>JAMPIV010021291.1:15000-82500 GCA_024509875.1 Oreohelix idahoensis | reverse complement strand
TATTATTATTGTATTTGTTGTTGTTTAACTAGAGCTGTTGAGCTTCCCTCTCTTATGCAGCCAATATCAAGTTGAAGACTCCTTGGTATTATCTAGACTGTGGCTTTTCGTGTGGCTTTTCTGCCATTCCGAAACGTGTTGAGTCATGAGCTTCAGTTTCTCCAGCTTGGCTGGCATTTAAAGGCTCGTCACATCTGGTCCCAAGCTATGAGTAAGAAGCATGTGGCATACTGTGCATTCCCCGCCATCCCAGGGGGCTCTCCAACTTAGCAGAGCTAAAATACTCTGCTCTTGTACTGGGCTCTCCCAAGGAATAGTCACGTCCTGCACAGAGCCACTTCACAGCTACCCCTGCCTACCACTGGGTCCAAAGTGAGATCCACCTGCATCCAGTCAACCAGGTCAAAGAATTACGTATGGGGCTCAAGTGACTTCTGCAAGCTTAGTGTGCAATGCTAGGTTTTCAAAAAATTTCACCACAGGGGGAATCCCTGGAAGTGTGTGGATGATTTCGAGAATAAATGAGGGCGTAATTATCCTCACAGAGGTTCACTTCCAAATATGTATATTGTAGCATTGTGCACAGCTGGTGGTCATATAAAGATGACTCGAGATATGCCTCCATGCATATGGTTATTATTATAATTATTATTGTCTTTAGTTTTAAAATCCTTTAATTTTTGTTTCCCTTGCTCTCAAGTTTAACATTAGTTTTTAAAACTTTACCGTGAGTACGGACTGAAGTTATTGATGTGTTTACAGCAATCCTCCGCTTAGCGCTGTTAATTCGTTCTTGCACACTCGAGCACTAACCGAAAAAGCGCTACATGAAGATTGATTACCCGTCACAATTAATAGAAATCAAATTAAGTCGTTCCCGAGGCCCAGAATGTGTTAGTGCTGTATCAAAATTAAGTAAAAAGTAATTGAAAAAAAAATTAACAACATTTATTAACTATATATCATTATCTGATATATTGAACACAGGCGAAATATTATTATGTATCGTACTTTTAAAAATATATTATAGACACGATGGGTTCACTGCAAGGGTCATTGCTGTTGAGGTGGGTGCAAGAGGGCTCGTGACTGCGTCAGTGTATGATTTATTGAAACTGTTGGGGCTGAGGGGACAGTCGAGAACAAGGGCACTGAAGAGGCCTTTTTTTTAGTGAAGACTGCAGAAAAATGGCATCACATGGCTGGCTGGTGGAAAAACAAAACAGCAATGGGGCTATGGAACTCGGGACCAGTTAAAAATCTAGCCCCCCCTGAATAACTATGGCAAAAATGTTTCTAAAAACCCCCGCAATTCACGAGTTTTTCGTTGTATTGGTGAAAGGACGGTGGCTCTTCAGGTAACCCGCGGTGAATATTATAGGAGGTGTCGGGTGAAATTTCAGTTGCCAGCTCGTAATGGCGTCACGCTTCGTCGGCTTCACACATGTGTGCCAGTGGTGTGCTGCGGAACGACCGCAATAATTTATCTTCACTTTGTTACTTTCACATTTGCCTCCAGCTGGCGGAATTGTGGATTTTAAAGCTGCAACCAAGGTGGAAAGGGTTCATTTTCTGCACAAACAACGGAAGGCTGAGACACTTGGGAGCCATGACCCAGGTGGGCCCGCACCCCTTAGAGTGTAAAGGAGAATAGACTTGAAACACTTGATCGACGGAGGGACTATTTCTGGTGATCAGATTGCCACCTATTGTATCGCTCTGTATTTAGTTTCCTATCATAATTCCATGTTCAGACCAGTGACAATCGGGAAAGAACCAATGGACTTCTGGAAAGACTGATAACACTGGGAAAGACTAGAAACCGGCTGACCGGGCTGGCACCCCAAAAGCTTTAAACAATCGCCATAAAACCCAAACACGATAGATGCCCCAGGATTCATCGTAAAAAAAAAGGGGGGGGGGGAGAGAATGATGAATACACAGGCTCCTTAATAGAATCGACCAGACCCGTTACATGGACTTCGAGCTCTGGAATTTTCATGTGCCTGTGGTAGGAAATTCTCTACTCAGAGAGGAATGAAAATCCGCAGAATGAAAAAGGGGTGTGGGGGTTCATCAATGGGAGATCAACAGCGCTCTGTCTCGACTGGTAAGACGTTAGAAGAACTCAGCCATGAGTCAATCCTCAGCGCTGAGTGCATTCAAGTTGATCTGCCTGATGATGATCTCACACACTTCTTGGACGGGAAAAGAGATGCAGTCAAGTTTCCACCTGCCAGTGCAAAAGGGCTTTGGGGACAGCTGGACGAAGCCTTTTCAAAAGAGTTGGATAACAACCTGAAGCAGATAACTTTGGAGAAGAAGCTGGAAATCTTCGGCGACATAATATATCTTCACTGTCGCAAAGTGTTTGGAGTCGGGGAGGCAAGGGAAGGTAACCCACGGCAAAAAAAAAAGTAGAAGGCAAATTAAAATAGATGAAATCAGGAAACAGAAGAAGCATGCCGGAAAACTGTTCAAGAACGCAGTAGCCACAGAGAAGGAAGGGTTACGACAGGTTTGGGAGCACTTGAAAGGCCAACATAATGCCCTTTGTAGAGCAGAAAGGTTGTGCAGGAAGAGAAGAAAGACACTGAGGGATAGGTAAAGATTCTTCAGGGAGCCCTTCAAGTTTGCCAAAGAACTGTTTGAGCAGCCACGGTCGGAACGCTAAACATCAGGAAACAAGACCTGGAAGAACACCTTAAAGTGACCTATTTAGATGGTCGCAAAGATTAGCCGCTCAGCAGCATGGCAGGCCTTAGATGGCCTGGTGAGCCAGGAGCTGAATTCAACACCAAGCCCCCAACGGTGCAAGAGGAAGAAAGCATTGTCCAGACAGCACGGTACAAGTCAGCTCCAGGTCCTAATGGTATTCCATATGTGGTGTATCAGATATGTCCTGAGGTGCTCAAACGACTGCTCCGTTTACTGAAGAACACGTGGAAAACCCAGCTTGTAAGCAAGGAATGGAAAAAGGCGAACGGAGTCTACATCTCAAAGGAGCAAAATTCCACAGACATCAGTCAGTTCAGGCCAATCTCACTACTCAATGTGGAAGGGAAGATATTCTATTGACTATTGTGACAGAGGGATGCGAGAATTCTTTATATGGAGAATATTACTAGATGACAAATGAGTATGCCACTAGATCATTACTTGTGAAGTATGCTATTGAATTGTATGTACATCTCAAAACACGCATACTGGATGACTTGAATAATCACACTAAAAGTGTGTGTTTCACTATTCATTTAGTAACACTACCAGAATGCTAGTCAGTTGTTCATCCCTGTGAACAATACATTACTGCAGACATTTTGAATATTTGTAACTTTAGGTACGAGAAGTTATAATTCTATCTCAAATAATAATTGAGTTACAAGAATTCAAAGTATATATATATACATATTCCTCTTTGAGACACCTTGTAGATAAACAGTTTACAAAGATAAGAATAAAACAATAAAAAAATGATAAAATATATTCGCAGAAGATAAAAATTAAATTCCATAATAACTACAGACCCCGTGTAGTTAACGGGGGCCTCTTGTGAAACATAGACAGAAATGACTGCTGCTCCCTGAGGCATGTAGTAGGTGGCGAATAACTTGAGGTTATCATGTGAAATAAGTTGCTATAGAAACTACTTCTGCCAGAGCACGTGAATGTTTTGGTGCAGGCTTACCTGAAAGGGGACCTAATGCAGTGGTGGGTACATTGTCCATAAGGAGCAACAAGACAAATGCGGATGATGATGACGATGATGGTGGTGATGATGATGATGACGATGATGATGGTGGTGATGATGATGGCGATGATGGTGGTGATGATGATGATGGCGATGATGGTGGTGATGATGATGATGACGATGATGATTATGGTGGCGATGATACAACAGAAAAGTTTGTTGGAAGAAGAGATGGAGGAAAACAAAGGGAGAAAATACTAGATGGACTGCCAGCCTGGCGTGAGAGAATATGTCCAAAAGGACACCTGTAGGCGACACCAGAGCCCGGGAGCTGTGGAGATAAATGATCGCCTACACAAACTTATATGCACTTGATAACGTGATATTTTATCTAAAGATACTTTTCTTGTAGATCTTGCTGTTCCACTAACTTTAGATGAGATCACGGAGAAAAATGTAAAGAAGATTTGAGTTGGCACGACACAATAGCCAAGAAAATAATGAGCACCTGAAGAAATTGAATGGCCAAAAGCCGCACAGGTGTGCAGGAAAGTCGTCAACAATGCTACTGGGCAAAATATATCGTTATGGCGATACTGCATTATCTATCTCTACTAATATTAATAATAATAATCATAATAGCTAAATATATTACATGCTATGGCTGCTCTGTAACTAACTAATGTTATGTACAAACATATATTCAGTTACATGACAAGATTGTTTTGTTCCCACATTTGTAGATTCTGGGTAGAGGTGACTTCCTCGTTTCAAACGTTAGGTTGGTCTATTTTCTGTTTCAACAGTTGTCATATGGTCGAATGCCTACTTGTCTGAGTTCGTACATGTGTACTTTCTTTTCATGCATCGTTAGTGGAACAATATTTGTTTTTGGTGTCTTTGTAACTGACAGATTAGTTCTTTTAATTTACTATCTTATGTTCGCGATAGTTCCAATGATTGTTTTTTTTTTAAATTAAAAAACATAGTGTATATCCCCAGATTAGTTTATCTTGTTCTACGCCGCAGCTTCCTTTCCAGGATGGGCAACAACTGAGTTTGCTGCCACAACTTGGTCGACCTCGTCGACAGAACTGGAATTTCGAGCAAGAGATTCCCTTCTCTGAACCCATCTGGACACGGAACTACGCCGCCGGCCATGATATCTTCGTGGAGAAGTTGATTCATCAAGATCCCCAAAGTCTGCTTCCAACAAAGCTCCAAGATGACTTGTATAGACAGAATCTAGCTGAGCGTCTTCGAAAATATCCGAGCAACTTGAACGTCTGTTGTGGTTGGGAGCTGGCGTGACTTCTTGACGGATCTCAACTGTATCGTTAAATAGGACATTACCTTTAGATCCACGTTTGCCTTTTTTAATTGCTTCTTGCATTTTGGTTTCTTCTGCCGTCTGCTGCATGGCTTCTTGTGCCTCCGGCGAGAGACCCGTGGACAATTTTCCAACTGGCCGCTTTTGGAGCACCGAACGAATTTCCGCCAGCTGCATTGGCTTGACTTTCTCGAAATGAACCGTGCAATCTCCAGCTCGAATCATTTTGGCGCCAGTATTCTATTTGCCTTTTGTTTAACAAAACGTTAATTATTTCTATTTTTGTTTGTCACACTGCTTTTGAAAACAAGTTCCTTCGTATAAACGTATTTCTTTACACCAAGTTCATTACACGTAGGCAGAAGTTACGTATAACGTTTGTTAATGCCAAACTCGGCAAACGTTTGCAATAATTTCTTATTTATAAAATCCTGTCATCCGCTTTAAGATTCTGAGAACCACTATAGTTGTTCTTTAACTTCCACCCTTTCTGGCACTGGATGTTGTGGTCTTCACTGTTATTGCTGTTGTATTTCAACATTAACACTGAAATGATCATGTATATTTCTCTTGCTTGTTTCTCTGTTGCCTTGTCAGCTCAAATATTTATTATTGCTGCTGTTTTTTTCCTGAAATGTAAAGAAATAAAATGATGATAAAATATCTTTGATAAAATAAACAAGACACTATCTGACTATAATTGACTTATATGTTTGTTGGTGTATGAACATGACACGTGTCATTGGATCAAGAAGTCACAATGTATTCACCCATCACCCATCACCCTTCACCCATCACCCATCACCCTTCACCTCTGCAAGGAGCATAAAAAAAGGTACAGGTAGACCCATAGTAGATAATGCCGTAGGGGAGTGAAGTGTTAGAGACATCACCATACTAGGTCCAGCATCGAAAGGGGGTGACCAGTTTCCTTTCTCGCTGCATTTTCATTCTCTAAGTCAAGAGCAGAGTTAGGTGACCATTTACAACTGGAAAGACTGGAACGTGCCGATACCGTGATTTGAACCCTGCACTTTGGCCACCAGAGACCAGCACGCTAACTACTCTGTCAATCCAGCGCTGTAAGGAGCACAAACGTAAGTGAAAAAACGTATGTCAAGTCTTGCTGCCCGTGCCATCCGCTCAAGGTCTGTCCATGTCATCCCAAGGTCTGTCCATGTCATCCCAAGGTCTGTCCATGTCATCCCAAGGTCTGTCCATGTCATCGCAAGGTCTGTCCATGTCATCCCAAGGTCTGTCCATGTCATCCTTATTCCTTTCATATATGTCCATGTGCTCTCTTGTCCATGTGTTCTCTTGTCCCCCTCTACCTGTGTTACCTTGAGGATACCAGACAAAGGACGGTCCTGTAACACTATCATTAGGTTTCTTCCCTGTATGTCCTATCAATAGCCAGGTCTTCTTCTCATCTCCTGTTCCACAAACATCAAGAGGTGAACACGTAAAAGATATAACAAATCCTAGGAACAATTTATTTACTGTTGATATCAAATGCACTAAAAGAAGAAAATGATTATTCCATACATTTGATTGCATAGAATAACAATGGATGACCAGTTTGCATTAACCAGTAATCTGTCATATCGGTCAAAAATTTGTATTTTTGTGGTTATGTGTGACAACTTTTTGTGGTTATATGTGGCGATTTTTTGTGTGGTTATATGTGACGATTTTTTTTAAGTCAAACAGACAAGATAGGAATGTGGAACACGTGACAAGACATTCAGCTGATGACACGTGACTTGGCACAAGTTTGTTGAAGGCTAATGATCCTTTGGGCGAGCTGAAGGGAGATAATGGCGAATTTCTTCGTGGACACAACCATTTTACCCCTACAGAACTGATATACAAGTTGTAACATCTTTTTATGTTTGGAGTGTGAGTTGTGTCGGCGACTTTCTAAAACGTCATTCTATCAGATTGTCCAGTGGCACCCAAAGACGCAGCAACAGAGAATGCAGTCAGCGACCAATAGCTTGACTGCTTGCGTCATGGTCAGTGAACCAGAGCTGACCAAGACCCTACTCCACCTCCACGTGGTGGTCCTGGAAACAGGCTGCATCACTGCAGTCTGGCTGAGAGAGTAGGGATCGAAGAGGGAAGGCAAACCCGGTCCCAAAAAATGCCGTGCTGAAGTCGGATGTGTCGGCCGAAAGGCGTAGATATCGCAGCTTCGCTGTAAACAGACACCACACAACCAACGTCCTTTTCAGGACGAACGAGGAAGAAGAAGATTGTCTAGTGTTGTTTCTCTCTGTCTTAATGTATTCCTTCTACTCAGTCTTGTCTATAATCATCGTCTGTTCCAATGTTTAACGTCTTAAAACGCGCCATGTACATTTTTATTGTCTTGTTATTGTAACATTCTAAGGGAAAGAACCGTGGTTGAATTTAAGTCAGTTAGGAATGGGCAGTTAGAAAAAGAGCAAAGGCGGAAACATACGGAAATGAGCGGAAGAAAGTGCGCACTACGGCCGTTCCAGAAAGTTCGAAGATTAGTTGATATATTCGAAAAAGTCACGCTTCCCATGGGAGTTCAGAAGCGTCAGTGAGACAGTGCAGACCGTACGAGCTTAGGCGGCGGTCAAGTAAAGGTCGACCAGCCATCTTGAAATGAACTTGCTAGCTCAACGAGTTTTGTGACATCAGTGGTCTGCGGTAGCCAGACACAGCAGTAACTGAAGTGAAGTGAAGACTACTTAATCAGCAGGCGAATATTGTAAGAAACAACAATGAAATGTACCACACAGAGATTCGTTCGTCAGAGACAGGGTAGGTAGGCATTGAAAGTTTTGAAGTTCTGTGGGCCAGTGACGTGAGGCCAGTGTAGCATGATGATAGGAAACTCTATATAGAGCGATACAACAGGAAGCAATCTGATCATCAGAAGGGTTCCCTCGTCGATTAAGTGTTTCGGCCCTTACTCTCCTTTACACTCTAAAGGGGGAGGGGGCGGGCCCACCTGGGTCATGACTCCCAAGTGTCAGCCTCCTGTTGTCTTGTGTAGAAAATTGAACCCACTCCACCTTGGTTGCAGTTTTAAAATCCACAATTTTCCGCCAGCTGGAGGCAGTTTTGACAGTAATCCCTATGTTGATAACAAATTACTGTCCGAGTTCCATAGCCCATAGCGGTTGTTCCACAGCCCACCACGACCAGGGACTGATATTGACACACCTGCGAGGAGCCGACGAGGCGTGAAGCCACTGCAAGCTGGCAAATGACCTCTACCTGCACCCTACACGCACCCGGAGTTGTCCAGTTGTCTAATAACCAAAGAAATAAGCTGAATCATTGTAGACGAGTAGTAACGGAAGAAATTCAAGATCCGTTTAGAAGTATGAATATGAACGTTCCATGGCCATAAACACTAAAAGAAATTATTTGATAAAACGCTCTACAAGATCAAGTGTTGAAGATCAAGCTTGCCATTCAATGCAGATGTGTATAGTGTAAATAAATTACTGTATTAACTTAGCCGTGGACTTATCATCTGTCATATAGAGTTGAGTTATTAGGTGTCATCGTAACCACTCTGTGTGTTTTCATGTCGTCACCCACTCCTGAGGTAAAGAGCTTGGGTAAACAAAACCTGTACCTATAGTCAACGCAGTACTGCCACATTATCTATGCAATCATTGTCTCTTATCCGCAGTCTACCTCGTAACAGCCTGTCTCAGTAAAGCCTACATCTGGACAACCTGCCTCAGTGCAAACTACCTAGGGACCTGCCTTGGTAAAGCCTATGTCGGAACTGCCTACCTCGGGACATCCTGCCTCGGAACATCTTACCTCGGAATAGCCTATCTTGGAACAGGCTATCTCGTAACAGCTTACCTCGTAACAGCTTACCTCGCAACATCTTATCTCGTAACAGTTTACCTCGGGAACATCTTTTCTCGTAACAGATGACCTCGGAACATCTTATCGCGTAACAGATGACCTCGGAACATCTTATCTCGTAACAGCCTACCTCCAACAGCCTTCCTCGAAACAGCCTACCTCAACGACCAGCCTTGGTAGGTCCCATCTTGGAACAACCTGCCTTTGTGGTGTCTATTTCGGGATAGCTTGCCTTTCTCGGGACAACCTACCTTAGTATAGCCTACCTCGGGACAACCTGCCTTCGTGTAGTCTATTTCGGGACAACCTGCCTTGGTACTACCTACCTCTGGACAACCTACATTGATACAGCATATCTGGGGACAACCTGCCTTGATGCAGTCTATTTTGGAACAACCTGCCTACCTCTAGACAACCTACCTTGGTAAAGCCTAACTCAGGACAACCTGCCTTGGTATAGTCTATTTCTGGACAACCTGCCTACCTCAGGACAACCTACCTTGGTACAGGATACCTCGGGACAACCTGCCTTGGTGTAGTCTATTTCGGGACAACCTGCCTTGGTACTACCTACTTCTGGACAATCTACCTTGGTACAGGATACCTCGGGACAACCTGCCTTGGTGTAGTCTATTTCGGGACAACCTGCCTTGGTACTACCTACCTCTGGACAATCTACCTTGGTACAGGATACCTCGGGACAACCTGCCTTGGTACTAGCTACCTCTGGACAATCTACCTTGGTACATATTACCTCGGGACAACCTGCCTTGGTAATGCCTACCTCTTGATACAGCGTACCTGTGGAAATCTTACCCGTGGACATCCTACCTGTGGACAGGCTACTCTCGTATTTAAGCGCCTGTTAAATATGTTGGAATAATAAACAATCATAGATCGTCAGTCGGAACGTGACTGTCGGATACTGTTAAAGACACTGATCATCTTTGTATTTGAAACCTGTGTACAGAACACGTGATGATTAGTATAGGAATCTTGCAATTTCAGCATATGGCTGTGCACAGCAGGAATGAACATTTAAGTATGTAGATTTTGCGGATCGTTCCTGTCATTGAATGGATCGGCAATCGGTACAGATAATCTCTGAGATCAGTTGTGATCAGACTCTGGCTGTGTTCACCAGCCGTTGCAGTTATTATCATCAATTACCCCCCCTCCCCCACACCCCTTTTTCTATAGTCGTAGATAACACTACAACACAACAGAACTACCCCATAACAAGATCCATAACATCTTTAAAGACCTTTTTTTAAGGACATGAAGTCTTGGCGTGCATTTGTTGAGGGTATGTGCTCCACAGAAGATTTGAATAGCAATAAGTGATGATAAAATAGAAATCCTATATAAACTGGTCACAATAAACAGTACGTGCCTACAAACAAGCATTTCAAGAACAAGTAGTTTATTGAAATCTTTGCAGGAGGTAAATTTTTATTTTATTTTAACATTTAAGATTCTGGTTTACGAGTTCGTTTTATTTACCACATGTTTACGAATGCAATATGTACATAAGTATAGTTTAACTTCCCTGTACTAGTATCGTCAATTTGACTTTACATATAAATTTGAAGTTCTACAACAGACAGACACACACGTGGCTGCCGTTAAAACGCTTGTTTGGTGTGATCAAGTGACTGATAACTTTTGACCTGAAAGGAAGTTATGTAAATATTGAACGCACTGAGTGAACGCCACGACTGGTTAACAACAAAGAGTGTCACGTTATGAAAGTGACCCCTCAAAGGCGCCACTCCTGGGACGATAATGGCGCGAAATAAGTTTTATTGGCGTTTATTTTTCACCAAGTTTGTTTGTTTTGGCGTAGTGGTTTATCAGAGCGCGTGCGAAGTATAGGACTTCGAACTGACAGAATGTAAATATGGTCGCATAAATTAGAATCCAGTCTTTATTCTTGTTTACGAACATATATTTTATCTTTGGGAAATCTTGGCAATGAGTAATTCTTGTGATAAATTAAACTGTATAAACTAGTCCAATAAAGATTGATAAGAAGACACGCATATAAAGTCCTGAAAAATACCAAGCACAAATTGTCAAGTACAAGATGAACAAAAGAACTTTGCAGACTCACCCTCTTGCCTAGTCAGTAGCTCCACTGAAGTAGGCTTCCCCAGAAAGATACAGATTGAGATAAATAAACCTCCAACCAATATCAAATGTATATCAGTATAGACACAGGCAAGCTTCTGAACAACATAACATTATGAACTATAACTAAAATTTAAAAACACAATCGAAGGGAATAATACAATACAGAGCATAGAATATCATTATCGGGTGCCATCTTCACATCAAGGTCAGCTGTAATAGATCTCCAACGTCTTCTATCTCCTGTCTTGATGGTGCACCCTGACAAACTCTTTCATGTCCATCTCTTGATGTTATCTTCCCACTTATAGCGTATAGAATGTACATTTTTTTTTTATTAAATCACTCTCAATAAAACGTGCCCTGATATAACCAACAGTTCCATCTATACGATAAGTGACTGAAACGGCCGTGTCACGAAGAAAAGTAGCAACCGCGTAATTTTTTTGTTTTAACTGATTGACATTTTTTGTTCCTGAGAGCAGAATCTGATCATTACAAACACAAAGTTCCCCCATAAGCGCATACATGCATACACTAGATGTGAACCAACAAAGAATGAGAAGTCAGTGATCGACTACGCCATAGTTAGGAAGAGCTCATTCAAGTATGTCATGGATGCTAGAGTCTGGAGGGGGCCAGAGATTGGAAGTGATCACTACCTGCTTACAATCAAAAGAACAAATGAAAGAGTTGCTCAGCCTAGGAACTGCCCAACATCACGCAAGAAACTAAGTAAACGAACTGGAGAAATGAGCATAAGACCTACAAGCTGAGAGAGCCAGAAATTAAGACCAGTTATCAGGGGCTTATTGCTGCAGCGGTGAGCAACACAGAACAACAACCTGATGACTTGGAAACCCTCTGGCTTAAATTCAAGGACATCATAAAGACAGCTGCTGCAGAAGCATGTGGTGGAGTCCGACTTAGGAACAAGAGAAAGAGGACACCTTGGTGGACAGAGGAAGTCAAAGAGAAAATAAGAGAGAAGAAAATGGCATGGAAACAATACTTACGAGCTAAAAACACAACAGGACAAATGGAGAAATATAGAGAATATGTAACACTCAGAACAGAAGCAAAGAACAAGGTGCTAGCAGCAAAAAAGAAGTACTGGGAAGAATTTGGAGAAAAGCTAGACAAAGATGCGCAAGAAAACCAGAAATTGTTCTATAAGACCCTAAAGAACATGAGGAAGAAAAAACAATGCCCTCTCAAATTTATAAAGGACAAGCAAGGCAAATAGCTTACTGCCCTGAAGGAAGTAATGGAAAGATGGAAAGAATATTTCTCAGAATTCCTGGATGGTGAGTATGGTGAAGCATCAGAAATGGTAACCACTTGCACAGAAGAGAAAACCAATGATGGTGAAGATGACATAAAGATGGAAGAACTGGAGGCAGCACTGAGAAAATCAAGATGGGCAAAGCAGCAGGGCATGATGGTATAACACCAGAAATGGTTAAGTTCATGGGAGCAACAGGCAACCTATTACTCTTAAGGATCCTACAGGCAGCGTGGTGCAACAAGACCATACCAAAGGATTGGGAGATTGCCATCATAACACCAATTTTCAAAAAGGGTGACAATCGACAATGTGGAAACCATAGAGGCATATCCCTTCTCGGTGTCCGTGGTAAAATCTACTCTAGAATCCTAGAGCAGAGACTCCGACGCCTAGCTGAGCCACAATTGGATGAGGTCCAGTGCGGATTCCGAGCAAACCGAAGTACTCAAGACTTAATCTTCACACTCAGTCAGCTGAGTGAAAAGGCCCTTGAGTATAAGAGTGAGATCCATCTTTGTTTCATAGATCTGGAAAAAGCGTTTTACAGGGTACCCTGGAGCAAACTTTGGGACTGTTTGGCAAGGAAGAACATTCCAGCACCTCTGATTCATGCTATACAGAGCTTCTACAAGTCTTGCAGAAATTATGTGAGGGTGATAGCAATAGGAGATAACTGAAATAGGAATAAGAAGGGATAATTATTGAGTAGCTGGAGTTAGTTATACGTCATGTGTGACACGAGAAGTCCGTGCGCTAAGTGAAGAGTTGGGATCACTCTTCACTGGTCGTCAGCTGAGAACAGGTTAGGGAGAGACTAACCGTAACGACCATCTACAAAGTTATGGCCAGCTCAGGTACCATGTTGTTTATGGTTCCGCTGCAGTGTGCAGAAGAGAAGAAGACTGATGAAAGATGTTTCCATAACAAATAGTTTTCATGTCAAGTTGTGTCCAGTAGATCGCCAGCAGATATCGCCAGCAGTTTATTCTGGTATGTAAACACTCGTATAATTAACCGAGCGCAGATAGACAAGTGTTAGAGCAGTGGTCCAGTGTCGGACGTGTAGGCAGTTTACAAAGAACAGTTTATGGCTAAGAATAAGTTTCCAGCACTGGTGTTGACCCAGACAATACTTCGAAGTTTAATTTAATAGATTGATAACAGCCCATTAATCAGTAGTGATGTGTAGTAGAGATGGATGGATAGAAAACCAAAGTAGACAGCAGAGATCCTGAGTTAATCAAGAGATAATATAAATAGTTACTGACCAGTGCAGTGCATGATGTAGGAGTGTCAACAATGAAGTCTCATATGTTATATTTATTGATAATCAGGCTCGGGAATAGCCAATTTGTGAATATGTTCCTTGACAACAAATAAAGAACAAATAAGAAAATCAAGAATAGCAGTGAAAGACGGGAAAGAAAGGTATAGAAGCAGAGACGCATCAATTAGTAGCAGTGTCAGAGCATCTAGAATACCACGGAGTGCAATAATGACGCAGCGAGTGGGTTATATAAGTAGAGGTCGAGGTAGCGACGAGTTAATGAGTAGAGAACCTGAGGAAAACTCAGGGAAAATGAGAGATGAAACAGTAGAAGAGGAACCGAAGCAAACGGTTGAAGAAGTACGGAGTAGAGAGATTGAGAGAAATTATGGACATACGAGACTTAGAGAGGTAGAGAGGAAACAAAGTATTGATGAAGTCAGAAGAGTAGAGGAGACTCAAGATGTGGATAAGCAGCATGAAGCACCGGAGAGACTGTTTAAACGTATGATGAAGTGAGATAGAGAGTGAGGAGGAGGAGGTGGCTATGTGAGGGAAGGCATAGCATATGTTATACGGAACACGATGGTGGTGGTTGCTGGTCTTAAGGAGACAAGTATGATTAGTCTATACCGCACATATGAGGTAAACTGAGTATACCTGACCAATAGGGTACTGCAGTATAAGAGGAGATGAGTAACGGAGAGATAAGGAGAAAATTATGTGAAAAGCCTTGGTGACGACTGCAGGAATAATGGAGATAGAGATATTGAGAAGCCGTAGAGGAGGACGGCAGAGATATTGAGAATAAAGGAGATACATGACAATGGAGATTTTGAGAAGCCGTAGAGGAAGACGGTAGTGATGGTGAGAAATATATGGAGATGAATAGTGAGTTATAATTGAGAAATTGGAGAGCACAGTCCAATGAGGGAACGAGAGGTAGAGGAGATAAGGGTGAGAAGGAGAGAAATAGAAAATTGCAGCGGTAGTCTAGTTGTGGGGAAACTAGATGCAATCAGTTTACACTGAACATATTAAGAAGCTGAGTATGTCTGAACGATAGACTACTGCAGTGGAGAGAATAATTATGACTCGAGTGTCGAGAGATCAGAACAGAGGCCATGGGAGATTGGCGATAATAGTAGAGAAAGAAAAGACATGGATAATGTCAGAAGAGATGAGGGGAAGAAAAATGGTGAAGATAAACCATGTGGAAAATGGCGAATGGGAGAATTGAGAAGCTTGGAGTATGGGAGAATTGAGAAGCTTGGAGTATGGGAGAAATTAAGAAGCCAGGGTGAAGGTAGCAAAAGGTTGGAGATCGGAGAAGTCATAGGGGGATGACAGACAAGAGTATTTAGGGATAATGTTCCAGGTGGAACGAATACAGTGGATAAGGGAGGAGGAGATGGCAGAGATAATGAAGTTTGCGAAACCATAGAGAAATAACAGAGAGATACATGGAGGGTACACATAAGTATGTTGGGTGAAGCTATGTGTAAATGGCATAGATATAGAGAAAGGTTCTAGAAGGAACCAAAATATAACGAACATATAATGGAGGATATATAAGTGAGACGACAAGAGGTAAATGTGAGTTCTGGACTGAACAAATATAGTAAGAGAAGGTTTACGAAAAAGGGCAGAATTTTATGAGGAACAGAAGAATAGGGAAGAAAGAGATTGAAATACACGAAAAATGAAAACGGGACAGATGAGTGCGGAGGCACATGAAATAAGAGAGATACAAAGAAGATTCAAGCTATTAGGAATAGATAGACGATACGGAAAAGCAAGTTGTTCGTATTAGGGGACCACAGAAATTTTTTTTTAGGTCCAAAGATAGGTGGATGTTTAGCCAGGGGGGATAGCAATAATAAAGAATCAGTGACACAATGATGTTTTAAATGGGTCACAAACGATTGTATATATACTACTCGTCAAAAGTCAAGGGCCACCCTATTATTTTCAATACACTTTTATATAAGCGCGTAGAATGATTAAATGAAGGAAGTTTTTAGTAAAAATGGGTGCAATATCTTCCTCTGACAGTCCTCTATGCACGTTAAGCATAAAAACAACTCTCCGACAACCATGGTGATCACGTGCAATTTGGTTTGCTGACCACAAATTCACATTTTTAATCTATTTTTTCAAACTTCCGTACAACCAAACAGGTGAAGTAATCGTGCTGATTGACATTCCACGTGCAATGGCGACTTTTCGTGAACAGAGTTCACTCTTAATTTGTTTTACAATCAGCAGACTTAGGGTAGTTTCATCACTTGCAAAAACCATGCCACCGAGAAGAAGTCTTGACACCTTACAAAGAATGAGGGCTATAGCGTGGATTGAAAGTGGTTTATCTGTCCGTGAGGTTGCTAGACGGCTTGCAGTGACACACTCTACTATCCAAAGAATTTTGGAGAGATTTCAGGCCACAGGAAGTGTGGAGGATCGCCACCGGCCAGGTCGCCCTAGATGCACCAGTAGACATGATGACCGGTACCTCTTGTTGTCAGCCCTGCGCCATCGAACATTGACTTGTTCCACTCTAAGATGTCAGCTGAGACAAACTGTAAACGTTAATGTCAGTCAAAGCACCATTCTCAGACGCTTACATGAATTTGGACTGGCTGCTCGACGACCTGCAGTCAGAATCCCTCTTACTCTTGCTCATCGCAGAGCCCGTATTGCTTGGTGTCGCGAGCACATCCGATGGACAAGGCAACAATGGAGTCAAGTTCTCTTCACTGATAAATCTCGCTTCACTGTGTCATTCAATGATGGCAGGATTCGAGTTTGGAGACGACCAGGAGATGACACAATTCGAGAGGTGGATCATTATGGTAGGGGTTCTGTCATGGTCTGGGAAGGCTTCTACGGACACGGCAGGACCCCACTCTACATCATCCAAGGCAACTTGACCGGCCCAAGATACCAAAATGAAATCTTGAGACCAATTGTTCAGCCTACTCGGGGGGCCATAGGTAGTAATGCCATCCTCCAAGATGATAACGCTCGATCCCATCGAGCTTGTGTGGTGAATGAGTTTATTCAGCAACATGGGATCATCAGGATGGCGTGGCCAGCTCATTCACCTGACCTTTCTCCGATTGAGCACCTCTGGGATGTCCTTGGTCGAAGATTTTCAACAAATAACCCTCTGCCAATGGATGCTGCACAACTGACTGCATTTCTGCTTCAGGAATGGCAAGCTGTTCCTCAGGATACTCTTCGGACCCTTGTGGACTCGATGCGTCTACGCTGTCTTGAATGCCTTGCTGCAAACGGTGGTCATACCCGATTTTGAAATGTCTATTTGTCCAATATCTATTGTGTGACTTTTGAAAAGGTGGGTGACACACTTCACAGCTTCATTGCGTTTGAATGTGTGCTTCCATTTCTTTACGTGACATGTCAATTTGGTATTCAATAAATGCCGTTTTGACCGATACCAATTACGTTTACATCAGATTTGTTTTATGGTTTCAACCAAGGTTTTTCTAAGTGGCCCTTGACTTTTGACGAGTAGTAATATTATAAATTAAGTGTAACAGGCAGTTACAGTATATTATGTGAAAAGGTGTTAACTATAGAAGTAAATAAGAAAGTGAGTACGAGTATGATGATGCTCGGTAGATCATGATGGAATGACTTACAATGGTAAAAAAAATTCACGTCCACAAGTTGACACAATGTAAAGAAATGGACAAAAGGGACCTTAGCTATTATTCGTAACAGTCATTTCTTGGACGCTTTTACGATACTTAGTCCTTTTATTTGAATTCAGCGGCAAACGCATTACAGAAGATGCTCGAACATATTTCAAAAAAAAAAAAACAACTAACCTTGAAAAAGTAACTTTTTCTTAATAATAATGTTAGGAATATAAAACCTAGCTAGTCTGATAGCCCATCTTGAGCAGAGAAATAATATGCTTTCATTTATACAGAAGGATAGATAATAATGAAGATATTGACAAAAGACTGTGTTGTTCATAACAGACAAGCGACTGCACTGTTAAAAAAATGTCACTAATTTTCAAAAATTGCGGCCTTGAGACTCAAGTGCTAAAATCTAGTTGGAATGAAAGAGAGGGGGAAATAGTGGAAAATTGTGGCTAAAAATAACTCTAGAGACCGATTCGTGTAGAAAGGCATGTAGAACCAAGCGTGTTTTTTATGAAAAAGCAAGTAGAGACAGACGGACCAACAGACAATAATACATACTTGACTGAGGTATGACTGAATTGACTTTTGGTTGGAGGTTTGAAATTTGAAAGGGGGGAAGTCGGTGATTGGCCACAGATAATCATATTATCGGCGCACAGACGCGCATTTTTGCCATTCAACATAAATTGTCCATTAGTAGACACAGTAATTCTTCAGTGGTGTAGTTCCCAGAAGCTAATTGCCATATTTAGAGGGACGCCATACTAGAGCCAGCAGCTCAGCTGAGTTTTGCTAGAATATAACTGTGTTCTCTATTCATAATTCTGGTAAGAATGAAAGTATTTCTTTGTATATTTTAATATTGTTTAATGTTTCGAGTGATTTGATACTGCCATATCAAAATCTATCCCTTACAACAAGTAAGGATTCGCTCTAGATCCCCAGCCCAAGTTCAGGGTCTAGAGACAAACAAAATACATAAACGCCAGCAAGGATTATGAAGGGCGGATCAAGTGTTGAGATCAGTGGAACATATCACCTATCTTATTCAATAGCAGGAAGCTAATGAACATATTTCAGAATATGTAGTCTTGGGGAACTAGTACTATGTGAAACCAACTTGGTAAGATGTGCTGTATGGTCAGAGAGATCTGACCCCGTCTATGTGGGGTTGTTGTGTAGTGTTGTGTGCAGAAGTGGCTCAGGAGGTAGAGTTCTGACACATGACCCAATACTTTTGTTGCAGAAGTGTGAGTTTCTGTTTGGCACCAAAGTGGTGTCAAATGCTGTGTTGATATATACAAGTGTGGACCAGTGCAGTCTAGTATTTTGTCAGAGCAGCCTTATATTGCCCCCAAGCACGGAGAGGTGAGGCCACCAGATTCCAGCACCAGAACTACTCAGTCAAGATACGTGAGCGTCTGGCCTGCTGGACCTTCACCAACTTATTTACTAACTAACACACCAACTATATTACCATCACTAGAACCCACAAAAATTTTGGGGAAATAAAACTTGTATTACTCCCATCAGTGAAGGGACAATGTTTGGTAGTCATAGACAGGGAGTGATGATATCACCCCAACAGCATATCTAGAAATAAGTTCTCCTGGGACTATCTTAAGATAATTACTATTAACCAGTCATTTGAAATACATATGTACACATTTTCTAGTTTATTATGACATATATTCATGCATTTCATTCATAATTTCAAAACCTTTCATATGTTCTGACCAAAATAAAACCTTGGTTCAGAACAAATAAACTTAAAGAAAATTTAATATCAAAAATTTAAACAGCTTGAGTTAGTTCAGTGTGTTATAAATTTTATTAATATTATTAGACTTATTAAATATCTGTGTGTGTGTATGTAATCTACCACAACACATTGCATATCAGTACCCTAGATTTTAACGTAGCCACATTCATTAGTAAAAAAGATATGTGTGAGGTCGTAAGTGGTAGCAAGAAGGGCCTTCTGTAAATTCACAGCTACATTTATCTCAGGAGCCTTCACAGCTGACCTCATGCATCACACTAGGTAATATCACAACCATACAATACCATCAAATCCACTACAGTGATTACAGATTATGTTTTGTGGTCAGCATCATATGATTACAATATGATGAGGTAGTAGGAAGATGATGATGAACACATAATGGATTACTCCATGTGAGTAGAATGATGATATATATTTGATTTACGTGTTTATGTATAGTAGTACTGGTCAAGGAAGTATACATATTAAGTTTAAGGTAGAGGTAAGTGTAGTAATCAAGGAGAGAGAAAAATGTGTCCTCAGGGACAAATCTTTTTTTAGGATAGGAGAGGTAATGTGATAGCAATAAGAGATAACTAAGATAGGAATAAGAAGGGATAATTATTGAGTAGCAGGACTTAGTTATACGTCATGTGTGACACGAGAAGTCCGTGCGCTAAGTGAAGAGTTGAGATCACTCTTCCCTGATCGTCAGCTGAGAACAGGTTAGGGAGAGACTAACCGTAACGACCATCTACAAAGTTATGGCCATCTCAGGTACCATGTTGTTTATGGTTCCGCTGCAGTGTGCAGAAGAGAAGAAGACTGATGAAAGATGTTTCCATAAAAAATAGTTTTCATGTCGAGCTGTGTCCAGTAGATCGCCAGCAGATATCGCCAGCAGTTTATTCTGGTATGTAAACACTCGCAAAGCAAATGAAGTTGATAACAGCCCATATGTTATATTTATTGATAATCAGGCTCGGAGACAGCCAATTTGTGAATATGTTCCTTGACAACAAATAAAGAACTTTTGTTGTCAGCTCTGAGTCGTCAAGTCATTTTAGGCATTATACAGTGTGTCCGGCAGAATCACTACCAATAACAAATGTCAATATTTCTTACACTAATAAAAGCAGACCGACCGGATTTTGATTTTCTGTTAGACAAACTCATTAAGTTTCAGTAGCAACTCACCAAGTTTCAGTAGATCTCCACCAAGTTTCAGTAGATCTCCACATGAGCGCCTTTAGTGGCTCGAAGAATGTCAAGACGGTATTCTATCCCTCTCCACGTGTTTTGCAGCATCTGAGGTGTGACGGATGCACAAGATTCAATTATTCGCTGCCGAAGATTATCCAGTCTCTGCACCGGAGTTTGATAGACAAAGCTTTTTACGTATCCCCATAGAAAGAAATCTAAGGGGGTCAAATCTGGTGACCTTGGTGGCCAATCAATGGGACCTAATCTTCCAATCCATCTGTCTGGAAATTGTTGATGAAGGTAGTTTCTTACTTCATTGGCATAGTGTGGAATATGAATCTTTCTGGTATCCTAGGAACTGCAAAATTTTGCAGCATTTTTAGGTATGTTGCTCCTCTGACTGTGGCTTCGGCGAAGAAAAATGGCCCGATCACATAATTCAAGGTTAAGGCACACCACACGTTAAGTTTAGGGCTGTCTCGCTCATGCTCCATTACGACATGTGGGTTTTCATTTCCCCATATCCTACAATCATGCCGGTGAACTTTGCCACAAGTGTGAAAGGTCGCTTCATCGGAGAATACCACACGATTGAGAAATTCATTGTCATCATTGAGGTGACATAGCATCGCATTTGCGAACTCGGCCCGTCTGGGTTTATCATTTGGCTGTAACTTCTGCACTAGCTGGATCTTGTAGGCTCTAAGCCGCAATCTTTTTTGCACAATGTCGTGAACAGTAGATTTTGGAATACCTAATTCTCCACTTGCCCGTCGAATGGATTTCCGCGGGCTACGTTGAAAAGCTTCGCTAACTGCTCCAACTCTATCTGGAGACAACGCTTCATTGCCGCTTCCCTTCTTTCTCAACAAAGTACCTGTTTCCAACAGTTGCTTGTGCCATTTCAATATGGTATGTCGCTCTGGAGGTTTCTGTCCATATTCCTGCCTGAATCTCCTTTGCACAACAATGGGAAACTTTAATTCCGCAAGCCAATAACAGCATTGCACTTTCTGCTGCACCGTGAACTCCGTCATTTTCACTACACGGCTGTGCATTACGTATGCGTTATCTGCACATTATCGGACAATTTATCAATTATCTCACTGCTCCTAAAAATGTGATGGTTTCTATACGAGGTAACCATAAAAAAATAATTCTAACTTACATGGATGAAGAAATATTGACATTTGTTATTGGTAGTGATTCTGCCGGACACGCTGTAGTTGTCAGATAATTTAATCTCATTCAGCAGTCACAGCAGCAAGGTAGGCCACAAATGTACGGCGCATACAAATACAGCCAACTTACATAAGACAGGGACAAATAACGATCACCATTAGTACAAGAACGTACACACAGTTGTGTCAGGATGTAACAAGGAACTACACAAGCACGGAACCTGGGTTAAAACTATCACATGAGGTCAGCAAACTATAAGTCATAGGAGTTCAGGACCACCACTGGTGTAAGACAAGGTGATATCCTGTCACCTTATCTTTTCATACTCCTCATGGACGATGTTATCAAGGCATGTAAGGAGAGAACAAGAAAGTATTCAGTGGGGTACTGGAAGATGAGACAGGTCTGTATTTCAGAGCTGGCATTTGCTGATGATGTTGCCCTGATCGCTAAATTAGAGGCACATCTCCAATCCAACCTGCAAGTCTGGAAGGAAGAGCTGGAGAAGAGAGGGGTGGTCATAAGCAGCTCTAAAACAAAATCCATGGTGATATCACGAGAAGAAAGAAGACATCAGATTAAGCGGGAGAACAGGTCTTGGAACAGGTCGACCACTGTAAATACCTCGGAGCTGATATAGACAGGAAGGGAGGCATCAAAGAAGAGCTAACGACTCGAAAAGCAGCAGCTTTTGAGACTTTTTCATGCCATAAATCGAGGATTCCTCAGCAAGAGAGAGGTTGGTAAGAAAACGAAGATGGCTGTATACCGCTCCACCTATGTCCCAGTCTTGACATATGGATGCGAGTCATGGGCAATGACTACAACCCACAAAAGCCAGATCCAAACCTCAGAAAGAGGTATCTGAGGAAGGTGGTTGAAGTAACAAGAAGAGACATGGTCCTCAACCAGACGATACGTCAAGGCCTAAAATCCCACCCAATGCGGTCCCAAGTAGTACAGTCCCAACTAAGATGGTTTGGCCATGTCTGCAGAATGGGAGAAGATCGGCTACCACGACAAGCATGGGAAACAAAGAGCCAAGGATCCAGACCCTCAGGACGACTTAGAGTCCTCTGGGAGGACAACATTAGACAATCTTTGAAGGACCAAGGACTAGAATGGAACCAAGCCAGGAGGAAGACAGCCGATAGGATAGTCTGGCGCTCTCTCTTCCAAACCTCTACACCTCACGGTAGAAGGGGAACGACTAAGTAAGTAAGTAAGTAAAAGTTATAATAGACGGAAAGACAGTACCCTGTATTAAATAAGAAAGACAGTAGCCTGGATTAACGTTAAATAGCAAGACATGCATACAAGCTCTTGACAGCTTCTCCCAGTTCCCTGTGGAGGTTTAAAAAACAAATATCTACCTAGAGAAATACTTAATATAGTAAAACAGAACCTACATACAAGTAGGTTAAAACTAGTATGTGACACATAGATGTTCCTTCCCAAAGGTTTAAAAACTAATATGTGACACGTAGATGTTCCCAGTGGTTTAAAAACTAATATGTGACACATAGATGTTCCCAGTGGTTTAAAACTAATATGTGACACATAGATGTTCCCAGTGGTTTAAAAACTATTATGTGACACATATATGTTCCTTACTTACTTAGTCGTTCCCCTTCTACCGTGAGGTGTAGAGGTTTGGAAGAGAGAGCGCCAGACTATCCTATCGGCTGTCTTCCTCCTGGCCTGGTTCCATTCTAGTCCTCAGTCCTTCAAAGATTGTCTAATGTTGTCCTCCCAGCGGACTCTGGGTAGTCCTCGGGGTCTGGATCCTTGGCTCTTTGTTTCCCATGCTTGTCGTGGTATCCGATCTTCTCCCATTCTGCAGACATGGCCAAACCATCTTAATTGGGACTGTTCTACTTGGGTCTGCAGGGGGTAGGATTTAAGGCCTTGACGTATCGTCTGGTTGCGTACCATGTCTCTTCTTGTTTCTTCAACCACCTTCCTCAGATACCTCATTTCTGAGGTTTGGATCTGGCTTTTATGGGTTGTAGTCATTGCCCATGAATCGCATCCATATGTCAAGACTGGGACATAGGTGGAGCGGTATACAGCCATCTTCGTTTTCTTACCAACCTCTCTCTTGCTGAGGAATCCTCGATTTATGGCCTGAAAAAGTCTCCCAGCTGCTGCTTTTCGAGTGGCCAACTCTTCTTTGATGCCTCCCTTTCGGTCTATAATAGCTCCGAGATATTTAAAGTGGTCGACCTGCTCCAGGACCTGTTCTCCCAGCTTAATCTGATGTCTTCTTTCTTCTCGTGATATCACCATGGATTTTGTTTTAGAGCTGCTTATGACCATCCCTCTCTTCTCCAGCTCTTCTTTCCAGACTTGCAGGTTGGATTGGAGATGTGCCTCTAATTTAGCAATCAGGGCAACATCATCAGCAAATGCCAGCTCCGAAATATAGACCTGTCTCATCTTCCAGTACCCCACTGAATACTTTCTTGTTCTTTCCTTACATGCCTTGATGACATCGTCTATAAGGAGTATGAAGAGGTAAGGTGATAGGATATCACCTTGTCTTACACCAGTGGTGGTCCTGAACTCTTCTGACTTATGGTTTGCTGTCCTCGCATAATTTCTGCAAGACTTGTAGAAGCTCTGTATAGCATGAATCAGAGGTGCTGGAATATTCTTCCTTGCCAAACAGTCCCAAAGTTTGCTCCAGGGGACCCTGTCAAACGCCTTTTCCAGATCTATGAAACAAAGATGGATCTCACTCTTATACTCAAGGGCCTTTTCACTCAGCTGTCTGAGTGTGAAGATTAGGTCTTAAGTACTTCGGTTTGCTCGGAATCCGCACTGGACCTCATCCAATTGTGGCTCAGCTAGGCGTCGGAGTCTCTGTTCTAGGATTCTAGAGTAGATTTTACCAGGGACACTGAGAAGGGAAATGCCTCTATGGTTTCCACACTGTCGATTGTCACCCTTTTTGAAAATTGGTGTTATGATGGCAATCTCCCAATCCTTTGGTATGGTCTTGTTGCACCACGCTGCCTGTAGGACCCTTAAGAGTAATAGGTCGCCTGATGCTCCCATGTACTTAACCATTTCTGGTGTTATACCATCATGCCCTGCTGCTTTGCCCATCTTGATTTTCTCCAGTGCTGCCTTCAGTTCTTCCATCTTTATGTCATCTTCACCATCATTGGTTTTCTCTTCTGTGCTAGTGGTTATTATTTCTGATGCTTGACCTTGCTCACCATCAAGGAATTCTGAGAAATATTCTTTCCATCTTTCCATTACTTCTTTCGGGGCAGTAAGCAATTTGCCTTGCTTGTCCTTTATATGTTCCCAGTGGTTTAAAAACTAATGTGTGACACATAGATGTTCCCAGTGGTTTAAAAACTAATATGTGACACATAGATGTTCCCAGTGGTTTAGAAACTAATATGTGACATATAGATGTTCCCAGTGGTTTAAAAACTAATATGTGACACATAGATGTTCCCAGTGGTTTAGAAACTAATGTGTGACATATAGATGTTCCCATAGATGTTCCGAGTGGTTTCTGAAGAGGCAAAGAATATTTATACTTCCCCACTCATGCATGTCGTACAAGGCGTCTAATATAAGGTTGTGCATGGCGCTGGCAACCTGACAATTTAAAACTTCAGTCGTAACTGACTGAATAATGTGACCTTGAGGTAATATCCCTCAGCTGCATCTTTTCTCTGATGTTCCTTTCAGCAGGGTTTTTTTTCAATTCTGCTTGTTGTATGAGTTTCTTTACGCCCAATCTGAGGTTGCGCCGTAGGGAGCATCGCCACTTAGAACGATCGACAGCTTCATCCTCCCAGGTTGCTGGATTTATGTCCAGTGCCTTCGTGTCTCTCTTGCACACATCTTTGAACCGGCTGTTCCTTTTTCCTTCTGCCAGTTGCCTGTTGAAATATATCTTAGAGGATGAGACTATTTTCTTCTTCTTCAGGTGCTTGGTCTGGAACAGACATTGGCGATCATGACCCTCCAATCTTCTCTATCTTTTGATAGTCTAATGAGGTTGTTTTTTGCCCATGCTGTTGTTTGTTGTCCAGTTGTTTAAGCTTTCCACATACATCTTTCTCTGCCTTCCTCTTCCTCTCCTACCTGGTATTTTCTCACATAAGACTAATTCCTCCACTCCTCTTCGGTTAATATGGCCCATAAATTTCATTTGTCTTTTCCTGATGGTTTTGATGAGCGATCTATTAACACCCGCAGCTGTCAATACCTCGGCATTTGTTTTCTTCTCTGTCCACGATATTCTCAGTATCCTTCTCAAAAACCACATTTCCGCTGCCTCCAGTTTTTTCACAGTTTGGTTACTCATTGTCCAACATTCGCATCCATATAAAAGAACGGACCACACGTAGTCCCTTAGTAAGCGAATTTTTGTGCTTATGGTGATGTTTCTGTTTTTCATTACGTTGCTCATCCTAGTAAAGGCTTCTTTGGACATGGCGATCCTTTTCTTTATCTGTGTCACATCTGCCATCTGATGCCAAAATGTAGCCTAAATATTTAAAGAGATTAACTTGTTTGATTGTTGCTGTTCAAAGAGCATACTGGTATTTGTATTTTCTTAGAAACTAACATGCATACAGAAATTCAAGGATAATCCTTTCAACTCGCTCTCTTCCACTACTTTGTCTAGAATGATTTGTAGATTTTCCTCTGACTCTGCTACTAAAACTGTGTCATCTGTATATCTCTGTTGATATTTCGTTCTGAGACTATCTTACATGCGGCAAACGTGGCCATGCCAGCGTAACATGAGTTGTCTATCTCAGCAGAACAGCTATGTTTTGAAACCCTGAACGAAAGCGAAAGAGAGGCCGACCAAAAACAACTTGACGGAAAACTGTGGAGGCCGAGATGCAAAAAATGAACCAGAGCTGGGGCACTGTGCGAAGGATGGCCGCCGACCGAACAAAGTGGAAGTAGTTTGTTGCTGCCCTACAAGATGCCACCGGGCGTTATGGCCACTGACTGCTTTCACAGTCGGCGGCTAAGGATCAAAGAAGAAGAGGAAGATCTCAGCAGTGTATACACGTGTTGCAAGTGGATTTTATGGAAGGGGAAGTAATCTTTAGAATGTTTTGGACAAATTAAATTTCGAGTTTCAACGCTTGATTAAGCGGATACTTGTTTGACTTTAGGATAGAATTATCTTTTCCTATTTTTCGAGTGACAGAGTACAGATAAGCGTGTGAACGCTGTTTAATCTCAAATGTTGAGATGTATTTATTCTGTACTGTTTTGAGTCATGTGAATAGCTCGCAGCTAGTCTGCATGTGTTATCGAGAGCGGTGTTCAAGACAGCCGAGTCTCGTGACGGGGTTTTTTGGCGGGACTAGTGTGTGATTAAAGGAGTTGAGTTTTGGACGTGGACCGTGTAGGTCGAGTCCCTGTGTTTGGATAGTGTATGCCTACGTAGTGCTTAGGAAAATGTCGACTTATATATTTTCGCTGTGTGTACAGCCTATTTGAGAAACTGCAGTAAAGATTTGTGTAGGCCATATGAAGATTATTATAGCTGCCGGGTGAGCAGGCTTTATTGTGTAATGAAGATTTGTGTAGGCCATGTGAAGATTATTATAGCTGCCGGGTGAGCAGGCTTTATTGTGTAATGAAGATTTATTAGGCCATATGAAGATTATTATAGCTGCCGTGTGAGCAGGCTTTATTGAGTAATGGAGTACTGTTTAGGCCTTATGAAGGTTATTATAGCTGCCGTGTGAGCAGGCTTTGTTGGGTAGTGTGGAGATTTATGAAGCTGTGATGGAGCTATTATAAGGCCAGGATGTGGACAGGCCGTATTATGTATTAATTGTAGTGTGGAGATTTATGATACGATTTAACGGTGTTCGTCTATGTCTACGTGATGATGTGCTGTGACTTAAGCTAATAAACTATTAGTAAATATCATCAGTCGTTCCATACTCGATGACTCCCGTGTGCCCACCTGTTGTGTGAACGACTTTGCCAGCACACAATCACACTCACTTTACCTATATACCAAACACGACTATTATCAACACGCTTTGAAGGCCAACATGTAATAGCACCTTGACATGTCACTTTGTCCTTCCATGAAGTACTAACGATGAACAAGTGGCGATGCTCCCTACGACACCACCTCAGATTGGACGAAAAGAAGCTCTTACAACAAGTACAAGAGACAAGAGCACTCCGCAAGACACACCAGGCAAAACGCAGCTGAGGGTTAACATATTAAGGGCACTTTATCCCCCATTGTGTTATAAAGAGCACAAAACAAATGTCTATGTTAGAGAGAAAATAAACACGTATGCAGGCCACCAAGAACCACTTTTGTCAGTAGTGAAACGTCGAAAGCTTGCCTGGTTTTGGGCATGTAACTCGTCATGACTCCCTTTCGAAAACTATCCTCCAGGGAACAATCGAAGGTAAACGGAGAAGAGGAAGGCAAAGAAAATATTGGGCAGGGCACGGTTTTTCCACACATGTGCGCATTGCTGAGGATAGACAGCAGTGGAAGACCCTGTCTGCTGATGCTTCCACCATGGCACCCCTACGACCCATGACGGGTTACGGTTTGAGATGATGATGATCCTTCATTATCAGTTATGACTATAGATAGCTACTAACTAACATGGGCTAAACTTTAAAAAAACACACACACACACATAAACAACGATTGCCATTACATGTGTCTGTTTGTGACACTATGCTAGATACTAAATATAGCGTTACGTCGTTTTAAAAAGTATGTAACATTGTGTAACTGTAAGATTACGTAACTATACAATTATGTAACAGTGAGCACCTTACCCACCAATACATGAAGGGAAATAACTATGTTGGGCTCTATCTGCTGCATGACGTCACTAATTCTCCTGTAGTTATTTCATTCCTTCACAAGTAAATCAGTGACTCGTAAAGAGAGGCATGAAAGAATAGAAGCTACCTCTACCATGAGTAATGATGCTTCTCTGACTAAATAAACAATACCAGGCGGAGATAGATATTCATACTGACCGGAAATACATTGCGCAATGAACTCTGCTTAATATAAATGGGGGAAGTTCCAGAAATGTAAGAAAACAGGCATGAATATTTCTATAATATACACCAAGAAAAGATAGTGAGAAAGGCGCCTTATTTCAATGGGCGTCCAATTTTTGTTTCCACGTCGCAGTGTGCGGCTTTTTCGTAATTTCCCAAAATGCACCATGACCAGTTGGTCATAAACTAAAACATAGGTAATGGTAGTCCGGTACTTGTGCGTTCATTCACCGTCAAATTAATATTTTGGCAATTTATTACCCAATTCGAGCACCGTACTATTTCTTACTTTTTTTTTTCTTACAATAATTTTTTTTTTCGCCTGCGGGCGGGGTTAGTACATTTGACAGGTAGGGGTTGCGGGTTAGTCTATTATGCATTTTCGCAGGCAGGGGTGGTAGCATGGGTATTTGTTTATTTATTATTTTTAATGTAAAATTTTTGCCTCGTCTTGGCGAGGCGCGTCCCGAAGGACTGCCTGGTAAAGCTATAAGCAAGTTTGCTCAGTGTGTATCCTATCCATCTTCAGCGCCTTCTCATGTCTCGTAGACCGCATAGCTTGAATATACCCCCGCAGGGATTCATAGAGTGCACAAGCTGTATTCAAATCTTGGTCAGAAGATTGCAGAGAAGCACTGGTCATTTGAAAACGCTGTAATACTTGATCCCACAGTATGATCATTATTCCAGTTTCTAGCTTCATCATGGTTGAAAGTAGACAACGAGCCTGTTGACGACACTCTGCCTTCTGATCATTGTTATCTGAAATATCATCCAAGACTTGTTTTATTGCAGAAAAGCTGTGTAAAAGTGCTTTTGTCGCATCTGCCCAAGCGGACCACCTGGTATCTGACAGTCTTTTCACAAAGGGCAAATGGGACTTATTATGAGTACCGCCAGCACATAATGCAGTAGAAAGGAGACCCCACCGGTAGGTAGAAGCAGAAAAGAAGGTGTACAGACTTTCAACAAATCCAAAGAAAATGACTGCTTCTGTCCGCAAACAGTTAAGATAAAAGTAATAAAGAGTCACACTAAGTCACCCTCTTATGCTCTTTCTCTCACAATTTCGTGACATCAAATGAAAAGGCGCTAAAGATGGCATACATCACAAGATCATTGGTTTAACGCTCGTATTAGAAGATGACCAAAAAATGATGTACATATTTATTGGCGCGGGGCCCTAAAAGAAAGGGGCTCGTAGCATATGCTACTTTTGCTACTACGTTAATCCGGCTCTGATTAGGTCAATATTTGACAAGGATCAGTGCATAGCGAGGGAGGGGACCAACTCCCCACCCAGCTCTCTCCACCCAGCCCTCCACACCCAGCGGTGAAAACAAATAAAGGCTTTCTTGCCAGGGTACAGTTTTGTTGGTTTTGTGGGCCCTAAACAGGACCGTGGTGCAGTTTTGTGGACCCTGAAAAGGACCGTGATAGGTGCAGTTTTGTGGGCCCTGAAAAGGACCGTGGTAGGTGCAGTTTTGTGGGCCCTGAAAAGGACCGTGGTAGGTACAGTTTTGTGGGCACTGAAAAGGACCGTGGTAGGTGCAGTTTTGTGGGTTTTGTGGGCCCTGAATAGGACCGTGGTAGGTGCAGTTTTGTGGGCCCTGAATAGGACCATGGTAGGTGCAGTTTTGTGGGCCCTGAAAAGGACCGTGGTAGGTGCCGTTTTTGTGGGTTCACCCTGAAATCATGGACCGTGGTAGGTGCTTATATTAGGGCGCATGTCCAAATGCGTGATAAAGCTCGAGAGGTGGGGCCTACCTAGCTTAAAATCTAGGGAATTGCTAGTCATCATAATCATCATCATCATCAGCTTTCAAGTCCCTATCAGAGTCAGGTACCCATTTACAGCTGGTTAGACTGATGCGTGACACTACCAAGCTCGAGAGGTGGGGCCTACCTAGCTATAAATGCGTGACACCTGTTCCCTTCTCGCTGCCGTTGCCTTCTCTAACTCAAGATCAGTCAGGTACCCATTTACAGCTGGTTAGACTGATGCTTGACACTACCTGCGTGACACTACCAAGCTCGAGAGGTGGGGCCTACCTAGCTTTAAATGCGTGACAACCGTTAACTTATAGAACTGATTCAATACCGTTTTATTGGTTTATAAACTTAAAACAGGGAAGGGGGGGGGGGTTTGAGGGCGGGTCTGTCGTAAGCGTGTCAACTATGAATGCACGAGGAACTTTTTTTTTTTAACTTGCCCTCCCAAATCACAATGTGAAATCAACCTTTTTCAGTCAAGAAAAAGTACGGTTCTCAGTTTGGGTAATAAATTTCCACAATTTGATTTTAGCGGTGAATGAACGCACAAGAACCGGTAGTCCTACTGCAGATACTGCCGTAGAGAAGTGCAATGTTAGAGACCTCGGTTTACCAGTTCCAGTTTTTTTATGAGATAGGGTAACCACTTCCCGTCCTTTTCTGCCTTTGCTTTCAATAACTCAAAAGCAGAGTCATGTCCCCGTTTACAGATGGGTATACTGTTGCGTGATGCTACCAGGTTCCTTTTATGAATCCGGTATCTCTACCGTGACAGGAAAGCGTTCTAACCACTGAGCTAATCGGAAGTTCCATCACAAAATAACCAGTACAATACAAACTTACTTTCTACTCATCATCATCATCATCATCAGGTGCCATCTCTGCAACGAAGGTCAGCTTCACTGGATCTCAAACACCTTCTGTCTCTTGTCTTGATGGTGCACTCTGATAGACTCTTTCATGTCCATCTCTTGTCTTGATGGTACACTGTGATAGACTCTTTCATGTCCATCTCTTGTCTTGATGGTACACTCTGATAGACTCTTTCATGTCCATCACTTGTCTTGATGGTGCACTCTGATAGACTCTTTCATGTCCATCTCTTGAAGCTATCTTCACACTATAGCGATGCCTTCCCCTTGCACGTTTGCCTTCATCTCTGCCTTCTGTTATGGTTTCAGTGTCCGGTGTTATGTCTATTTATATGGCCAAAATATTTTATCTGTGTCATTTTGATTTCCTTTATTAATTCTCTTTTCATTCCCAGATTTTCTATGACCTCTTTATTTGTTTTCTTCGATGTCCACGAGATGCCCCCCCCCCCCCTTTCTTCTATATATCCACATCTCGAGAGCATCTTTCTACTAGACACGTTAAAGTACCTAACTATAGCTTTGTTTATAGTATTTATAAATTAATTCATGATTCGGAATACTTACAAACAAAAGAACCGCAAAATAGGCAAAGACATCAGTTGATGAAAATGACGAGAAAACGACTTGACAGCAGAACAGTCACAATGTAAATAACCAGGTAACGTGAAGTATATATCTTTACCTCAATATCGATTTCCCCCGACTAATTTCAGCTTTCAAATCATGCAGAACGGAATAACTCAGGTGTCTTCACACCGATTATTGGTTTGTTGTCAGTGACAGCCCGTACAGGGCTAACGTGCTTGCCAGGGACCAGACACCAATGTCCTAAATTGGTGCTGCCGATATGGATAAGTAGCCTAGTGTTGTGAATACGTCAGAGTTGTTTTGTTTGGCTTGTAATAACATTAAAGTTTTTAAGTCCGGAAATTCTTTTAATGTGTTTTTAATACTTTAGCCTGTCTCGGTTTCAGGCGAAGTTGAAAAAAAAATAAAACTTGAATAGAGACATTGTGTTAAACTAGGCTGCTCTAAAAAGATGAATCAGTATATTGCTCCGACTTTTCAAAGCTGAAATTGCTAAACTACGGTAGAAGTTTGAACTAGATCTGTGAATACAATGTAATGGAAACATATTGGTGTTTTAATCCAAGTATCACAGCCCTCTTTTTTGGATTAATATGACGTTAAATTGGTTTTTCACCCGTGTGTTACCGGGGCCCGAAAGGGGAGCAAAGAATAGTAACACTGTTCCCTGCCATGCATGTCGTAGAAAGCGACTAAAGAGGGTTGGGCATGGGGCTGGTTACCCCATCCTGTAAAAAAATTTAAACCACAAAAAACTTCAGCACACATGGACAAGTCGGTAATTTCCTATCTTTCGTACCTTTTTGCTCGCAATTAAACGAACATGGGAAAGTGGCACAAGTAGCAGCAGAAATGAGAGAATATAAAATCGATGTTCTAGGAATGTGTGAAACAAAATGGAAGGGGGTAGATAGGAAGAAACTCATCACAGGTGAATTGGTGCTGTCCTCAGGACATGAAGACGAAAGTTCATACCACAGTGAAGGGGTAGCTCTTATGTTATCTAAAGAAGCACAGAAAGTACTCATTGAATGGGAAGCTGTTGGACCCAGAATAATAACAGCTACTTTTAAAACAGCTAAAAAGAAAATACATGTAAATGTCATCCAATGTTATGCACCAACTAATGACAAAGAAGAGTCTGTGAAAAAAGCATTTTATACTAGACTACAGGAAATTTTGGATAAAGTAAAGAGAAGAGACATCACAATTTTGATGGGTGACATGAATTTCAAAGATAGGTACAGTCAACACCAGATTTGAAGAAGTCATGGGAAAACATGGGGTAGGAATAATGAATGAAAATGGGGAACTATTCTCAAACTTCTGTGCTTCAAATCAACTGGCTATAGGAGGAAGCATGTTTCCACATAAGAGAATACACAAGGCAACATGGATATCACCAGACCATAGAACAGAAAATCAGATTGATCATATATGCATAAACAAGAAGTTTAGATCATCATTGCAGGATGTAAAGGTATATAGAGGAGCAGATGTGGCATCAGATCACCACCTTCTGATAGCCAAAGTAAAAATGAAACTCAAGAGATATGCAACAATGCAAAATTATAGACAACAATTTAATGTAGGACATCTAAGAAATCAAGAAACAAGAGACAAATTTGCGGTCACAGTATCCAACAAATTCCAAGTGCTCCAACAGCTGGAAGAGGTAGAGAATACAGAAGACTATTGGCAGCAGGTCAAAACAGTATGGAAGGAGACATGTGAAGAAATACTGGGGAAAAGGGAAAGACAACAAAAAGCATGGATAACAACAGAAACCATCAATAAGATAAAAGGAAGTATATTGAGGAGTTGGCAAGAGAGGCAGAAGAAGCTGCAGCCAAAGGAAATATGAGAGAACTGTATAGCAGCACAAAGAAGCTAACAGGGAAATACAAGCAAACAAGTTGCCTCATAAAAGACAAGAATGGAAAACTGCTCAGCAATATACAAGAGCAAATGAAGAGGTGGACAGAATATTTTGAGGACCTTCTCAATAGACCAGCTCCACAAAACCCCCCGGACATCCAGCCAGCAGAAGAAGAGCTACAAATTAACGGCGAAAGACCAACGAAGGAAGAAATAAAGAAAGCCATAAAGCTTCTAAGAGATGGAAAAGCGTCTGGACCTGATGGCATTCCAGCAGAGGCCATCAAAGCAGATATCGACACGGCTACAGAGATGTTATATAAATTACTTGGTAAAGTCTGGGAAAAGGAAGAGATACCAGCAGAATGGAAGTAAGGATATCTGGTTAAGTTGCCTAAGAAGGGAAATTTACAAGAGTGCACACTTTATAGAGGAATAATGTTACTATCAGTGCCAGGAAAAGTATTAAACAGGATTATCCTTGAGAGATTAAAAAAGTCCATAGACAAGAAACTGAGAGATGAACAAGCAGGTTTTAGACAAAACAGATCATGTACAGACCAGATAGCCACTTTGAGAATAATAGTTGAACAAAGTCTGGAATGGAATTCACCACTATACATCGGATTTGTGGACTACGAAAAGGCATTTGACAGTGTAGACATAGAATCACTTTGGAAATTGATGAGGCATTATGGAGTTCCCCTGAAGATCATTAATTTAATAAAGAAAACGTATGAAGACATGACATGCAGAGTTCTTCACGAAGGACAGCTTACAGAACCGTTTGGGATAAGAACAGGAGTGCGACAGGGATGCCTCTTGTCTCCATTTCTTTTCTTACTAGCAATAGACTGGGTTATAAGATCATCGACAACACACAACAGAAATGGAATCCAGTGGACTCTGACTAAGCAGTTGGATGATCTGGATTTTGCTGATGACTTGGCTCTTCTGTCCCATAACCGTAATCAGATGCAGGACAAATTGAAAACACTCGATGAGAGGTCACAGCAGTTTGGTCTGAAAATACACAGGGAAATGACAAAAATAATCAGAATAAATGCAGGTAATGATAACAGGGTGGAACTTGAAGAAACACCAATACAAGATGTAGAATCGTACAATGAGAATAACAACGTTAAAAGCAGTTAAGACATTTGTGCACAAAACACAGTATCATGAAAAGTTCACGGCTTTGAGAGAAGCATTGTAAAGCTGTCCCAGAACAAAACAATAGTAAATGCATGTTTTTGAATGGAACATTTTGTGAAAGTGAGAGTTGCTAATCTGGGTTTTTTCCGTTGTTAGAAAGAGAGACGTGTGGAAAAAGTCGAAAAGCTGAGAAAGCGTGTGCAAATGTAGATAATTGTACCGTGTGAAAAAAGAAAGCATCGTGGGAAAATTGGCGGGAAAAAAAGAAGAAATAGTATAAAAAGGAGAGACGTGGGCGATAGACAGTCTTTTACAGATTTTTAGGATTCATTAGGCAAGAGGATTTTACAGATAGTGTTAGGTGAATTTCGTCTTTGAGATTATCAAGACAAGTTTTTAACTTGACAAGTTTTCAAGTTAGACAAGTATTTTTAAGTAGACAAGTTAGTTTTTAAGTAGACAAGTTTGTATTTTTTTCTATTGGATATATTATTCCTGTGGATATACATTTTCATTTTTGGATACTCACTACTTTGTGTAAGCAAGAAACAAGTACTTCACCATTGTGTCAATAACAGAGCTGTTCTAATGACGTTAATAAACTATATTTTATTTTTCTACATTGCTGAGTTTTCTTTGGAACGTTACAATGGATTACTTTGACAAACCATTATACGAGGTATTGCTTTTCACTAAACCTAAAAGGGTAAGAACGGACTCTGGGAAGAAGAATAAACTAAGGTCAGGAATTTCCACCTCAGGCGAAAGGCCTGTAACGACTTGAACCAGAAACGTATTGAAGAATTAGCTCTCGTCAAAATATTTACCTGCGCACAACACAATTAACTGAACTGACCCCGGCCACACACGTATTATATTGACTGGCCAACAGACCCGGTCACACACTCTCCTCTCCGCGTGATCTTCGACCTCCGTCTACTTCGTTAAACAAGAACTTAAATGTTAAAAATGAAATGTATTAAACAATAAGTTAACTTGGAAGGAGAGAAACAAATGGTTGTGTGAATGAACAATAGCCCCGTGTTATAACAGTACATGGGCTAAGGTAAAAAATACAGCATATAATTCACGTTGAGGCGTCCAGCTAAAATTACTCAGGGAGTCTTTTCGTAACTCAATGACCCTGCACTTGCTAAACTTCTCACCAGGACAGCTTTCAAAACTTGTGTCGCCCGAAATAGGTGTAAATTAAAGGCACCCTCTTGAAATTTTTATCTCAGACCTGGATTCAAATAAAATTCCTCACTACCCCTCTCCCCACCTTTTTTCCCCTCCCAGAGAACGGCACACACATAGATAAACGCATAGACATAAAGTCAGCGGTAAAAGACAACTGTTAAAAGTTGGTACGCGTTGCCAACTCTCTATTTTCTTTACCTTTTTAAAAGAAATTAATTGACACGACAGAATTTAAATTGTATAGGCACGTATGAGACGAAGCGATCTATGATAAAGGCAATCTTTACCAACTATCTAGTTGACCAGTGGTTCTCAATTCTTTTACGACCACGACCCAAATTTCACAGCTGGTGAAGCTGGCGACCCATGTACCAAAATTCATCATCATTTACCTGTGTGCTCCTGTCGGAATGTGGAGCTGTCATTGTAGGTGGTCTCACAGAAAACCTGCACCAAGCATTCATACGCTCCTGCAGCTGTTGGTTCTGTGGTCATTTATTTTACAGGATGAGTTTGTCATCCAAATACAGAAAAGCTTGTACGACATGTCTGGGGAGCGAGATTCACATTCTGTCTTTGTCTCTTCAGAGACCTCGGTCACGACAAGGAACTTTGACCAAAATTGACATGTAAAAATTAATTATAGGAACTCCGTCAAAGGCATGCCGCTTACAGCTTGGAGTAAGGGAAACGTAAGGGACGCAACCCATATCATTGTTTCCTTCTACCTAATTTAATATCACGACAAACAGTTTGAGGATTTTTTTGGGAGACCATACTGCAACACGAGCCAATAATTGTAATTGTTCTTGCACGAGACCGTGTGTGTATTCGTTCAGTGCCTGTGTGTAGTCTGCACATCACTGGCCTGATTATGGTTGTCGTTATTGTAAATGTCGTTTCTCTTTGTTTTCAATGTCTTTGTGTCATCGATTTTCTCTTTGTCTTCCTCTCTCTCTTCAGAATTTTTTTTTAAATTACAAGAACCACAAAAAGTCCGGAAAAGAAAGGACAATGGACAAATAATCGCCAAGAATAGTTGATTATTTGTACTCCAAAGTATTTTTTTTTCTTCAAATTAATGGATAAAAACAGGGCCGACGGTAGGGCAGAGCGACCGGGATAAGGGTGTGGGGGCGCCGGTGAGAGTGAGGAGGGAAAAAATGTTTTTTTGTTTGTTTTTTATCCCTCAAGAAACACGACTTTACTTCAGCTGTAACACAATTATTAAGGCGAAACCACGCAAATGTAAATCTTTTATTAGAAAACACTCAAATCATAATGTGACATATTTTATCAAATTCTGTTTTTAGTTATTATCGTGTGCGTGTTTTTGTTTGTTTGTTTGTTTTTTTAACAGATCTGCAACTTTAATTGCGAATTTTACTTAATGTTGCAGTAGAGTTTTAAATTAGATTTCGCGGCTAGAGGTGTAGGGCAGAACCCCTGACAAACTACTCGTCTCGGCGGCTGAATGCAAAAGACCGGCCCTGGATACAAAATATCCTGCTTACCTTTGAATGGGTTATATCAGTTTTGATCATTTATTCTTCTTTGTTCATTCTCAGACGTCAACTTGAATATGATCAATGAAAGCAGTGGTCAACTTGAGAACATAATTTATTCAACAGTTATTGTTTGCTTCCTGGCAGCACTTATTCTGTAATGTATAGCAACTGTCTTTTGTGTTCTTTTCTTATTCTATCTTAAATACTCCTACATATCAACTCTTGGAAGGTTAAGGCGGCCTGCGTGATATTGACCACGTCACCCCTAGTGTGCCGATGGTCAAGAAAATATGGGCCTAACACCATATTCCCAATATGCCTCAATGGGCGTGTAACGGGATCCTTTACCTTTTTTTACTCATACATATTGCATTACTTCTTAAAAATTAATTAACTAAAACAAATGTGTAATGACAAGATGGTGTGTTTGTTCAGGATACGCAAATTTCTATTCAATTTGATTCGTTTGGTTTGGTTTTTGGTGTTTGTTATGTGTAAGGGATATACTGGTTAACCCTTAGTGGGTTATCATTAGGGTATCATCATCATGTAGCATGTCCTTTGCAGAACGTCGCTCTCATCACAGCCCGCCTGAAAGATTCTCGATCTCTAGCCAGCCTTCCCGCCTCCTCCAAAGTCATGTTCAAGGTGTCTTCAATGTCCTGTGTCCACCGTCGTCTTGGTCGGCCCCTGTCTCGCCTTCCAGGTACCATACCCTCCATCACTGCTCTCTCTAAGCCACTATGGCGTTTAATGTGGCCAAAATATTTCAGTTTCCGGGACATGATATTGTTTATGAGCCAGTTTTCCTCGACGTTCAGGTCGTGTAGGATGTCTATATTTTTCTTCTTCTTGGTCATTAGGGTATATAGTGTTCAATATTCTATATTGCAAATCACATTGGTTATTTTTCTTGTGTGTTGGTTCTTCCAGGCTGTAATTTATCGGCCGTTTGTTGTGGTATTGATTTTAAATGTCTCTGGTGTTTCAAGTGTATCCCTTCCATGATCCTAGATTTAGAATGGAATAACCTTACTGTGCAGAGTGCCTAAAAAGAAAAAATAATATAGAGAATTTCCTACTAAAATGTAGGAAGTATGAACAACAGAGAAACCAATATTAGATTATTTACAGGCAAGCAATTCATCCACAACTGTGGAACAGGTGTTGAGAATAGATAGACCTAGAGAATTGTATAATATATACTCATGGAACAAAGTAAGTGTGCAACACTTTATAGGGCACTGTGCGTGATTTCATGGACGAAATGAAATAAAAGTTGGCACACAATGTGGTTGAATATTGAATAAAAGACCAAGTGATCACTTTGATTTTAGTGAAAGTGTCATGAAAGAAAGATAAAAACTAAAGTCAGTGTGGCGTCCCCACGAAAAAAATGTGAGGTAAGAGATTTGCCTCTCTGAGCCTATTCCGCACTGTTCTGCACGACACGGGTCTTAAACCTGGAATGTTCCTGGCAGTCCATGTTGCCTGAATAAACCTGTTACGCAAGTGCATAAGGCGTATGTAACGGTCTTGTGCAGGGGTGGTAACTCGTGGTCGGCCACTTCTATGGCGATCAGCAGTGGATCCTTTTTGGTGGAAACGAGCTTGAATGCGTGATATAGTGTTCCTGTGAACATTGAAATGTTGTGATACAGCTAATATAGTCGCTCCAGCAGCTAACATCCCTATAGCTATTGCTCGCTGTTGTTGGTTCAATCTTGGCATTGTCAAAAAAGATGTTTCTGTTGGACTCTTGGTACTCTCTATTTCAACGATTACATTTTCACATGCTTGTGATTAGAGCTACACACTTATCTTCCTTTTATCTGTGATAAATTCTCCCCTACGGCACTTTTCACGTGATTTATCTTGCACCGTGATTATCTCCCCATGAATAGTGCGATCCAATTGTAATTGCACGGGTAAGTGAACAACACTCACACAGAAATGTGTGCCAACTTGCATTTAAGTTCACCCAAGAACACACGCACAGTGCCCTGTTGAGTGCTGCACACTTACTTTTTTCCATGAGTATAGTAAAACAGTTTATAACAAGAACTAAAATTAATATATAAGAATCAAAGATGGTGTGAATAAAAGGGGTAGTCTGATAGGGTGCTTGTATGGCTGGTGGCAGATAATTGGTGGATTTGGTGTAATCTGACACCGCCAGGTTTTTTTTCACTCCTTTTCACCTTGTTAAGAACAGGGCAGTTATGAGAGACTTTGGTTGTTTTATTTTTCCATTCAATTTTTCTTGTTGGCTTTTGTTCGTATTTGTTTTTTGTTTTTTTTTAATTGTTTGCTTGTTTCTTGTAAAGGTGAGGTCACACACACATACACAATTTTGGTTTTGATTTACTCTATTTGGAAAGGGGGGGGGGGAGAAGTAACTATATTGTCTTGAATTTATTACACTGTACATCCAAATTATAACCCATCGAGGGTTGAACGGGATACTTTGTTTTAAAAAAAATCCTTCTGGGACGTTTGTTGGTTTTCTGCATTGGTAGTTTATTTTAACTTCTCGTACTAGTACCGTATGGGGGATGGGGGGGAGAAATTTTTTTTTTTTTTGGTTCTTCCTTTATTATTCTCATTTGTCTCTGGGGAACCCCTCACGTGACTTTTAACGTTATTGATTGGAGCGTCTATCGGATGCCAAAGTCACACGAGGCACGCTTCAGGTCACGTGCCCAAGCAGAAATAACACGCTAAAAGTTGCGCCTAACGAGGCACCATTCACTTGCATCATGGCAGGCGAGGGGGCCAGACCTAATCTAAGACCGCTGCGAATTCACGCGTTAAAGCACTGTGAAGCCACGCGTCTAAATTGCTGATTAGAGTCCAATGTCTGAGTAGGTAAGTGAAATCTCGTTCGAAAATAGTATTGTGGTGAAGTGTGTAGTACCTTGCAAAATCGACGCAGTGATTGGTACGAACTGGTTTCGCTTTATTCATTTTTTTGCTTTACGATCGCATCTAGCCACATGGCTACAATGTGATCGGGTGTATTTTATGATCCCCCGGGATGAGATTGTACAAAGTGTTCATATTAACTTTAACTGGAATATATATTAATTTCCATATTATTTCATTGTATTCGACCCGACGCTTAGACAAGAGGAAATTAATATTAACAATAAGGTTGACAGACCGTGACATTTATTCATCATAATTTACATGACTATTCAACCAGAGAGGAAGAGTTGGGATAATGTCGCCAGATAATTCTATAATACTGGTGTCCGACAATTATATGTTAATTCATCATAATTGACATGACGATTAGGCTAGAGGCACAGAACTAGAATACTGTCGCCCGACATTTCTATGATAATTCAGTGTGTTTAGCTGACAGCTCCATTATAAAGTGGGCTTAACTGACAGTTTCATGATAATTCAGGGTGTTTAACATGACGTTAAATGGGTAAAGAATTATAATACTGCCACTTGGGAAGGGAAATATAATAATAAAAGGCAGAAAGGGGGGAAACTTGATTTCATGATTAGGCTTTAAACATATGGTGTTAGAGACTAAAATCTGAATTGACTGGCAGACGGACGGCTTAGGGAAAGACGGCTTCCTCAAGCTAGGAAATTAATGAAGCCGTATTTGTCTTCAGTCTATGGGGGAGCCTTGCACGACAGTCCAATCTCAGAGAAGAATAGGGAGTCGAGAACAGTGAAGGCAGATCCGAACCATTCCAGACCTACCCGATGCAACGTCATAAGGAGACAGGACAACCAACCACGCTTCACTATCAGCCAGGGGCTGAAAAGTTAAGTTCCTGTTTCAAAGGGAACTCATCTTATCAATGTCTTAGCACGAGCCAGTAGATGAGGAAAAATACTTGAATTGTGAGACGTATATCCCATACAGCATACACGCAATTTCCATCGACAATACCATCATTCACCATCCACTCATTTTAAATTTAATAAACCAATTGGGTGTATATAATGTACCCCATGCCTTGCTCATTCCATTAGATGTTACATATTGTCTGATGTTTATCTTCCTTTATAAGGGAGGGAGGAAGGGGGGGGGGGGGGCCTCGTAAAATATAACATATAATCCCAGTAATAATTAAGGATAATAATAGATAACTGAGAAGGGGACTAAGGTAGCGAGAGACCAAACTCTCCTTACAAACTTTTCCAGACCTTGTCTAGTTAGGAGAATTTACACTCTTTGTCTCCCTTCAGCCGGTGGAGAAACCCAACAGGATTTCTTGAGCCAAATCTTCCTCGGGGTAGCTTCACTTAATTATATCTATTATTTCTGACTACTATAAGTTCTTATCCTTCCTACGCTACGCCACAGTCCGGCTTTCTTTTCGGAAATTGAACATTGCTATAGATAAGGTCTATTTTTGTGCAAGTAAATTCTTTACGGAGTATTGTTACAAGTAAATATTGAATGAATTGAAAGAAATGTCGTCCAGTTGTTCTAAACTGTTAAATCTGTGATAGACATTTTTAAGCAGCACTTGTGTCAGAGTCTTTGCCCATGAAGATTCCGAATACTCTTGTTGAAGAACGAAAGGATGGCCTTGACAGTTTGTGTTATACATTCCACAATGATAATAAATGCATGAAAATCAGTTCTTTAGAAGACTTAACGATGTCGATGAAAACATTAAAAGATTTCACATATTTTTCATACATAACCTAACACTGAGTAGCAACATAGAACAATGTGCGTGCTTCTGTGCAATATTTAATTGATAAAGATGTTGCATTTGACGATGCAAGTGCTGTCATCAACTCTGACATTTGTTGAAAGTAACATTGATGATGGAGGATTTATGTTGTTGCTGACACATGACAAATGAATCAAATTTTTTTTTTTAAATCAGTAAATGTTGAATTTTATTCTGAACTTCAAAGATCGTACAATATTTCTTTGAGGCACCTGGTCACAACATGTACCTGGACAGACTTAGTTCATTGATAGAAAGTACAAATTTAATTTCTGAGGTTAATATGATTTCAAAACATAAATTTTAAATGACATTTTATTTTTATTTTGTCTAACCTTTATAAAACTAGCTGTAGTCACCGCAGTCATGCTTATTAGATTGAAATTAATAAGTTCTTTTTGTGTCCTACTTTGTTGGCTTGTATTTTTTAATGTCAGAAAGTCCGAAAATGTCCTCTTTTTACTATCAGAAAGTCAGAAAATGTCCTCTTTTTGTTAAAAAAACGATCTCGTCAACCTACATCAACAGTTGGGTAGACCGAAGCGTGACACGACCAAGCTTTGATCCTGGAAACTGGTAACAGAACAGCGTAAGAAAAACGCTTCAAACACTTGGTCATTAGGACGACCTTGAGATAGATTTTTATGTTTTCTTTTTTTTTAACAGAACCCAGAAACTATTTTTGTTAAACAAAATTCTGCCTCGATTTGGGGAGGCGCGCCTCCTTCAACTTAGACACAAGGTCCGTCGGATATATTAAGGTGCATCTCTGTGACTATACGGTTGTGCGATCTCACGTCCACTCCGTCAGTATCACTTTTTTCTTCATTTTTTCTTCCTCTCACTCATCGCTTTTATTTGGCATAATTTGTAGCCCTTTCATTCACTATTATGTGGCGTATTTTATGCGCCATTTTTTTCTCTCTATGCTGAATCTAGTAGGGGAAAGTCTCTAACACTCCACTCCCCTACGGAAGTATTTGCTATAGGACTGTCTTTATCTTATTTACCACTCCTCAGACGTATTTACGTTTCGCCAGGTGAACTGTGGTATTATCGTAACAATACCCTGTCACCAGACCGGTCACCCGCATATCTCTTTGAATCCGTCTGGCCACCTATGGAAACGTGTCGGTCCAACATCTGACTCCAGTGAAAAGCTGATGACCGTGTTGACACAAGCTTGTACGATGAAAGACGACAAAATTGTCTGACCACACATCTGTCTGGCGGAGGCACGCTGATAAAGGAGATAATTAGATAATCTGTCGGGGTAGACATCTGGGCGGAAGACATTACGCCAGGAAAACATGGTCACAATATTGTGGGAGGCAGATAAGGTGCAGCCGGAACAGTATTACGTCTTATTATAAAGAGGTCACGAGTGGATATTAAAATTAATATTTTAAACACGAGAGGGAATATTTAAAATTTCCCCACCCAAACAGTGCTAAAGAGATTTGATTAGTTTGATTTGAGATGCCGGAATAAACAATGCATTCTATTGGAACATTCGGCGAAAACACCATCTGTGCATTGAACTGAGAATGAGAGATATAATCTATTGAACTCAGAAACACAGAACAGACAGCTTCACAACTTCATACGAGCAACTCCCAACAGCCAGGAAGAGAAGGACCGGACCTAGAATTCCTATATCAAAAGTGACAGATCGACAGTATTTGGGCATCTCTAAAACACTAAGAGTAAACCCGCATATTTAAATACACACACTGTAAAACTTCAGGACCAGGACTCTATAAATACAAGACTGGAAACCTAGGAATTGGATCATCAGTCATAAGAGAAATAATATCCCAGACCAAGTGTATCGCAGAACACCCGTCAAAGAGGAATTACTAGTTTCCCAGGTCAAGTGATTCATAGAACACCCGTCATAAGAGGAATTTCTCAGACGAAATTGATTCGAGAGCATATGCACGGAAATTGCTCGCGTCCATCTGAAAATTTGCGCAGGGAGATTGTGTATTCCCAAACATTTTGGGTTCGTAGTTACAAGCCATTAGACGATTTGTTGTTACTAACGCGCTAGTGTGAGAGAAAAGCATCCACCATAACGGCCCACAGTGGAAGAGAGTGTGGAGAAGGCTTTCGTCATCACAGAATTGATGAACCACAGCTGCACTACTCAAAGGCACCAGTAAAAAGGACATTTCAGTTAAACTTTAAGTATAAAGTTAAAATTCCACCTACGTCTCAATAACGAGAACTTTATAACTATCAAAATTCCACTAATCTTTCCATATTTATTTTAACCTGTTAAAGACTATTTCACTATTAAATTTGTTACCTGTTGTTTTAAAACTAAACAATAATAGTTGATTCAGTTATATGTATGAAAGTAAACGTATGAGCCAGAATATTATATATATATATATATATATATATATATATATATATATATATATATATATATATATATATATATATATATATATGTGTGTGTGTATATATATATATATATATATATATATATATATATATATATATATATATATATATATATATATATATATATATATAGACATATATTTACTTATAAACAGAGCTATACCTTATAAGAGGGATTTCGTTCGATTACACCAACTGGATGTTTGAACAGGCTAAACCATTGCTTAAATCCTTCACAAAAGGTGACGGACCAGATATAATGCGTTAACAATTGTTCAGCACAATGCAACATTGTTCGTGACTTCTGGAAATATCTTGTGAAGGCTCTCTTTAGATAGAACTATTATTAACCTTCTATCTACATCTCTGCCAAGAGTAATCTTGCGCGCAGGTAGATACCTTGGACGCCATTATTAAACACTCGAGTTTTGGTCACTGTTGGACCACCACTACTGCAAAGCAGGGGAGGCAATCCGTGACAATCTCCAAATTTAAAAAAGACCTTTTGGTCTGGTTTATTGTTCAGTTCAGAAACTACTTGGGGTTTGAGCACACTAGACGGAATGGAATGCTATGACAAGGCCACCAACGCGGAACTGGTAGAAGCCACTAGACAAATACCGGTGGGGCAAGGATTAGGACAAAAAACGCTGGTTTTGGACCAGACACGCAGCGAGAAATTCAGACGGTACCATTAAAAAGGGCAGTAGTTAGAGATAGAAGGAGCCTAAATAAAAAGCACGGAAAAGTAAACTGGAGACATGCGTAAACGGTGTAAAGAAAAAAATGAAAAGACCTTGAGCGGATGGCACAGGATATACAGCTTGGCGTGAAGTTGTTAATCGACATGTGTCGTGTAATCACTGCAACTGGTCTCCATGCCAGAGGCCTGCATCACAACTGTCATGTGTCCTTACAGCTGTGGTTTACAAGGTAAGTTGTTAGCCCAATGCACATCCTGATATTATATGCCTCTTACGACATGCGTGACGTAGCAGGATTCCTATTATTTCTTAGTCTCCCCAGACACCCCCGGGGACTACACGGGAGCCATGCGAACATAGAAATATTTCTCCTTTCAGTTTTTATTTCAGACAAAGAGTTTAAACGAAAAACAGTTCAAATCTACTGTACAAGTACATACAACGAGACATAATGCTTTGGTGGAAACCACAAGAGAAGGACAGATTAAGAGTTATTGATAACGCGTTTCAGAAGTTTCTTAAACCTGTATAATTAACATGGTAATTAATGAAACATTAGTCCAGTATGAGAAGACATCTAACAAGATTGGAGTAAACAATTTGGTAGTTTAAAAAGTTCTACTAATTTCACTTTATCCTTACTTACTTAGTCGTTCCCCTTCTACCGTGAGGTGTAGAGGTTTGGAAGAGAGAGCGCCAGACTATCCTATCGGCTGTCTTCCTCCTGGCCTGGTTCCATTCTAGTCCTCGGTCCTTCAAAGATTGTCTAATGTTGTCCTCCCAGCGGACTCTGGGTAGTCCTCGGGGTCTGGATCCTTGGCTCTTTGTTTCCCATGCTTGTCGTGGTAGCCGATCTTCTCCTATTCTGCAGACATGGCCAAACCATCTTAGTTGGGACTGTTCTACTTGGGTCTGCAGGGGGTGGCATTTTAGGCCTTGACGTATCGTCTTGTCGCGGACCATGTCTCATCTTACTTCAACCACCTTCCTCAGATACCTCATTTCTGAGGTTTGGATCTGGCTTTTGTGGGTTGTAGTCATTGCCCATGACTCGCATCCATATGTCAAGACTGGGACATAGGTGGAGCGGTATACAGCCATCTTCGTTTTCTTACCAACCTCTCTCTTGCTGAGGAATCCTCGATTTATGGCCTGGAAAAGTCTCCCAGCTGCTGCTTTTCGAATGGCCAACTCTTCTTTGATGCCTCCCTTTCGGTCTATAATAGCTCCGAGATATTTAAAGTGGTCGACCTGCTCCAGGACCTGTTCTCCCAGCTTAATCTGATGTCTTCTTTCTTCTCGTGATATCACCATGGATTTTGTTTTAGAGCTACTTATGACCATCCCTCTCTTCTCCAGCTCTTCCTTCCAGACTTGCAGGTTGGATTGGAGATGTGCCTCTGATTTAGCAATCAGGGCAACATCATCAGCAAATTCCAGCTCTGAAATACATACCAGACTCATCTTCCAGTACCCCACTGAATACTTTCTTGTTCTCTCCTTACATGACTTGATAACATCGTCCATGAGGAGTATGAAAAGATAAGGTGACAGGATATCACCTTGTCTTGCACCAGTGGTGGACCTGAACTCTTCTGACTTATGGTTTGCTGTCCTCACATAATTCCTGCAAGACTTGTAGAAGCTCTGTATAGCATGAATCAGAGGTGCTGGAATGTTCTTCCTTGCCAAACAGTCCCAAAGTTTGCTCCAGGGGACCCTGTCAAACGCCTTTTCCAGATGTATGAACTTACCCATTTCTTGTGTTATACCATCATGCCCTGCTGCTTTGCCCATCTTGATTTTCTCCAGTGCTGCCTTCAGTTCTTCCATCTTTATGTCATCTTCACCATTTGTTTCATCTTCTGTGCTAGTGGTTATCATTTCTGATGCTTGACCTTGCTCACCATCAAGGAGTTCTGAGAAATATTCTTTCCATCTTTCCATTACTTCCTTCGGGGCAGTAAGCAATTTGCCTTGCTTGTCCTTTATAAATTTGAGAGGGCATTGTTTTTCCTTCTTCATGTTCTTTAGGGTCTTATAGAACAATTTCTGGTTTTCTTGCGCATCTTTTTCTAGCTTTTCTCCAAATTCTTCCCAGCACTTCTGTTTTGCTGCTAGCACCTTGTTCTTTGCTTCTGTTCTGAGTATCACATATTCTCTATATTTCTCTATTTGTCCTTCTGTGTTTTTAGCTCCTAAGTATTGTTTCCATGCCATTTTCTTCTCTCTTATTTTCTCTTTGACTTCCTCTGTCCACCAAGGTGTCCTCTTTCTCTTGTTCCCAAGTCGGACTTCACCACATGCTTCTGCAGCAGCTGTCTTTATGATGTCCTTGAATTTATGCCACAGGGTTTCCAAGCCATCAGGTTGTTCTGTGTTTCTCCACTTTATCCACCGCTCTAAATTACAGAGGCCTTGAAAACTGCAGCAGAGGTTATAATGGCAGAGGAAAACACAGAGAGACCAGTTTTTTTCTTTATCGATGCATAGTCAGTGATTGCAACGTTGAAAAGCCAAAATAATACAGAACTGCAAGACCTCAGAATAGTGCTCGACAGACTGTTTCAACGATTCAAAAGTGTTGTAATCCAATGGGTCCGATCTCATTGTAACATCACCGGCAATGAATAGGCTGACAGATTGGCAAAGGAAGGTGGAAATCTACCTCAGCCTGATGCAAGCGTAACTTTCGAGGAGGCAGAGAGTTTTATTGTCACGCACTGCCTCCCCTGCTTTGCAGTAGTGGTCCAACAGTGACCAAAACTCAAAAGTATCTAATATTAGCTTCTGTCGTAGGTTTGTGATAGGTGAATTAAGGCTTGGTTTGGTCCCTTCTGAATAGCGATAGAAACAAGTGATAGCTCAGGGGGAGATGATAAAATAGAAATAGATTCCACGAGTGAGATGGAGGAAATATATTAGAGTCGGTCTTAGACCATCGAGATGATTTCTCTCAGTCAGCCTATCATCTACAACAGATTAAGATTTGTCAGACCGTCTAGTATTATATATATATATATATATATATATATATATATATATATATATATATATATATATATATATATATATATATATATATATATATATATATATATATATATATATCCCTCACATACACACACCTAAGTGACTACAATAGACACACAGGCGTGAAACTATGACAATGGAAATATAAGTAATTGGGAACGAACTGACCGACACACTGGAATAACTTTAAGTGAATTTTAATTATCGTACGAAAATTCCATCACAACACATAAAATTACTTCAAACATATACAAATAGTCATAAAGTCAATGAATTGCTACAAGAATGATAGACCCATTGGTATGATATTTTCCCTCGATGTATAGCCCACAGTCCTGTTAGAAGAAAAGTGATAGCCCCAAAGAGTCACGGATACATATGATTTAGTCTAAGATTTCCCTTTAAAGATATGAACAGACTTTGATACTCTGATCTATCCTAAGGAAAAATATTGTTAGCAACAAAAACTTGCATAAAGAAATTTAAGACAGCAAAAATGGGTGCCAAAATACAACAATAAAGGAATCACTCAGTCCAGCATTCACTCTATTCAGTCAGCCGTGATCACTAGCTTGCATTCGTACTTACAGCTTTGGTAGCAACATCTGGAAAACAATTTTTATGACATGCACATACAGAATCTCCAGGGTAGTCATTGGCCAAGGGAACCCCAGTTCCACAAAGTCAGGTTGAGTTCACTACTTCAGGGAACGTTTCCTTGGTTATTCTTATTTTAGGATAGCTGTTTCTGTCACATTAACATTGTCCAGGCACGAACGTTAACAGCGAGCACAGTGTCAATAGTTTAGGTTTCTAGTAACGAGGAATGTCAGGTCGGTGCCTTCTCTCAGTATAGGACTTTATTTGGTCACACCACAACTAGTCAGAACTCCATCGGAATGTTACTGATAGGAATATTTTACTTGCCACACGGGCTGAAAGGTACTTGAGGTTTTTCTCAGTAAGAATTAAGTCTGGCTCGATTGGCCCGTTACTTCATTTAATCTTAAAGTTCATGTAATGGGTACTGTTAAAGTCAGTTTGGTTTAAGCTGGGGATGTAAACTTTTTTATACTATGGTCTAAGGGAGTTAACAGGTTGTAATACTTTTTGGAACAGGTCTGATTTAGTTGTTATCTCCCTTGACTTGTTATTTGGTCATTTAAGATTTTCTGTTCGTAGATTTTTCTTGAACAGTTTACGAGAACGTTCCAGATTGTTCTCGTGTGAGCTAAACTCATGCCACGCGAGAATTCGCGCATGCGTGATGGCTTGGCGGGACCGGGAGACTGTTTATCGTGACAGTCAGCCTGGGCGTTTTCGGCTGAGAAGGTGTGCAGTCATTTTTTTCTCAGACTGTGTGATCGGGAAACAGAGTTTTTGTGTGATAGAAATGTCTGAGATTTTCCCATGATATATTTCTGATAAATTTCTGAGAGCCAAGGATATGGCGTCTGTTTAAGTGACTTATTCTTGGATGGCAATAAAGGTAAAAGTACTTTTTACGCTATTTTTGTGGCCAAGAACTTATTATTATGATATTATGAGCCAAAGATTTATGGCTGACATTTACGTGGCTTACTCCTGATGCGGTCAGAGCAGTTTGAGAGAACATTCATATTATTATTACGCCAGGGACGTATTTGGCGTACTCCTAGCATTATTAAAGAAGGTGAAGAGGACATATATGTATTATTGGAAGCTAGGAAGGTATTCGGCTTATTAGCCCTGCGCTACTCGCAGCTTGCTCAGAGGAGTCACTGAAATTGTTATTAGCACTGCGCTACTCGCAGCTTGCTCAGAGGATCTACAGAGAACATTATAGATTTTGAGCCCGGCTCTTAAGCGGCTTATTTAGTCAGAGTTTTACCTGACTGGTTTTGTCAGAGGATATACAGAGAACAATAGATATTTTGAGCCCGGCACTTATGCGGCTTATTTTGCCAGAGATTTACCTGACCTGTTTTGTCAGAGGATATACAGAGAATAATATATATATTTTGAGCCCGGCACATATGCGGCTTATTTTGCCAGAGTCTCTGTTGTATTGGATGCAGTGAACTGATATTATCTACATGATGTTGATGTGCTTGAACCTTGTCCTAATGACAGTATATATTTTTGATGTCAACGTATACGTGATGTATTGTAATAAATAGTTGGAACCGTACAAGTCGTTTTCAACCTTCCTGACTTCTACATGTGGTATGAGAATGTGTGTGTACTTTGAATAGTTGATCAAGGACCTATACCCATTCGCGTCTATGGACTTATCTATACCCCACACACCATGTCAGCCACTCCTGATCATCACTTCATACCACGACAGCTGTACCAGCCACAATAACAGTTAGCAACAGTTAGCATTATTATCATCTTCCTCGTACCTCATACTTGCAACAGGTACTCTGTCGTTCTGGATGCCAGCGCAATGCCAGACAGGTTTTACTTTATACACCCAAGTCTTTAAGAAAAAAATGTTTTTGTTCTTCACAGATATATCTCAGTACTAAAACCGTTGGTAAAGTTGGGCTACCCCAGTTTCACTGAATAAAGAGAAAACAACATATAAAATACTTATACATACTATTCCTCGGTTATAACTTACATTATAAACTGCAAGCGTAGAGCTTGTCGTATCGTTTAAAACTTCCGTGAAATAAGTTATATTCATAAAATCAATCATCATGAATTAGAAATACATACGTATTTCGTCAATACTCAATGATGAATCAGTGCAGTTATAAGTTAGTTTAAAATATTCTCGACTACTTACTAGCAATTTAATAAAAATTTAATTATAGCTGCATGAGTTTAAGCTAGAAATTATAATTTATTTTGCCATCCACTGAAACACGTCAGCTAGAGAATATAACAGACTCACAATTTAATTACTTCTGCACAGAAATCTACTAGATGAAATGAAATAGGCGGTTATCACTGAATCACTCAATACTACTAGATATATATATGTAATATTTACCTCCAAGCAGAACTACAAGCTATACCACGAACTAGAATTTATTAACTCATATAGTTAGTCTAGAAGCTCGGCAAAATTTGTCGAGTCAAACTAAAGAACTTCGCTATGCAAGCTTATTTCCTTAGCACGAGCAACCTGTCTACTGCAAAATTTGGAGAACTGAATGAATAGTCTAAGCTACTGGGGTAGATATATGAAAACGGGCAAAAGATGCGCGCTACTTTCAAAAACTCCCGTCTCCCCCTCTTATCTTAACACTTAACATACTTAGACGCTGGCCACAACTGCCAAAACGCGTCTTCACACCTACTACGACATGTCTCATTTCTGAGCGATGCAGATTGGCGCCTTCCACACCTCACGCCGAGAAACTAGCCGAAGAAAAAAACTCGTGTCATGAAAATGTAGACAAATGTCTGCTCTCTATGTCTGACGAGACGAATTCTCACACTATTTTGTTCACATCCAGGGATTGACATATTACGCAATAAACTGCGTTACTAGTATGAGAAAAGAAACTGCAAAAGTCAGAATGGGACAGTAATATTTTGTCGCATACGAACGAATGCGAACAACAGGAAAAGGATAAAAGAGCGATAATAAAGTAGAGGACACGGGTAGAAAAGAAAAGAATATAGAAAATTTATTGATCATAAATATCTATGCGACAGCTTCCAAGGTATCTACCTGCGCGCAAAAATTACTCTTGGTAGAGATGTAGATAGAAGATTAATGCCACTTCTACCTTAAGGTAGAGTTCACAAGATATTCCCAGAGGTCAAGAACAAATGCTGCTTAGGGCTGAGTAGTTTGTTAGCTTATTATCTGGTCCATCGTCTTTTGTGAAGGATTTAAGCAATGGTTTAGCCCGATGAAGCCCCCAGTTGATGTAATCGAACGAAATCCCTCTTATAAGGTATAACTCTGTTTAGTGTAAATATATGTCTAAGTATTTATATATAGAGATATATTAAATATTCTGGCTCATGCGTTTGCTTTCATACATATAACTGAATCAACTATTATTGTTTAGTTTTAAAACAACAGGTAACAAATTTAACAGGTTAAAATAAATATGGAAAGATTAGTGGAATTTTGATGGGTATAAAGTTCTCGTCATTGAGACGTAGGTGGAAATTTAACTTTATACTTAAAGTTAAACTGAAATGTCCTTTTTGCTGGTGCCTTTTAGTTAGCACTTAACTTGTATGAGGGAGTACTGCGGCGGTGGTTCATCAATTCTGTGATGACGAAAGCCTTCTCCACACTCTCTTCCATTGTAGGTGGATATTGATAACTCTCCACTCCCAAAGGAGCATAGGCCTTCAACAAACACATGCCAAGTCCTCCTGTCACGTGCCATCATCTCACGTTCCTTCCACGTTCTCCTTATCATTTTCATCTCTGTTTCCAGCTCTCTTCTCCGTGTGCTTCTTGGTCTACCTCTGCCTCTCTTGCCCTGGGGGTTCCAGAACAAGGACTGCCTTGTAATGCTATCAACAGGTTTCCTCAGTGTGTGTCCTATCCATCGCTATCGTCTTCTTCTCGTCTCTTGTTTTACTGGCACTTGTCTAGTTCTTGTCATCAGTTCCACGTTGGTAACCTTGTCCTACCATTTTAATCCCTCTATTCTACGCAAGCACCCATTTATGAAAGTCTGTAGCTTTTTGGTTGTTGTCTTTGTTGTTTTCCATGTCTCAGAGCCATACAATAGGACTGACTTCACATTTGAGTTGAAGATTCTTATTTTCGTGTTGGATCCGATTTCTCTTGGTCTCCGTATATTTTTCAATGCAATGAAAGCTCCTCTTGCTTTTTGTATTCTTTTTTTGATATCACTGTCTGTCCCTCCAACTTTGTCTATATTGCTGCCAAGATATGTGTACGATTCTACATCTTGTATTGGTGCTTCTTCAAGTTCAACCCTGTTTTTATTACCTGCATTTATTCTCATTATCTTTGTCTTTTCCCTGTGTATTTTCAGAACCAAATTTGCTTTGACCTCTCTTCGAGTGTTTTCAATTTGTCCTGCATCTGATTACGGTTATGGGACAGAAGAGCGAAATCATCAGCAAAATCCAGATCATCCAACTGCTTAGTCAGAGTCAACTGGTAGGCGGTTATGGTGGATGCTTTTCTCTCACCCTAGCGGCGTTAGTACCACAAATCGTCTGATGGCTTGTAACCACGAACTTTAGACAAATAGAAAGAAACAAATGCCAGCTAAGTACATTTGTATGCCGCAAACTAACAGGCAAACTAACATTTTCATGCGCTCCACCCACCAATGTTAACCTCTCAGAAGAATTAAATTCCTGATCACACAGTGTAAGTCAAGGAATATGAAGAAAATTCACCAATATCCTTCTGGGTGTTAACTAGGAAATTGCGTCTGGAGTGCGTGAATAATGATTTGCTTGAATTACAATTAAAAAAGGTACATAAATCTCACAAGATAATACGTTACACTGGAGGTACATATGATGTAGTCATTACTCATCACTGCTCCAGTAGGAGTCTGGGGTCGCTCTGCTGTCGGGTTTCCCGCACGACTAGTCAGAAACAATCACCAGCTCTTGCTGTAGTGGTTCATGAATATAATATTTTCATATGTTGAGGTTGCCAGCCTCATATATATATCCACTTGCAATAAAACATGTTAGATTCACGTTTGTAATAGAAATGTTCACTACTTACCCCAAATTTTTGGGAATACACAATCTCCTTGCGCAGATTTTCAGATGGACGCGAGCAATGTCGGTGCATATGCTCTCGAATCAATTTCGTCTGAGAAATTCCTCTTATGACGGTGTTCCATGAATCACTTGGCCTGGGAAACTAGTAATACCACTTCGACGAGTGTTCTGCTATACACTTGGTCTGGGATATTATTTCTCTTATGACTGATGATCCAATTCCTAGGTTTCCAGTCTTGTATTTATAGAGTCCTGGTCCTGAAGTTTTACAGTCTGTGTATTTAAATTTGCAGGTTTACTCTTGATGTTTTAGAGTTGCCCAAATACTGTCGATCTGTCACTTTTGATATAGGAATTCTAGCTCCGATCCTTCTCTTCCTAGCTGTTGGGAGTCGCTCATATGAAGTTGCAAAGCTGTCTGTTCTGTGTTTCTGAGTTCAATAGATTGTATCTCTCAATCTCAGTTCAATTCACAGATGGTGTTTTCTTTAAGTGTTCCAATAGAATGCATTGTATATTCCGGCTCTTACTTTAAACCAATCAAATCGAATCTCGTTCAGCACCACGTGGGTAGGGGTTTTTCAAATTCGAAAAATAATACTCTCACGTGTATCAAAATATCAAATTTAATATCCACGCGTGACCTCTTTATAATAAGACGTAATATTGTTCCGGCTGCACCAATCTGCCTCCCACAATATTGTGACCATGTTTTCCTGGCGTAATGTCTTCTGCCAAGATGTCTACCCCGACAGGTTATCCAATTATCGCCTTTACTTGCGTGCCTCCGCCAGACAGATGTTTGGTCAGACAATGTTGTCTTCTTTCATCGTACGCACAATACAAGCTTGTGTCAACACGGTCATCAGCTTTTCACAGGGGTCAAATGTGGGACCGACACGTTTCAAATGGTGTTCAGACTGATTCAAAGCGATAAGCGGGTGACCGGTCTGATGACATGGTATTGTTGCGATAATATCACAGTTCACCTGGCGGAACGTAAATACGTCTGAGGAGTGGTAAACAAGATAAAGACAGTCCTATAGCAAATACTTCCGTAGGGGAGTGGAGTGTTAGAGACTTTCCCCTACTAGATTCAGCATAGAGAGAGAAAAAATGGTGCATAAAATGTGCCACATAATAATGAAAGAAATGGCAAAAATTATGCCAAATAAAAGCGATGAGTGAGAGGAAGAGAAAAACGAAGAAAAAAAGTGATACTGACGGAGTGGACGTGAGATCGCACAACCGTATCGTCGCATTTATCAGAATCAGATGCAGAAGCAAAATGATGCATACTACCAGCTCAACAGAAGAGAACAAGTGAGAATCTTCAGACTCCGCACTGGCCACAACAGATTGAGATACCATATATTCAACAAGCTAAAGATAGGAACTACCGATCAGTGTAACTGTGACACTGATAAAATGACTGCTGAACATCTGCTTCAATGTTGCCCAATATATGCGGAACAGAGAAAGCGCATATGGTTGACACCTGTACCATTCGTGGAAAAGCTCTACGGAGATGCAAATAGCCTCAAACTGACTACTGCTTTCTTTGAAAACATTCAAGTTGACGTCTGAGAGTGTACGAAGAAGAAGATGAAGAAGAAGAAGAAATTAAAGGTTTTTTTTTTAGTTTATTGCTCCTTTCCCTCCACCACCTCCACCTACACTACCTCCACCTCCACCACCTCTACCACCACGTCCATTTTTATGTTTAGATGGCCTTGACACGCCTCACATAAAAAAAAATTTATAAGATTAACGAACGACTTAAAAATAAAGTAAACTATACAAACTGACACTAGTAAAAAATATCAGGTTACACCGTAAGTAATAAATTGAGTTAACACCGGTGTTGCCAGTAGCAGTTTTTATTGTGTTTGCAGACACCCACAAATTAAAAACAAGGACGTGGAATTCCTGTTATCTTGATTCTCAAGTGCTTGTTGAGACTTATCGTTCTGGAGAAATCCTGACAAATCTACTTCGTCTAGATTAAATCCCTTGCTTATCTCCTGTCCTATTTTCAGAATAGGAAGTTTATGTAAAAAATTATAATAAAAACAAGAAACGTCACGCTAAAGAAAAGGAAACAGGAAAAACTGAAAAATACACAAAGAATAACAACAAATATCCATAATTAAAGAAGTGATTTTAAAAAAGAGCAAATAAGAAATACGGAATTTAAAAACAAAGGGAAGAAAAAAATTAAGCAACAAAACAGAACAACGAAGAAGGAACGAAAGTATGAACAACACAAAGAAAGATGGATAGAATAAATGAATTAATGAATGAATAAACAATGTGACTTTTAAAAGTGACTAAAGTGAGAAATAAATAGTAAAGAAGAAGAAGGACAGACAGAAGAAGACGAAGAAGAAGAAGAAGAAGAAAAGGATGAAGAAGAACGGTAAAATAAAATGAAATGACAAAATAAATGATCAAAGTTATAAAACATGAATGAACAAAAGCAAGAAAGAATGGATGGAAAAGATTGACAAAAAAGAAAAGCGTAATGTATAAAACAAAGACACACAAAAAAAAAAAAAAAACAGGTCCAACATTAATTCTTACGCAGTATCGTTAAATGTCAAACAAATTTATAATAAAGCAACTACTACTGCTATTAATATCGTTGTTACACCTAGCAACTATCGCCATAAACATCCGATTGACAGAGTGGTTAGAACGATGGTCTCCAGCGGCAAAGATGCCGGGTTCGATTCATAGTATCTAAGCGCTCCACTCTACCCAGCTGTAAATGGGTACCTGAAATTGCTCTTGAGTTAGGGAAGGAAAATGCAGTGAGGAAGGGAAGTGGTCATCCCAACTCTCAATGCTGGACCTAGTATAGTGTCGTCTCTAACACTTCGCTCCACTACGGCAGTGTGACTACCTTTACCTGTCTACTATCACCATCATCACCTTTCAGCTGCCCAAGAAGCATAGGCCTTCAACAAGGCCTTCTATGCCAGACTCTCATGTCCTGTGCCAGGCTCTCATGTCCTGTGCCATCTGATCAAGGCTTTTCGATGTCTTCTTTTGTCCCTTTCATTTCATTTTCCAGCTCTCTTCTCCGTGTGTTTTTCGGTCGTCCTCTAACTCTCGCACCCTGTGGATTCCAGGACACGAACAGCCTTGTAATACTATCAACAGCTTTCCTCAGAGTGTGTGTGCTATCCATCGCCAGCATTTTCTTCTCCGCAGGCCCGTGTTTGGTTCTTCTCATCAGTTCCACATTAGGGATCTTCTTATATAACTTTAATCCTTCTATTCTAAGCAAGCACTCACTTGTGAAAGTCTGTATCTTCCTGGTTGTCTGTTTTTGTTGTGTAGCTACTATCAGACAACAATTATTTACAGATATTTTTACTGCTAGAGATTACAAAAAACCTAATGAAGATAAGCTTGAAAATAAATACGATTATTTTGTTTAATGACATACCTAGAATAAATCGACCAAGCCATTATAAGACAGGGAGTGGCGGTAGCATAGTGGTTAGTGCACTGGCTTCCTAGCTCAGTGGTCAATGGTTCGATCCCCAAATGAGGTGGGATTTTTTAGGCCGCAAACGGCTCCTGGGTCGACCCAGCCCCAATTGGGTACCAGAGCAACTCTGGTAAGCTTAAGGCGGCCGGCGTGATGCTGACCACATCACCCCTAGTGTGCTGATGGTCAAGAAAATATGGGCCTAACACTATATTCCCAATATGCCTCAATGAGCATGTAACGGGATCATTTACCTTTCTATCTTTTAATATAAGACAGGCAGTTGTTTACGTGTCCATGATTTGAGCCTTATAAAAAATACGAGAAATAAAACAATAATAAATTCTCACCATCAAGACAACAGTCAGATGAGATCAAAGACACACACAACAGTCAGATGAGATCAAAGACACACACACAACAGTCAGATGAGATCAAAGACACACACACAACAGTCAGATGAGATCAAAGACACACACAACAGTCAGATGAGATCAAAGACACACACAACAGTCAGATGAGATCAAAGACACACACAACAGTCAGATGAGATCAAAGACACACACAACAGTCAGATGAGATCAAAGACACACACAACAGTCAGATGAGATCAAAGACACACACAACAGTCAGATGAGATCAAAGACACACACAACAGTCAGATGAGATCAAAGACACACACAACAGTCGGATAAGATCAAAGACACACACAACAGTCAGATGAGATTAAAGACACACACAACAGTCAGATGAGATCAAAGACACACACAACAGTCAGAAGAGATCAAAGACACACACAACAGTCGGATGAGATCAAAGACACACACAACAGTCGGATAAGATCAAAGACACTCACAACAGTCAGATGAGATCAAAGACACATACAACAGTCGGATGAGATCAAAGACACACACAACAGTCAGATGAGATCAAAGACACACACAACAGTCAGATGAGATCAAAGACACACACAACAGTCAGATGAGATCAAAGACACACACAACAGTCGGATGAGATCAAAGACACACACAACAGTCGGATAAGATCAAAGACACTCACAACAGTCAGATGAGATCAAAGACACACACAACAGTCAGATGAGATCAAAGACACACACAACAGTCGGATGAGATCAAAGACACACACAACAGTCAGATGAGATCAAAGACACACACAACAGTCAGATGAGATCAAAGACACACACAACAGTCGGATGAGATCAAAGACACACACAACAGTCAGATGAGATCAAAGACATACACAACAGCCGGATGAGATCAAAGACACACACAACAGTCAGATGAGATCAAAGACACACACAGCAGTCAGATGAGATCAAAGACACACACAACAGTCGGATGAGATCAAAGACACACACAACAGTCAGATGAGATCAAAGACACACACAACAGTCAGATGAGATCAAAGACACACACAACAGTCGGATGAGATCAAAGACACACACAACAGTCGGATGAGATCAAAGACACACACAACAGTCAGATGAGATCAAAGACACACACAACAGTCAGATGAGATCAAAGACACACACAACAGTCAGATGAGATCAAAGACACACACAACAGTCAGATGAGATCAAAGACACACACAACAGTCGGATGAGATCAAAGACATACACAAGTCAGATGAGATCAAAGACACACACAACAGTCGGATGAGATCGAAGACACACACAAGTTTTAGAAGTTGACGGAGGTTTTACAGGATGGCTTTAACGTTTTAACTTTTTTGTCTGGGGACAAAAAACGCAAACTTTGCAACATTTGACCAGCAAAGCAATCTTTGTCAAATCCTTTCTGTTTGACTTTTTTTTTTTAATTCTTTTGCTATGCGCTAATTTAATAATTAACATTCGACTACATTCGTTCTGGGGATGGGGGAGCCATGAGATTTGTGACGTCACATTAAAGGAGGGAATCTGCATTTTTGTGAAGAAATGTGACACAGGGGAGGGGGGGGGGCGGGGGGTTAATAAAGTGACAAAAATTGCATGATGTCATATGTGGATGACCCCTAAAAAAGTGTTATGCATCATTATATTTGCCGGCTGTATTAAAGGACAATGTCGCACATTTACTGGACATGCAGTTTCCGATTTACGTACGCAGTCGAGACACGAACGCCCTCAAGAACGAACTTTTTCGTAATGCGAGACCTTAATGTAATCAAAATATGAGGAGGAGAAAATGTAACCTTAGGGGTTAAATTTTGTGGCCGTTGTGAGGAGGGGGGAGGGGAGGGGGGGGGAGAGCTTTTTTATGCGACCAGTGAAGAAGGGAGATGAGGGGTCATGAAACGTGCGGAGGTAAGGAGACAACGTTTGAATTATTTCTTCCGTAACAGCCCAACAATGCTAGGGTGCTGTTTTCACTGTTTTTACTGGTTACGCAAAATGTTTGAAACTATTTTTTACTAGACTTGTCGGCACACTATCCGGAAAGGGTATTTATTATTATTATTTATTTATTTTTATTTTTATTTTTTTTTTTTTTGCGAGGCGCCCAAGCTGACTACATGGGAAAGAGGGCTTTTCTAAGATGGTACGAACTGAGATGCCGTGGGGCGAAGTGGGTAAGTTGTAGTCATGAGTGTATCAAAGCGAGAGTTATAGGCTCAGTAATGGCTAAAACTTCCTTCCAATCTTCTGGTATTGCCTCTCTCCCAGACTTAACTGAGTAACCTGTAGGCTTATATATAGATTTGTCAACATCTGCTTTAATGACCTCTGCTAGAATGCCATCCGGGCCAGCATAATAATAACTGCATAATATAGTCAAACGAAAGGCTTTCGACAGCATACATAAGGACAGCCTATGGAAAATATTGAGGGCTTATGGAATTCCCTGCCGCATTGTTTCCATCATAAAAAGCCTCTTTTCTAACTTTACATGCAGTGTTGCATTGAGTAATGTAACTTTCTAAGTCAAACCAGGAGTACGACAGAGATGCCCCTTATCAACAACATCATTTTTAACAGCCATAAATTGGGTGATGCGCCAGACAGCAGAGGGCAGGGCAGTCCAAGAAAAATTAGATGGTGTCGTGAAGTCTGATTCACAACACGTCATTCTTACCCCAACGGTACGATATACTTTATAAAAACGGTATGATAGACGGACCAATGGAATTGCACCTTCATGCTGTGTTTACAAAACGATTAGGCATTCAACATGGCGATCTCAAATCTGTGCAAACCAGTTGAGGATGGCATTAAACGGCAGCATTATGAGCGAAGTACCGCCTGGAAGAGGTCACTAACTTAACAAAAGGAATGTTCCTGTACAGGTCTGTGCAAAGATTTCCACGGGAAGTAATATAGTAATGGAAAAATCTCGAGTGGAATGCATCGAGACATCAGGCAAGTCAAAAATTGTGCTGTTTAGGCTACGCATAGCATAAAAATAAAGTATGTAAATAAAAGACAATTATCGAAATAAATGAAGGCTAATCCAGGGAGTATTTTAAGCCTAAGATGAAGGAAATCGGTCCAGGAATAAGGAGGATATGTAGATTACTAGTTTTTCATATTTGCACGTCCGGACAAATGTCTGCCTGCATTTCTGAACGCAAACACACTTTAGCAGTAAAGCTCCCTTTGTTGTTAGGCATTGGCCTATATATAGGACGTGCCCTAAATGGAAAGCAGGCCATAAATAAATTTCAAATACAGCGAGAGCGCGTTCTGTCAGTGAAGACTTCTTTGCCTTCTGCATCTGAGAGCAGGCTGCGTGACCATTAACAGCTCGACTGTATGTACTTGAGGATACGAAAGAATATATATATATATATATATATATATATATATATATATATATATATATATATATATATATATATATATATATATATATATATATATATATATATATATATATATATATATATATATACGATATATACAGTACTTTGCAAAAAAATGGCAGTCATATTGCTCAGTTAAATAAGCTGAAATCTAATTAAATATGCATGTTCTGCCCCAAATTTGCACTCCACTTAAGTGAGCAAACACTACCAAAAGTAAAAAAAAAATTAGCGTAGAGTAACGTCCCTTGATAATAGAGCAGACGACAATTTCTAATGCTAGTGGCAGAAAATGGATACAAAGTCAAAGTGTATGTTAATTTCACAGCTTTGGAATGAAGGAAATCAAACATGTTCCAACATTTCTAAAACCTTGAACATTCCTGAGCGGACTGTCTACAGAGTTGTGAGTAAATTAAAAGCAGGTAATGGAATCGAGCGAAAAGAAGGTAGTGGGAGGCCAAGAATTTTGGTCACAAAGGACCATCGGTGTCTCGCCCAAATCGTTCGGGCTGGGCCAATGAAGAGTGTAGAAAACATACGGCAGCGCATGATCGAGTTGGGAAGCCCAGAGGTATCTAATGCTATTGTCAACCGGGAGCTACACAGGATGAATTACACAAAAAAGCGGGTAATTTCGTCACCATTGCTCACAGAGACTCACAAACAGATGCGCTTGAACTGGTGCCACGAACACCAAAATTTGTCATGGGACAATGTGATTTTTTCAGATGAATGTTCTCTTTGATCTTATCCTGCTCAAGTAAATATTTGGACGAAAGGCTCTGTAACGCCTGTGTACCAGCGACCGAAACATACCTAGAAATTCCATCTTTGGGGAGGGGTGTCAGCAAGAGGTGCCACCCCACTGTGTGTTTTCACAGGAATTCTCACGAAAGAAAGGTACATCGACATACTAGAGGGACACCTTCTGCCATTTATGCAGGTCATGTACCCCGATGGGTGCACATTTCAACGTGACAATGACCCAAATCATACAGCTCATACCCCCAAAGCATGGCTGCAAGAGAAGAATGTGATAGTGCTGAAGTGGCCCAGCAACAGTCCCGATCAAAACCCAATTGAAAACGTTTGGGCACTACTCAAGAATCATTTAAAAAAGAGTGGACTCAGAGACGTTGAACAATTGAAGAAGGTAGCTGAAAAATACTGGGACAGTCTGACTCTCAATTACCTACAAACATTTGTGGGAAGTATGCCTCGCCGCATCCAGGCTTGCCTTGCTGGAGAAGGCAACATTATATTGTACTTAAACCACTGTTAATAGATAGGGGAGATACCAATCTTCCTCTGGACATACAGTTTTTATTATTATTTGCTTCTATGAGTGTGCTGCGTTGCGAAAATATGACTGCCATTTTTTTTGCAAAGTACTGTATATATATATATATATATATATATATATATATATATATATATATATATCTATATATATATATATATATATATATATATATATATATATATATATATATGATGGAAGAGGTTCTCTTGTCTTGCATAGAGGTCTAATAATTGATACTCCAGTCTCAATTCTTTTTTAATCTGGATGCACCACCATTGGTGTGAGACAGTCACTCGTAGATCCTTCGCGTGCCACAGGCAAAGTAGTCAAATGTGTAACATTTGGCGGCACAGTAGAGAAGTACTCTACTGCTATCATCAATATTGCTACTCCTTTCTTTACGGGAGATGTGCACGCATGTCTTCTGCCGAATCCGATCGCTGATCTTATCATCGGTCGTATCAATGGAGTCAAAGAATGCACTCCGCAACAAATTGCTGCTTGGGAAAATAAAAATATGCAAACTGCTAATGCTGTAGTCACTAGAGCTCAGGCTCTTAATATGCCTCAAACTTCATCTCCTGAAGATAATGAAGCGCATAACCAAGGTGATCCCTTGGTAATTTCTCGTGACTCATTTATAAAACAGCAAGAAGATGATCCCTCTCTAAAGAAATTCTTCACTCTTGCAACAAAAGGTGATTCAAATAAAGATACAAATCGTAAATCTTGGATTACAATGAAAAATGGCGTACTTGTACGTATGGTACTAGACTCCACTAAGTCCATTCATTCTCAGATTCTTGTGCCCAAAAATATGAGGGTTAAAATTTTGCAGCACGCTCATCACTCTCAGTGTGCTGGTCATATGGGTTTTCTCGTACTAAATCAAGAGTTCTTGCGTCTTTCTTTTGGCCTTTCGTAAACAAAGACATACGGATTTATTGTCGATCTTGTAAAGTATGTCAAGAAGTCAAATGCAAAGGTCCACGCCATGCTGCACCTATTCAGGCTGCAGATATTCCTATTCGGCCGTTTCAGAAAATGGCAATAGACATTATTGGTCCGTTTAAGATCAAGTCTGCAAGAGGACATCAATTTATCTTGACGTGTGTTGATATGTGCACACGTTGGCCAGAGGCTATTCCTCTGAAGAGCATTACTACTGCTGATATTGCAGATGCTCTTTGGCTTATATTTTCTCGTCTGGGATTCCCCGGAGAAATATTATCAGATCATGGTACCCAACTAGTATCGGATACCATGTCTCAAGTTATGTCTACTCTGCAGATAGACAGATCTTTGAGTAGTATCTATCACCCAATGTCTAATGGGATGGTCGAACGCCTAAATAGAACACTCAAAAACTTACTAGGGAAGATAACTTAAGATCATCCTCAATATTGGGATAGGGTTTTGCCCGCTGCCCTTTTTGCGTACAGAGAGGTTCCCAATGAGCATACAGGATTTTCTCCCTTTGAATTGGTCTTTGGCGCGCGACCGCGCGGCCCTATGTCCTTACTTCATGACCTGATAACCGCTGATAATATTGACGATGACGTAAGATCCTCTTACGAATATGTCATCGCACTTAGACACAAGATTATCGAAGCATGCAAATTAGCAACGTCTTCTTCTGAATTTGCTAAACAGAAGGCAAGGCAATTTGCCAATAAGAAGAGACGCTTACGACAACTTTGTCCTGGTGACAAAGCATTTGTTTTGCTGCCTTGTAGGGAAAACAGACTTCTTATCTCTTGGAAAGGTCCGTACGATATAATATCAAAAGTTTCCGATGTTGACTATATCGTCGATATTGACGGGAAGCATAAAACCTTCCACATCAACATGCTTACGGAGTTCCATTAACGGCCTGATTATTTACAGCCTGTTTTCCAGGCAACGGACGATTCTTTAGTCCCGCATGGGCATTACTCATCACTGTCCGTAATACAGGATGAGGAAACAAGTTTCTCGGATGTGAATCTTCCTCTTCCAATGATTCCACTTCATTCTAGTGAATCATGGAAAAACGTTACTGTCTCTCCTGATTTATCTCTAGGGGAACAGCGACAAGTTTCTGCTATGTTACAACAATTTCAGGATGTTCTTACGGACATTCCTGGACAAACTCATGTCATTGAACATGACATTATTCTCACTGACCATAATCCTATTAGGGTCAGACCGTATCCTATCCCTATACATTTTCAAGCACAGGTTGAGAAAGAGTTGGATGAGATGATAGATTTGAAAATAATTGAACCATCCAGTTCAGCATATTCTTCGCCGATGGTGTGGTAAAGTGGGAGGATATAAATATTTATAGGGGACTTAGTGTACTGACTGAGATCAGCTGTGAAGGTATCTGTATCTAATAAGTGTGGTGTATTACAGATGACCTTACTTGCTACCACATTTATACCTCAGTCAGAATTATTCTGGAATATTGTGATGACTACGTTAAATGTCTAGGGTTATGATAATGATGAAGTGTAAGTCACAACAACAACAGATAGATAAACAATTTAATTTATTCCACAACACTTTACACCACTGTGACACTCACACACATATAACACTCTATAAGACTATCTTAAATGAGTCACGTGTTAAAGTTTAAAATATATGTATTAATTCCTTTCAATAAAAGATATCCTGATTCAACTACACAGTGAACCAGGAATCACAATCAAATGTAGTTACAAGTTGTATGTACACAGTTTATATATATGATCTTTGTATTGACATATTTTATTATTATTATTCTATGTGTGTAATTTGTGAAGTAGTACTATGAAGTAATACTGGCTTTTCAAGCTAGGTTGTGGTTTGTCATCATGACTTCAAGTGTTTACTTATGGTGGAAATCGTATTGGGAAAAGTTCACAGTTCCTGTCATTTGAAACAATTTATTGTCCCTCTTTAATTACTATAATGTCAATTTTAGAGGGGGGGGGCACATAGGATGGAGCTTCTCTGGCCACAGAATCTTATCTTCTGTGATGGCGGCAGGAAACAGTCTCCTCTGCTCGCTTGCTTCACTGTGTTCTTGAGACCTCTCACTGGTCGCTATCTGGACCAAGGGGTATGCTATCAGCCTCTGGATTCAGCAAAACTCAGACCAGGTGCTGCTTCAATAAGTTATGACCACGGTCCCTGAAACAAGAAGGTTGTACCTCCTACTTCAGAACTAATTTATAATCTATTTCCACACTGAACACAATACATAACAAACACTGAGTTCAGAGCGGTAGGCCAACTGCTAGCTTCATCTGAAACAATTTACACCAGTATTCTTCTCCTTAATGGTTACTACGCCTCTGCAATTCCAGCATTATTTTCTTCTAGTCAATAAGATAGGTGTCAGTGTACTATTTGGCGATGCCATGCAGATATACTTCTCTCCGACAAGTTTTGTTCAGGTTGGAGCAATATCTAGGCTTTGCCTCATGTTTGCTCTGAACCACACACATATACAGACATAAATTGTCAATTCACATTCAATTTTCATCAAAAAGATATCAAATATGTCAATCTTACCACAATTCATGGAAATAATAAACAAATACGTTGACTGGCGATGAATAATGGCACAAATTCCGATCTGCCTCTGTCCCAGGCTTTTATTTAGAAAAATATGCACTGGAACTCAACGCACTGTTTCTTAGTAAGTTTATTTTAAAATGTGGCACTGAACAGACGCTCCTCATTGACTATATCAACGGGTCTAGCCAATAGAGCCATGTTTACACAGCTTTTGAAAAAATGTATCCTTCCTACGTTTCCCCTAACAACCAAAAATAGTATTTGCAGTCCGATTAATCATGTTTAGCCTTACATATCATTCCCGCCAATCAAATAGGATTTAACATGGTGGCCTATTTCTCGTAAAATGGTGGTTTCAAAACATGTCACTGTGCAATTCTGATTTGGTGCTGTCCGACATCCTCACTATTTTCTTTTGGCTATAATTTGATAATTCCTAGACTATTTGCGTAACACTTAACATATTCTTTGTCAGCAAGTCCTAAGGAACCCAAATATATAAATTTAATGGAGCTAAGTGGCTGCGTTCAAAATATGCATTTTCTAGGATAGTCGTGTATTTTTTTTTATGTTTTAGAACCGCCACATGTCCTGCCTTTTCGACTGTTCTGTCAGACTAATGTTAGGATTTCAGACATAAAACAGTAGAATGTCATGTTTCCTAATAAGCATTAAACAGGTTTTTAAACCTAACCCTCGTAGTTAGTGCTTCATGCCTTACGCTTGGGGTGGCATTAATTATTGCGAGACGCGTGTTAGTGTTGCATAAGTTCCTGCTTTCAACCCTCCCTCTTTCTATCCTAATTCCATCTGTCTTTTCATAACGCAGTGTATAAAATGAAATGCTACAATCAGTCCAAAACCCAATATCCAGAATTAGAGTTATAGATGTAGTGAGTAATTCTTTCAGTTAATCTAGTGTCACACTATAGTGTGCTAATCGGCCAAATAGCCGTAACGAGGCAAAAGCATCTTATATGGGTAAATCACACGCTAGAGGGTGATCCCATACAAAATTGATAGTGAGACATAAGTACGAAGAGCCGGGGGGGGGTGGGCTAAGATCACAAGAACCGAATTCTATATCCGTTTACAATGGTACAGGAGACAAAGGAATACTGGTCGTGGAGAGAAGAAGATAGGACGTAGAGCCAATCTAGCATTATAGCCCACTTACACAAGCCAGCTGTAGAATTATTAGGGGGCCATAACAGAGCCGCTTAGGGGGGGGAGGGTGGGGGGCGTGGTGGGGGGCCGGGGCGGCGGGGGGGGGGGGGGCGGGGGTGGGGGGCAGCGGGGGGTGCGGGGGCAATATCCGGGTGGGGGGTCGGGGGGAGTGGGGGGGCGGGCTATGGGGTGG
>JAMPIV010021290.1:0-309360 GCA_024509875.1 Oreohelix idahoensis | reverse complement strand
TCCCCCCCAGATACATACAGATTAACCAAAAATAAACCATCCAGGAAAAAAAAAATTAAAAACATACTAGCTTAGAAAATAGCATATTTTGGATTAAAAAAAAACCATTTTTGAACTATAACTACAAAAAGGAAAAATACCTACTAGAGATAATTTTTAGTAAAAAATAAAATAAATACAAACAAAAAACATATTACAATAAAGGAAAAAACACGTCCTGATATAACAAAAACAACTCCGTGTACATGGTAGATGGTTGAAAGGGGCGTGCTACAAAGAAAAAAGTAGCAAACACAAAAAAAAAAACTAATAAAAAATAAAACAAAGTGGAAGGGCACACACGAACTGAAAGAACGCAGAGGACAAAAGGAGAGAGCTAATCACGTATTCCTTCACCATTAAGTATTTTTGTGCTGGTCTGCCTTTGCCAGAAGTAGTCCTGTTAGTTATTTACCGAAAAAGACCAGAGGGTGAGTAGGGCTACTGTACCTATTTTGTTAATGCATAATAAATGTAAATATGTCACTTCATTGAAAAATCATGCTATGGAATGATCCTGAAACTGATTTCTGAACTATCCTTGTCATGTTTTTTAATGTGTTTATATGAATGTATCCCTGTTCTATGATTATACTATCACGTTCTATAATTGCTTATAACTTCAACATAGAACTATGTAACGATGGACAACAGTACCGTAGCCATTGTTATGAACGTAATAATCTGACTGACAGCCAATGGTTCTCAAGGTTGAGACCAGGAACACTCATATAGATTTAATGCTCAAGTAGCAACAATATAAATCAGTGGTTCTTAAGCCTGGGCCGCAAGGACACCACTACAGGTTTACGGCAGCATGGGAGACTATATCCCAGTGGTTCTCAACCCATTGGTACCAATGACCCCAAATTTATTTGACTTCTCTATGGGCACAAAGTAGGCCAGGGGTTCTCAAACTTTTGATAACCATAAGCAATATATGTCAGGATCATTCTGCTTGGATTGAAAGATAGCAGATGGAAGAATGGACTATGTAACATAATGTGATGTAAATGAATGATGTAATATAATGTACTGTAATTGTATCATTTGAATTTGTTGTTGGCAAGTAGACATCTGTACAACTAACAATGTAACCAGAAACACGTGTGCGCATTCATACACATGCATTACTGATGACACTGAACAACCATATATTACTCTAGGGGAACTCTTGGAAAGAGGCTAGCCAAAGGCTTTATGTTGTTTCAGGTTTCGGTCATACATTTAGACATAAGCCAGAAGTGAGAACCCAAGTGTTATCCTGCATAGCGACACGGAGCACTACAGCTGGTCTACCTGGTTGTGCTGGTATCCCTACTACATGGGAAGATCAGCCGAGTCTATATAGTCGTGTGGAGCTCACCAACATTGTCAACCATCATTTAAGGAGCACTCAATTAAGTGCAGAAACTGAAGAACATTCGATCAATTTATATGTGAAGAGTCAAGTTATATGAAGAAAAAGACTGGTTAACGTTATGTCAGAAAAAGCAGAGACACTGTAATTTAGTTAAAGTAAACACTATAATTTCACTGTGATTTCTGTAGATATGGTGTAAATAGAAAATTCATATACACATAGCATTTCTATCTATTTCAAGCACAGGAAGAAAAGAGAATCCTAAATAAATTGATTTTGATTGTAACTTGGATTTTGTTAACTTCATAAAGTTACCATTTAGTTCAATTTGAATTTCACTGTTATTTAAAGCATAGAATAGTTATTACGAGAAGACACTCTAGGCTCTTGATCTTCTTATTACCACCGGACCAGGGGTCTTTACTGTCTGACTATCATTTGTGCTATCATACACCAGTGCTCATTTCTGAGACTGTGGTATATCGGGGAGTTTATTATTCTTTATTGAACTATCATTGACTGTCGTCAAGACAACAACCACTATATAAATACCATCTCGTTACATTTCCTAATGCTCGTTCATGTGTAGTTTCGTATTTTAATGTATTATATTACCCCCCCCCCTCCCCACTGGTCAAGACCCTCAGTGTAATCGAACGTAAATTAGTGAACGTATGCAAACAAAATAACAATCTGTCAAGTTAATCTGTGTTGACTTAATCAGACTTTTACAATAATTACTTTCCTGGTTAAATGCTGCTGTATGTATTAAATAAACTGCTCATTTTTAGTTATTCAAATTAAATCAATACACAAGAAAGTTAAATGTAAAGTAAAGAAGCCATTAACTTCAGTTCTGACTTCAAGTTTCATGAAATACTGACACATTTGAAAGAAAATTGACCAAAATGTAAGGGTTTCAAAACTGAACTTGTTATCAATGACTAATTTCTCTACGTTATCATTATCTGACGGTAATGTAAAATTCTTTTCCACCGAACTGTCGCATAGAGATTTATGATCAATAAATTTTCTATATTCTTTTCTTTTTCTACCCGTGTCCTCTACTTTATTATCGCTTTTTCATCCTTTTCACGTTTTTCGCATTCGTTCGTTTGCGAAAAATATTATATTCCCATTCTGATACTTTCCCATTCTGACTTTACCGTTTTTCTCATACACTGGTAACGCACTTTATTACATCAGATGTCATGGTAACGAATAGTTCGATTTTTCGTCCAGTCAGACATGATTTCAGACATATCGTCTGGTATTTCCATCTGACACGTTGCTTTTACGGCTAAGTTGCTCGGTGAGGTGTGGAAACTGCCATCTAATGAGACATACCGTCTACATTTTTCACCTGACACAGCGTTTCTTCGGCTGAGTTCTTGAAGTGTGATATGTCACTCATGCATCGGATCAGAAATGGCCAGAGTCGTAGAGGTGTGAAGACGCACTCTTGGCAGTTATGGCCAGTGTCTGAGTTAACGTAAGTGTTAAGAGGAGAGGGGAAGATGGGGGGGGGTGTTCGAATTAATGTGGGATCCTGTGTCTGTTTCATATATCTTAACCGGAGTTTTAGATTTCATTCACTCAGTAACTTCGCAGTCTAGACTAGAACAACCTACGCTCGATTCCTAAGAATCTCTGTTGATAGAAGATGGCATTTAGTTGGTCGAAGTGGATTTAGTTCTTAGTAGTTCTGTGTTGAGGTAAATATAATCTAGTATTTTGCGAGTGATTAAGTGTTAAATCGCTTATTATATTTCACTAGTTTCTTTTGTGCAGAGTGATTGAATTATAAGTATGTTATATTCTCTAATCGACATGTTTCAGTGGAAAGCTGAATAAATTATAATTTCTTGCTTAAATTCATTCGGCTATAAATGAATTTAATTAAACTACTAGAAATCAGTCGAGAATATTTTAAACTAACTTATAACTGCACTGATTCATCATTGAGAATTGACGAAATACGTGTGTATTTCTAATTCATGATGATTGATTTTATTTATATAACTTATTTCACGGGAATTTTAAATGATAAGACAATCTCTACGCTTGCAGTTCATAATGTAAGTTATAACCGTAGTACATAGTATGTATAAGTATTTGATATGTTGTTTTTCTTCATTCAGTGAAAACTGGGGTAACTCAACTTTGCCAGTGTTTTAGTACATCTGAGAGAAGAAACATTTTATATCTTTAACCACGTGGGTTTACAAGTTAACACCTGCCTGACAGTGCGTGTGCTTCCATAAATAGCCAGAGAACCACTTTCACTAACGTTTGTTAAAGACTAAATGCTTATAATGTGCCTTTGTGCCAGATCATATTTCTTCACAAACTCTAATGTACATGCAGCCCTGTGGCGAGAGAAAAACATTACAAATCATTGACCTTCCGACATTTTGACGAACTGTGGGTGTTAACAATAATTATCTATTGAAAGAATTTACCAACCGGTCATCTTCCGAAATAAGGGAAACATCGTGATTCTGACACTGTGTGCCCGCTTGAAACTAATTCTTATCTAAACGGAGTGAAGTGACACTAACTTAAATCTGTAAAGAAAAACTATCGCACGAAGAGGACGCTCCCCGGACCCCGTGAATGAAACCACTATCTGCAGAGCTGGGAATCCGCTTCAGCAAAAGATAGATAGATCTAAACGGTGCGTCATACAGTGCGCCAGACGGCGAACACCAGCAAGCTATTAGGTAAGAACGTGAGCCAGGGTACCCTGATGAAAGAACCAAGTGAAAGTAGACTGAGTGATGTTTTATGATAACTATGTATTCACCCACTTTGTAATTTCTTTATGCAAGTTTTGTTTGTTGCTAACAATATATTTTTCCTTAGGATATATCAGAGTACCCAAGTCTGTTCATACCTTTAAAGGGAAATCTTAGACTAAATCATAAGTATCCGTGACTCTTTGTGGCTATCACTTTTCTTCTAACAGGACTGTGGGCTATACATCGGGGGAAAAGATCATACCAATGGGTCTATCATTCTTGTAGCAATTCATTGACTTTATGACTATTTGTATATGCTTAAATGTAATTTTTGTTATGTGTTGTGATGGAATTTTACTACGATAATTAAAAATTCAATTAACTTAATCAGTGTGGTGGTCAGTTCGTTCCCAAATATCTTTATTTTTTCATTGTTATAGTTTTCACGTTTGTGCGTCTATTGTCGTCACTTATGTGTGTGGGTATGTGAGGTCCTATATATATATTAATATATATTATATTAGATTTGTCTGACTAATCTAACTCTGTTGTAGATGATAGGCTGACTGAGAGAAGCTTCTCGAGTGTCAGAGACAGAATCTACTATATTTCCTCCACCTCACTCGTGAAAATCTATTTCTGTTTTACCACCTCCCACTGAGCTATCACTTATTTCTATGTCTATTCAGAAGGGACAAAACTAAGTCTTAATCACCTATCCCAAATCTACGACATGAACCAACTAGAATCTTCCACATTACCATCGTCTAGTTGAAAGGAGCGTATTACTGTTACACCTCTGTTTTCCACACCACAAAGAGTCCATTATCTTGGAACTTTGTAGTGCTCGAAAGGACGTGGCTTAGCACAACGTTATGCGTAAGAATTATAACGTGAGAGCTCGTGCAGAACATCAAAGGAGATCGTTGTGGTGTAGCCGGCCGAGATGGCTGTTTTAGAACGTGTCGCTAGTGTCCGTTTATATTTTCATATGGGATAATCGTGGATGTGTTAATAGAATGGTGTTGAAGCCCATGGACGATATTATTTAGACAATAATGATTATGATTCAATGTACGGACTGCGACGGACTTATACAGAGTGTTGATTATCTATTGATCTTAAAAGTGTAACGGTCAATATGAGTGTTGACCCATTGCTGGTGGCCTATGAATTTTCATGATAATGTCAAGAGTGGATCGTATTAAATGTGGTACTGTGTCTCTACATCATTACTTTTTCCTAAACGTTGTAATTGGCCATTGTTGGTGTTGAACACAATCACTTCAGAACTAACCCCTAGTAGAATGTAACAGTTAGTAAGACGAAACTAAACGGCACAATAACATTATATTAATAATAAGGAAGTATATATATATATATATATATATATATATATATATATATATATATATATATATATATATATATATATATATATATATATATATATATATATATATATATATATATATATATATATATATATATATATATATATATATATATATATTTATTTTTTTTTTTTTTTTTTTTTTTTTTTTTTTTTAGTTTTAAACAGTTAAAGGTTATAACCAGGGTTGTGGAGTCGGCCTAAATATTTTCCCACTCCGACTCCAACCAAGGAAATTTTAGAAATCCGACTATGACTCCCGTCTCCGATTACAGTTTTAACTAGTCATATGGCATAGAATTATGCAATTATGTAAATATATTGTTTGTGTGAATAAATGACTTCGTGGTTTCCGTTGAATGAATTTTTAACTATTCATTTATTCATAGTAATATAAAACAAAAACTCAACAAGTACTTTAAGACATTATAATTTTTAATTTTAATTGAACTGGTCCTTCACATGGGTTCGCTTCTAATGGGTTCGGCCTCATCGCTGCTCACAAATCGGATAAAATGTCATCTTTTTAAACACCTCCCTTCCCCTTCCCCTTGTCACATGGAGCAAAAGTCAATCTGCCTTTTCTTAAGTCTGGACGTTTTTAACGACTCCGACTCACTAAAAAGCAACCTACTCCGCCTCACCAAAATTCAACCTACTCCACCTCACCAAATTCAACCTACTCCGCCTCACCAAATTCAACCTACTCCGCCTCACCAAAAAAGACCTACTCCAACTCACAAAAAACGACCTACTCCGACTCACCAAAAAACGACCTACTCCGACTCAGCAAAAAACGACCTACTCCGACTCACCAAAAAACTACTTACTTCGACTCTATAAAAATACCTAAACTACGACTCCTTTAATCCTACTCTATATCCCTGGATACAACAACTCTCCGATATTTCAGCTGAAATTATAATAGTATTATAAGTTGTCCATGAGGCTGTTGTTAACTAATGCGGATAAATGCAGACTTTGAGTATTTAGGTTAAAATAGATCACTCCTTTTTTGTGTGACGTCACATTTGTACAACCTCCTCGCCTTTCGTCACAATTGGTCACAAAATTTAGGTCCCTCTAGCCCCTCACTGTGTGATGTCATATGTGGACCTCTATAAACATTTGTTTGCGTAAAGTGCATGGCTGTTTCACAGGTTTTTGTTCTCCGGTACTGAAGTATCAAAGGTTTGGTTTTAGATTAACTCATTCTAACCCAAGCATTGTTTCAGTTTTACCCAGGACCCGATATGCAGACATGTTTTTTTCTACGTTTTAAAAACAGGCCGTCGACACATGTATTAATTTAGTTGATTTATGTATTATAATTAAACTTTAGGAAAGTGGCTGCATAATGTTGTGAAATAATGTTGAGCTCTTATGTGATGTTATAATTGTGTGTTATATCTTGTGAACTGTATGAACAATAAATAATCAAAATGAAAAATGAATAAAAAGTATGCACAAACATTACTAGTTTTGTTAGTACCTGTTGTCTTAGATTATTAGAGATGTCTGCCATTTGATGTGATTGCTGAGTTGAGAAGGTAGGGTAGGAGGGCTGAAAAACGTGGGGGTCTCCGGCCGTCGGAGAGTGCCCTAGTGCCTGACGTTCATTCCACCCTGATGAGACGTCACAGAAATATCATAACCAAATTTGAGATGGATTGTATAAAATATGAACCTATAACAAAGAGAAATGTTATCCAACATATGATGACCTGCTCACAAATTAGTTTAGTTTGGTTCGGTTTAGTTGAACTGTCTGACTGAATTTTTTTTCTTTTGTTGTGATCACTTCCTTTTTGGTATTCTCTTTCTTTTGACAGCTGTATATTAATAATTTTGACCTCTTCTTGCACACTCTTAATTTCTGCAGTTACTTTTGTGTTCATGTGTGGAGTTTTCTTTTATATATTTAATCACCGTTGTGAACAGAGTTTTTGTTATAATAGATTATTTACGTGCTTTTTTTGTTTGCTGGTAAACTGGACATCCCTGAAACCTGGCGATGTAGTTCCCTTTGCAGTTAACACACTTTCTGTATATATTTGCCTGCTTGTAGTCAGTATCTGCTTTAGCCTTTTCACACTGCGTAGAGGGGTGAGTACCGGCAGAGTATTTGCATACTGTTTTACCTTTGCAACTGTTTGTACACTGGCCAAATTTCATGCAGTTGGAGCATTGTAGACTTATGTATTCTTCGTGTTCCCTAATATCAGCGTCCTAGAGGATTCCCTCCCTTTAAATTGTCAAGACCCCCCACTGGTGTTACTACACTCCCCTTCACTCTTATTCTTCCCACATGGACCAGCGTTATGTCTGCGTTCTACGTCACAAAGATGTTCAACACTTCCCCGCTTGACAAGGTGGTGTTTACCCCTTTTATCACGCATTTATTGGTTTCGTTGGCTATATCTAGCTTAACTTTAATGTCATGTGCTGGAGTCATAGTTTTAGCGTGGACACTTAGTTCCTCTATTATCTCATTAGCTTTGGTGCTTTCATTTGGTGTAATAAATACACAAGAATTGGATTTGTGTATTTTGGCTTTCACCTTCTTTCCTATCACTGTCTCTAGTATTGTTATTATTTTATCTTCGTCTAGTGCCTTAAGCTTTGCAACTTGGCCAGCGACATGTGTGATCTTTATACGAGATCTGGTCTCCACGTGATCATTTTGGTTTTTTAAAATTGTTTTGTCTGCTTTCGGTCCTGAATTTTTTTGTGGTGATGTTTCCGCATTGGTGGATATTATTTTTACTTATATCCCTTCTTTTTTGGTTGGTATTTGCTCCGTCTTCCATGCGATCCTGAATGTTCTCATCCAGTTTAGTGCTGTGTTTGGTGACCCTAGTATTTGTTTTGACAGCCTCCGACCATGTTTTGGCGTCTCCTGATTGAGCTCTTGTCATTGCTGGCATGTTGCTTCTTTTTTGTTTTTTGTGAAAGATCTTTTTGATTTTATGAGATATGTCCTAAATTTCTACTTGTGTATTTATTTTTCTTTCTTATTTCTGTAAGTTCTCTGCTGTTTTTTTTGCTACCACTATTTTAATTGTGATTGGTCTTGTTTGTACTTAATGTTTATCCCTAGTCTCATTGTTTTATTCTAAAAAATTATAATTAACGTTTTATAAATTCTTTTAGACCTATGTCGTGAAGTCTGATTCACAACCAGTAATTTTTTACCCAAAACTGTACGCCATACTTTATAATTACTGTAGGACAGCCGACCAATGAAACGCCGTCTTTATTCGGTTGTTTACAAATAACGATTAGGCATTTAGCATGGAGTCTCAAATCTGTGCAAACCCGTGGGATATGGAATTTAACAAACATCAGGGAAGTCAAAAATGTTGCTGTTTAGGCTACGTATAGAATAAAATTAAAGAATGTAATATAAAGTCAATTATTTGGATGGGTGAAGATTAATGCAGGGCAAATGTTAAGCCTTAGATGAAGAAAATCGCTGCAGGAATAAGGAAGATAAATAAAATCTTAGTTTTTCATATTTGCACATCGAGAAAAAATTATGCATACATTTTCGGAACTCAAGCACACTTCGGCAGTTAGTCTCACACCAGGAACATAGGAAATGATGAAAGAAATTACTTTACTGTATTGTTTGAGATCTCACTTTGTATTTTTTCACAAAACCTAATAACGTGATGGAGGCGAATCATGGACAAATGGCTCTAACTAAGGATTTGGAGAAAATTGTATTCACAGTGAACTGAATTGTGTTATTACTGCTATTGTGCCCTGTGCGTCTGCTTGCACATTGTCTGGAAACTGTCTCACATCCCCTACATCTGTAATAAAGGGATAGTGATAGAGAATGTAGTGGTTAATCCAATATGTTTCAGGTTATATCCTGTCACCCAAATACACATAAAAGAGTCAGCCACTACTGAAGAAACTACTGGTGCAAGTGCCTTTTGAGTTCAGAGGACCAGTCACAAAGTGCCTACTGCCTGCAGGAAATTCAGTGATCTTTCCTTCCATGACAAGAGTAGAAACGGCTTCAATTTACCAGATAAGTGGCAAAACAAGGCTACTGTATAGAGTACACCAGTCACACTACGATTACAGACAGTAATATGTAATGATGACATCTGTTTGGGCATGGTTAAAGCCAGTATAAACAATCATTCATTAACTGTGAGAACAGACGAGTCTTAAGAGATAAATATGCTACAACTAGAGTGAGTTCAACCAAGAGAGAACTTTCTACAAATTTTGAGACTTTTAAATTCTTTTGAACAATTTTCAAGTGTTTTATTTATATAATGTTGTAATAAAATTTTGAGTTTCTTGAAAGATTTTCAAGCAGAAAAGAAGAAATGTAAAATAAATTGTAAATATTTACCAGCAGACTTACTTACAGTATTTATGTTAAGTTACAGTTCTTGTTGGTAGATAGTTCAGATAATACCCCTAGCAGAGCCAATAATATTAATAATAATAACAGAGGAGGATCTGGAGAGGAGCAATTAGGGACATAGAGTAATACAATACCATCTTCTCTGGGAACTTATACAGCTTGATCCTACCTTTGATGTCTATACACCATTACTCTTTTCAGAGTAGGGGGTATTACTTATAAGACCAGTCTCTTATCTGGCACTATCCTGGTATCACCTGATACAACTTTGTGTCCAGGATACTTAATAATTTCAATAATAATCAACACTGGTGACAGTATACTAAATCAAGATAGACCTAATCGACGACATTTTATTACCTTGTTGACCACTGAACACTAATCCTAATTTGGTCTGGTAAATTTAAATTATTTTCTTAGCTATTAATATAAATTATTAATAGTTGACTACTTATGATAGTATTTTACGATTATTGTACACAACTTATTGTTACGTGCAGTCTTTGCTATCTAGCAATATAGTTTGTCTGTAGGCTTGTTATGTATGAAAATATGTTATAACAATATTTCGGGTCTAAAGTATTTTTGTTAGAACCCTAATTTAAAGGGCGAATACCTAAAATTGACTTTTGGAAAAAGTAAATATTTAGTTACCTGCTCCTGAAGTCCTATATTGAATATACCAGCTGACGGATAGGAGAGGTTGATGCGAACTGCGCATGGGCAAACAAAAAAGTAGGGTGTAGCAGATTTCCGGCAAGGGAGGCCGTCATGTTTTGACCTGGGTTAGTCAGACGAAAAATGTCTGGACGTTTCTGCATTGTGTCGGGGATGGAATTTCTTCCACATGTAGTATAAAATTCCCCAGTGTTATTTCTGGTCGTCAGGAGGACGATAGTTATTATATAGTGGTGTGCGGATTCTATGTCAAGGTAGAGTTGATATAATTACACTTCCTTGTTCTCAGTGCAAACTGAACATAATGTTGGGTCAACCGGTGAGGTGTGCTCACTGTGGTTGAAAGGACGAATTTTCTATGTATTAAGCTCGTTGGAGCCATTTAAGACTGTTAAGTCTATATGCACGCACAGAAACCCAGGAGAATAACATTATTCTAAAGACTCGCATGATTAGCGATATGTATAGTTTTTTGAAGTTAAACGTCCATGTCTGCACACGAGGGAACTCACAGTGTTTACTGTTCGTAGAGGCCTAATGTATGACCGTCTGGAGTGGAAGACCGGATGGTTTACAAGCTGTTATTACGATAACGTTGAAAAAGGAAACTCGCCTGATACATGAGGGAGTTTTATAAGCCTATCGTCGAAAGGACAGATCTTCACGCCACGTCCGATTAGAGTGATGGACTATGTTATTCTTCGTCACCCGCCATGTTTGGGGGTCGACTGAAGAAGAGTGATTTAAGGAGAGATATTTAAGAAGGTATCTGACGTTGCAAAGTCAGGATGAACAGGTAGTAGGTGTTGCTACTAGTTTGGAATGATGGATAATGTGGAGTCAGCAACTTGCTGACATATATATAAATATGGATATAATTTACAACTTATACATTTGAAATGAACTGTCTTCATGTCCGCCATGTTTCGATGTCAAGATTATATGGATGTGTCTACATTGTCTTGTGACTGTGACTTTAATAAATGGTAGAAAAAGTCCACAGCTGTTCACCCACATTATTGACTTCATACCTGTGATATGTTTAAGAACTACCTACATCAACTGTACATCCACTCCACCTCTACAACTGTCAATATGATGAACGACACACACACATATTGGTACGTTACGTCTTATGGTACATGTCTCCACTACAACCTGGATGTCCACCTTGGCGAACACTTATACCACCCATTCGCGATATAACATTACAGCACGATATAACCACCAACAACTCTCTACTTAGGGTTTGAAGTACACAGCAATTATAGAGAGAACTAATGAGAGAGAGAGGACATACTTAAATAGGCTACAGAAGATAAATGAATAAAAAATACAACTTTTCTTGTTTATGAATTGTGTAATTCTCGAGAACTTTCCCTGCAGTTCAAAAATGCGTCTGTGTAGCATCTAGCAATAAAACGAGGGACGGTTAGGGAAACAATCCAATGAAAGAATTACTGATTTAAATTGTAGAGGCTCTTCGACCAATCATCATCGACAAAGTCCTAAATCAGCGTGAACTAAAGAAGACCAACTGAAACACCCACAGATCTACATTTCTGCTAGTTGACCGTGTAAGGATTTGTCCTGTTGAGTTCTGCCGTCGAACCAGTAATAATAGATGTAGAAAAAGAAGTAACACACTTGCAAAAAGAAATAAATACACAAACTGAATACGCAACAATGCTAGAATAAACACACTAGGTGACGACTATAGACAACCAGCTCACGGTCCGTTAAACGTTTAGCCCTTACAACATTGAAAAAACAACAACTGAAATAACAGTCTAGCGGTCAAAATTTAATAGCAATTAGCAAAATATACACTAAATATAAGCGAAAGATCACACATCTGGTCAGATTGAGCGGGACATCGAAAATTAAAGTCAAAATAGACTTAGCCGCTGCATACATTATCACGTGGTTGAGTCCGACACTAGAGAGACAAAGACACATTTCAAACACAACGGGACTGTATAACTTCAACATCTTGAAGATGAAGTAATAAATGCTGGAAACACTGGAGCTAGGGAAGAAACAATTGAAAACACTCACAGACACTTGCCACATACGACATTAATATTTAAATAATTCTCTGCCCGTCATTATTGACTAGTTAAGGGAGGTAGCTTGTTTACTTTCCAAGGGAAACAATTAAATTATGAAAAGAATACTCAAACTGACTCGAAAATGTTAACATTTTGTAATTTGTATAAATTTGTTATAAACATTTGTATTAGGCATAATACTTTGTTTTAGGTACTACATTTGCTATTTTTTTTTTCAAACATTCTTTTTTTTCAAATGCACGTTGTCAAAAACTTTAAAAGATTTTCAACTTGAAGCACATTTTAAAGTCTTGAACAATTATCTGTTCTGCCACTTTCAATGATATTAATAAACATAATGTCATTCAGTCGTAGTTGAGCACAACCAAATGTTTCATCAGCACTAACTAGTGCTGTTCATTAATCAGAAAATTGCCATTTTTGTATTTCTATCAGCAGTTTTCAGCTTCCGTGTTATTAAAAAAACAAAAACAATTTTTTTTTCTGTTACTTCGTATTTATGGTCGAGGGTTATCTCTTAACGAGGATGTTGGATTTGCTTAAACCAAAAAAATAAATAAATAACTAAATAACTAAACGAAGACAAACTGAATACTGGGATGTGACTGTGTCTAAGTGGCTAGAATACTTGCTACCCGTGGCAAGGTGATTGGTATCAAAATCTGAAACAAAAAAATACGCCATTATTTTTACTTTATATTATTTGGTTCGGTGTTTATGACTTTTCAAAGCAGGGCATCTATTTCAAATATTAACTATGTGCCTGGATCAGTCGGTTATTTTAGTAGGCTATAATATTTTACAATGTGTGATATATTTCCAGAATATGTAAGAGTTGTGTAATGTGTGATATATTTACTGATTATGTAGAGTTATGTAATGTGTGTTATATTTCATGATTATGTAAGAGTTATGTAATGTGTTATATATGTCTGGATTGTGTAAGAGTTATGTAATGTGTGATATACATATATATATATATTTCCTTACAAGTTTTACAGCAGCTTCTTAATTTATTTACTAACATTATCACAGGAAGCCTGCACCAAACAGTCACGTGACTTTTGTAGTGGTCTGTTCTATTGTAATTAGTTATACATGATGATGTTGCAAGCCTCATGTACCACCTCATATTAGTCACCTTGTACGAATTGTCTGAGTATAACGTTCACTCAAGTACAGGGTAATGAGTTCACTCAAGTACAGGGTAATGAGTTCACTCAAGTACAGGGTAATGAGTTCACTCAAGTACAGGGTAATGAGTTCACTCAAGTACAGGGTAATGAGTTCACTCAAGTACAGGGTAATGAGTATTGTTTCTGTAGTTTCTCGAAAAGCCAGTGTTAATATTTCTTACAAAGTCAACAATTAGTAGTGTGGGGATATTTATCTTGTGGGTGTCCATGAGGCCATAATGTTGACTTTATTCTAAGTATATTTAGTAACGACACTTATTTAAATGTGATGAGGTCAGCGAGTTAATGGAACGTTCACTCAAAGGTACAGGTCACAAACAAGTTAATCAATGACGTCATAAAGAAAACACTCAAGTTTGGTATAACAACACATTTTTACTCATAATACATTTTTTAACATGTTTATCAAGTACATAAGCGAATTGTTTATACCCCTTGAAGTCTTGTAAACCAACAGTTTTCGAATCTTGTACAGTGTTTCTGACAGTTCACTCAAGTACAGGGTAATGAGTTCACTCAAGTACAGGGTAATGAGTTCACTCAAGTACAGGGTAATGAGTTCACTCAAGTACAGGGTAATGAGTTAGTTCACTCAAGTACAGGGTAATGAGTATTGTTTCTGTAGTTTCTCGAAAAGCCAGTGTTAATATTTCTAACAAAGTCAACAATTAGTAGTGTGGGGATATTTATCTTGTGGGTGTCCATGAGGCCATAATGTTGACTTTATTCTAGGTCATTTAGTGGACAATTTATTTAACTATGTGATGATGCGCAGAAACAAATGGAACGAATAAAAAGGACTAACGTCACAAACAAGTTAATTAATGACGTCATAAAGAAAACATTATTTGATAGATAACAACATCTTTACTATAATAATTTTTTAACATGTTTATCAGATTACATTGAAGCGAATTGTTATACCCCTGTCAACCAACAGTTTTATTCTTGGTACAGTTTCTGAAAGCGACAACCCCACATCATTTTCAGACTCCACTTTTTTAAAATTGCTTCGGACTAGGTTAAGAAATCAACGTTCTCTCTTCATTTCCCACTAAGACTACTACTTTAGGAATATTTCAGTTAGATTATATGCAGTATGGCCCACAAGTAATAATTAATAGACCATTCGGCAGCTAATCCTATTTGTGAGGATCCCTGTCTTGCGAAAAGATAGGAACTACCGATGAGTTTAGCTGTGGCACTGATAAAATGACCACTTAACATCTGCTTCAGAGATGTCCTGCATATGTGGAACAGAGAAAACGCATATGACCGACACCTGTACCATTCGTGGAAAAGCCCTACTGAGATGCATATATCCTCAAACTGACTACTGCTTTCTATGAAAACATTCAAGTAGATGTCTGAGAGTGTACGAAGATGATGATGATTAAAGAAGAATCACTTAACTCGAGAATCAACTTATCCAAGTTAGAACAACACAGTACTCGTACTTTAGAATCAATGAATATAGTATCTAACGCGTTAAACATTTCTTGGTATTTGGAGGACCCACCAGTAAATTATGAAAGTCACTAAATAAAGTCGTCGTACATCCAAAAACTAAAACTTCATTACGGATGTGTTTTTCTGTAACCACTATCTCTCTTCCTTTGTCATATTTATGTCTGTGCGTATTTACAATAGCGCTGGTCGTAGACCCGTTGTCTCGGATGTTTTGTAATACAGGTTGTTCAGAGCCGAGTGGAACATTCACAGTGACGATGGTTTGGCCACGTCTGCAGGATTGGAGAAGATCGGCTACTACGTCTCATATGAGAAACCAATAGGATAATATCCAGTTCTCCAGGGCGACCCAGAATTCGTTGGGAGGACAACATAAGACAATCCCTGAAGGACAGATGACTGAACTGGAGCCAGGCCAAAAGAAATGCAGCTTACAGAACAACATGGCGCTCTCTTTGGCTAATCTCTACACTCCAAGGGAGACGAGGTTTGTTTATTTTGGTTTGTTAGGTTATATGGACCATCTTTATTGTACACGGACAACTCCATCAGTGCTCCGATCTCCTCCCTTAGATCACAAGGAGGATCTCAGCACAGTGCACGAACTCTAAAGCACCAATATAAATTCTGCCAAGGCAGTGGCCGTATGGCCTACTATTTACCATTTTCCATTGTCGAAGAAATTTTAAAGTGCGCAACTTGCAGACGGGACCTCCTATTTTGTCGCCCTTGTCAGAGAAGGGTTGGCATCAGTTTTCACTACGCAGCGGATCAAGGGGGGAGTATGATATTATTAGTTTCCAGTGGTCATGAAAAAAATGTCATCAAAACTATTCCCTGTACTGGGAACCGAACCCGTTACCTTTAGACTTGGAGGCGAACGCCATACGTTTTAGCAACTCCGCCCCCAAGGTAGAAGAGGAAGGACCAAGTAAGAAAATATGTTTAAAAGATTGTTGAAGTGCGCTTATTAGCGCCGATGAAACATTTTGGCGTGCACATATCCGACTGCACCATTTCTATAACACGTTTCACTAGCTTTGCCCTCAAACAAATGTAATTATCTGATAAACCGTCAACGTATTAATGCCATTTTTTGCATACGATGTTATATTGGGTTAGACCATACAAATATATACTTTATATCTGTGCATCTTGTCTAGTTCCCATAAACGAATGAAATCCTTTGATCTTTTTCGGCATACTAATTATTGTGTATCGAGAAAAGAAATTTTACCACTTCAGTCACAGATTCTGTGAATTGATTAGGCATACGCATGTCTACTATTACAATATTGTGGCCATCACGTTTGCATATGAATACCTGTTGAAGATGATTTCTTAAATGATCTGCATGCGAGATACTCGTGACATTGTTTGTCATTGACATTTAGTGCGCTACCAAACTGGACCTTCATTGATCTAATAATTTCAATAGGTATCACCACTTTGCGGTTCATAAATATCATAATGGAACGTTGCTCCTCTACTGTGCTTGTAAATAACGGTAAGATCATATTTAAAGAAATTAAACTTCATCCAAATCATAATGAGATGTCTCTGAGAAATTGATAATCAATCTCGGCTGAATGAAGGACAAACCATCATTCGTCCAATATTCCTCTTCCTCTTGTAACACAAGGTTCTCACATTTCTTCCATTACTCCCTGGCTATATTGGAGATGGCGGCTTGTGTAAGTATTTCAACATCTTTTAATTTGAACGTTCTATTTTCTGTTGCTACCTGTTCCTTAATTTTAGCCCAGACTATTTCTATTGGGTTTAAGTGAGAATGGTAAGGAGGCAATCTTAAACATCTGTGACCATGTTCATGGATTGCCTTGTCTATGTGAAATATCTTTGTATGCTGTGTCTTTTTTACAATTCCAAGTAATTCAGGCTTCAGTGACATTTCGTTGAATGGAATGTTGTTTTTGGTCAGCCAAATCTTTATTACATCTTTAGTACTTGATGAATTAGGAACTTTATCTTCTGGTGCCACAACGTTGTGATATGAAGCATTGTCCATTATCAAACACGACGGTCTATCTAATGAAGGAAGTACATGATTCACAATCCGATCTTGAAATATCTTGCCATTCATCTCTGTATGATAATCCCTATTATCTGGATTTTGAAACAAATATGAGTTCAGTATTATTTAGAAGCGCATGATTGCTGCTTCCTGCATGTGCAATTATTAGGCGGGTTCCTTTGCTGCTTGGTACTAGTCTCTTAGTTGTCCCATCAGATGATTGCCATTCTCGTTCATTACTGTGGTGCGCATTGATCCAAGTTTCATCTAAATACACAAAATCATAACAATCTCTTCTCATTTCTCTGACCTCGCGTAAATATTTGCTTCTCATTGCAACTATATGAGGCTTCTCACAAATAAGGTTTCTACCACCAACATATTTTCTAAAAGTGAATCCCAAACTCCTAATAGTCCTCCATAGCGTAGATTTGGAAATATCAATGTCATTATTCTATCTTAACCAAATTTTCAATTTCCTTAAAGTCACTGCTTCATTATTGTGAAACATATTGCAAATTTCTCTGCGGATCAATTCTCTGTCAAAATTATCCACCACTCTTGGCCTAATTTTTGTGTGTAAAACACTGGAATTAGAAATTTCAGATGTCGCTATCCAGCGGTGCAATGATCGTTTGCTTATCCCCAATATATATAAATATCATATTTTGGATAATAAAACCACATTGAACTATAACTACAAAAGTAAAAAAAAACCCTACTAGAGATAATATAGTATAAAATAAATACAAATAAAAGCATATTACAATAAATGAAACGCGTCCTGATATAACCAACAGCTCCATGTATATGGCTGAAAGAGCCGTGCTGCAAAGAAAAGTAGCAAACACCTATAATGGTACTTTTGCAAGACTATAGCACGTTTCACTAGCTTTGCCCAACTTCAAAATGCTATATCTCAGCGAATATATAACGCATATAAGTGAAATTTTGTGTGTGAATTTGAAATGGTATAGACCCTATGAATTAAATTTTTCATTAAAATGCGGCCATTGGTTTCAATTTTCGTTTCTTTGCGAAATAATATCAAAATCCTATTTGCCAACACACATCACACACACACACATATTGAAATGTCTACAGTAAATTATACGACCTCATTTGCACTTGATTGGTTTATCAAACAAATGGCATGATTTTAGCGTGAAATTTCGTGAAATTGCACTTCTTGAACATAAAACAGTTTATATCCGGTGTTACGCACACATTGTCAATCAAAGGTGTGTCTACAAAGAGTATTGAGTGGTTAAGTAGGAAAAATGAGTCTGCGAGTACATTTTATGACATTACAGCAAATCACAAATAGGACTTTTAAGTATTTCTGCAATGAAGCTACTCAAGGAAAACTATATCATTCTATTTCAAACCCACAGAAGAGGACTATAATAAGAAGAATCGTGACAGATACAATATAACCCAGTTTTATTGATAAGGTTTGAAGCGCATATTAAAGTAGAGTACAGCGGTTCGGTAAAATATATGCAAATATATTAACATGGGCAGCGATCAAGCCACATTTAGTCTCAACAGCCGGGATGAGATAGAACAAATTAAGTTATTTGCTTCTTTTCTTTGTAGCAATCCCCTTTCCACCATCTGCCATATACATGGATATGTTGATTATATCAGGACGTGTTTCATTTATTGTAATATGTTTTCGTTTGTGTTTATTTTATCTTTATACTATATTATCTCTAGCAGTTTTTTTTCCTTTTGTAATCATAGTCCAATATGGTTTTATTATCCACAAAATGATATTGTCTAAACTGAGATGTATTTAATGTTCATTGGAGGGTTATTTAGTCAATCCATATTAATCTGGGGGGAATCTTCCACCACTGTAGACTGGCTCGCATCCTTATTTATTTATTTGTTTTTTTTTATGTTAGCTTTTGTTTTTGTAATATAGTGTTTTATTAACTTTTGTATTTCTGATGGGGTCTTAGTGCCTATGAGATTTTCTACACTCAAAGGCTAGAATTAAAAACTTACTATAGAAGTCACAATATAGGCATGACAGCTGATAAGGTCTTAAGTATAGATGCCCCAGGAGAGGCCCAATCTATACTTAAAAGATATATACATAAAACAAAGAAAAACATATAAGGTTAGTACTTCAGATAAGACATTCAACCAATTAGAAATTAAGCAACAAAAACTAATAAATCATTAAAAAAAATAAAACCAGCAAAAATTAGCAAACCCATTAACTACTCAAAGGACAAGGAAAGGCAAAGAGATTTAAAAAAAAAAACACTAATACAAATTAAAACCAAGTGCAAAGGACAATATTTATCTATATACAATACAAAAACTGAAAATAAAATGACAAATACTAACATAAATTAAAACCAGCAACTGCAAAAAGACAATAGTTACTTAAACTTAATACAAAAATAGTAAATAAAATGACACTAAATACCCCAAATATAACCAATTTTCAGGTTGAACAGGGTAGACCAAGATGGAAGGAGAAGAGGCAATAATGGTCAGCTGTTAAGTGCCTGCTCTCCACCCATCAACGTTTCAAAACAACAACAACAATGGTACTATACATGACAGCAGGAACGTTGCAGTAGCATATGCGCGAGCTGAACAGTTTCATCTCCTGAGACAGCCACAGCTATCTTTCTTGCCGCCTCCTTTTTCAATGTTGGAGGCATCCAGTGGAGGGTGGCTGTCACCCGTTCTTTGTCTAGATGCTCCACTAGAACGGATAGCTTTAGAGTCTGCCACTCCAATCATTTCCAATGTAGGGAGTTGTACTGGGCGGTTTGCGCCCCAGGCGTCAAGGTGGCATAACACCGATGTGGGTCTTCAAAGCGGTATATCGACGATATACCATTGGGCATTATGCCGCATTGGCCCGTTAAAATACTTGCTATTAGCGAGTAGGAGGCGTGCCCAGCCTGTGCTCCAGAAATGGACAACACCAAAGAGCCGCTTTGGTGCAAGGCACCTCCTTCGAAGTCCTCGCTGGCATCAAGGTTGATTTTTGTCATCATTTTGATGTGGTGATTTCTTACAATTTTTAATGACCAAAGAAAGTGGATACGTCTACTTACGAAGCTTGGAAATATACAGTTGAATCGAGCAGGCTTCACTACACGTCCGTAAAAATTCGGAATTTTTCACAAAATTAAGCACTTTCCGAAACACACGAAAAATAATTGCACGAGTTTTCTATTGAAAGGCGTGGAACACAATTTACGATTACGTAAGGAGGTTAACGTTTTATTAACAAAACTAACAACAGAGTTCGATTTCTCAGAATTATCCTTCTATTAAGTCATTAATACATTTTGCTCTCTCTTCCAAAAGTGTTTAAATTACTACGTAGGGCTTAGACTTGCTAGACTGAGACCACTAAAGAACTATGTTCCACACCATTACGGCACACTACTACACTTTTACAGGACATGCATACAAGCCATCAGAGGACACGAAATTTTAATTAACGAGAAAACAAACACAATTTACAAACACTTAATCAGGTTACAAGCACCACATTTACACCTAAGAATTAAAAGAGGTTACAATTACTTTATAATAGATTACACTGAGATTTTCACCGATCTTCACAACAAAAGCATCACACCAAAAGCCAGAGAAGTCACATATCGACTTTTATATAACATGACACCAACCACAGAAAGAGCAGCACACAGATAAACGAAAATCACGATGTAAGATGTGCCAGGCAAGTGTACAAGAAAGTGAGGAACACATTTTCTAGAAATGTAGTACAATTATACCAGCACAGAGAATCTTACAAGACATACTGGACACACATACGACACAAAAAACAGACATTTTCAAAGCAATTATGCTTAATTCAATTCCCAAGATACTACCAGACATTCATTTTAAATTAATTTATTTGCTCTCGGAATATCGTTTTTTAATATGGAAATGTCGCATTCCATCAGTATTTGAGTACAAAGTTATCTGCCCAGCATTTCTCCTAAATTTGTTCCTCCAGCGAGTGACGCTTATTTTAAAACCTGTCCACTATCCCCAGCTACCTGTACCTCGACCTGCCAAATATTCTTAAATCCAAGCTTTTAGTTTATACTAAGGTCACTATCCTACAACCTCCCCTTCCCCCACCTCACTGCCAATTACCTGGTATTCCAGCACCAGTGTGTGTGTTTTTTTCCCACCTTCCAAACCCCTTTAACACACATCCCAATCCTCCCACTAAGCCGCCGACCGTCGAAGCAGTCAGTGGCCATCACGCCTAGTAGCGTCTTGTAGGGCAATAACAAATTGATTCCACTTTGCTCGATCGGTGGCCATCCTTTGTACAGTGCCCCAACTCAGGTTCATTCTTTGCATCTCAGCCTCCACAGTCCTCCGCCAAGTTGTTTTTGGTCGGCCTCTCTTTCGTTTTCCTTCAAGGGTCCAAAGCATAACTGTTCTTGTGATTGCATCGGGGTCTCTTCTGAGGATATGGCCAACCCAGAACCAGCGTCTGCCAGCTATAATGGTATGCATGTCCCCTTGCTTGCTCAGAGTAAGCAGATCTTGGTTGGTGATGTTATTCAGCCAAAAGATTCGGTGAATTTTTCTTAAGCATCTTGTGTGAAATAGGACAATATCGACATTTCCTTCTCTGTAACTCTCCAGGATTCCGCATCATAGAGAAGCACAGAATGCACACATCTCTGATGCAATTTTAATTTAGTGCTTGTGCTGTATTGAGAGGACTTCCAGATGTTGTTTAGGCTAAAAAAGGCTGTTCTTGCTTTGCTCATTCTGTTGTTGATGTCTTTGCTTGCCCCGCCATCTGGTGTTACTATGCATCCTAGGTATGTGAAGGTGTCTTTCTGTACCAGTTGCTTATTCCTTACTGATATGGGCTAAGGGTTGCTTACATTGAGCGTCATGACCTCTGACCTCTTTAAATTGATGTTCAAGCCCACCTGCTGGCGATACTTTTTAAGTCTATCCGTTTTTTCCTGTATGTGATGATGTGAATGTGCTAGTAGTGCAATGTCATCTGCATATTCCAGATCTTCCAATGTAGAAAATTTAGTCCATCTTATTCCTCTTGGACTGCACCCTGTTATCTGGCGCATCACCCAGTCTATGACTGTTAAACATAGAGTGGTTGATAAGGGGCATCCCTGTCGTACTCCTGTCTTCAACTCAAAGGTTAGGTTGCTCTGCCCAACACTACACGTAAAGTTGCCATAGAGGCTTTTTATGATTGACACTATGCAGCTTGGAATTCCATAAGCCCTCAGTATTTTCCATAAACTGTCCCTATCTATACTGTCAAAAGTCTTTTCAAAATCAAAGAAATTAATGTACAGCTGTCTTTGCCATTCTCAGCACTGCTCGATAATGTTCCTGAGAGTAAAGATATGATCTACACATCTTCTGTTCTTTCTAAATCCTGCTTGTTCTTTCCGCAGTTTGTGGTCTACTGCTTTTGAAATTCTCTGAATAATTATCCTGCCTAGTATTTTGCTCGGAACTGAGAGAACAGTGATTCCTCTCTGTGGTGAACTTCTAAATACAATATCTAAATTAGAATATAACAGTATAGTGCATAAAGTCAAAGATAGGATAATACTACAAATTTTCGGCGAGAATCATAGTCGTCGCCTACGCCTTCAGCTTATTAATTGATAACGCCTTAGCCGAACCAAAAAGAACACCCAATTTTTCAAATTCGTCCTTGAGACAAACGTAACACTTTCCTAGGTCAACTAAGTATTTGCCTAAATACATTGTAGAGGGGAGAGGGGACGGATAGATAACCCAACGCAAATCACGTCTCACAATTGTTTCTAAAAATAAAACTAACTTGCTAGTATTGCCCTTAGGCGGTTTCAAATTACGATGTAAACGTTAGAAAGAAGTGGACACTACGGTCATGAAAACACGCTTAGCTCTTATTGCGAATGACATAAACTCTCGTCATTAGCTTGAAAGTACATGAGAAAAGAATTAAACAGGAGGTAGTTTAAAAGTCAACAACTAACATGGGAAAAAAATATGGAATATTAAACCAAGCCACGTAGCCCCATAAAAATCATATATTCGTGTACCTGTGGCCTTGCTGACTAAGAATATGTTATCAATTACATAAATAGTCCATTAGATAATCAAATATTGGGGATAATACATAGAGAATCGTAGATACTGTCATGTCAGATCATTTCTGCTTAGATTGGATAGCATATTTTTGGGGGAAAAAATTAGGTGAGAGAAAGGCTAAGATAGTACGATGAAAGGGATTGGATGAAATTTGAAGGAAGCCGTAATATTATTGGCTGACCTAAATATACAAATCTAGTTGGTAATAGTAACGCATAGGGTTTGAGATAATTTAAAAAAAAAAGAATTCATTCAAAAAAAGAGATGCTTGGTCTCATTGGCCAAAGCTTTTTAACATGATAGGAATAGTAGGATGCTCGCTGCCATTTTTCCAAAATATTCAGAGGAGCAAGAAGCGATGAGCAGACTAGTGCTTTTTTTAATAATACTACCATCAGAAAGCAGTCTGAACAGAGGCAGTGATGAAAGTGTGCTATATTCTATTGCCTAATTCATCGTTACTTGTTTACATTTCCTTGATATGTGGTAAGATTGATTTTATTGACGTTTTAATTAACAAAGGGTTGTGTGTAAGAAAAGGCCATGAAAAAAGATTGTAATTAAATGGTTCCATAACAGACTTAGGCATGGCCTAGATGTTGATCCATCATATAAGGGACTATCTAGAAGTTTAAAACTACAGGACTATATATATGATGGTCATACAGGAACATTACACCTATCTTATTGCATGGAAAAGATTATTGCAGGAATGACAGAGGCGTAGCATCCATTAGGGAAGAGAAAAGAAAACTGGTAAAATTTGTTCCATCAAACTAAAAGGGGAGAAGCAGGGTTGTCAGAGAGAGCTGACCATGTTCTTTTGTAATGCATATATGTTTACATGTAAATTGGGAGGACTTAGTTTGATATTAAGACAGAACCATAACTTGCATCGACAGGGGTTTCTGCTGGCACTTGTTTGGTGCTAGTACTCGATCAGTGAAGAAGTCTGCAAGATTTCAAAGAGTCTCTGGCACCTACTTGTATTAAAGAAGTCAAGACCAGAGGAGACTGAAGTGTTTGGCCAAACTGAATACAACTGCGGCTTATTCCAGGAACCAGATAAGTGCTATATCTGGCCTGGGACAAATTATCACTAATAGATAATAATCTCCTGTGCTTACAAAAACATTCCTCCTAAAGAATATAAGGAACAATCATAGTGAAACAAGAGACATTGGAATGATGACAATCCCCAACCTGCTTCCCATTCCCAGTATTTAATTAGAGTAAACAACATCAAAGTGAACATTTGTAACAATGTACTATGGACATATTGTCTGTTACATGTAAATATCTTGACATATATTTGTAAATATATCTATCCATCTAAATTGATTCTCATTGAACTGTAGTCCTGACCAAAACAACTTTAGGCTCAGGACCAATAAAGTTTAACAAAAAATATTTTAAATATAAAATTTAACAGCTGGAGTTAGTTGAGTTTATCATAGTACTTAGTATATGTTTGTATATGTTTTTGTATTGAGATTCTTTTACAACACCCTTATAATACCCTAGACACTTTATGTAGCTTTCAGTCACGCTAGTCAAATAGAATATAACTTCGAGTGAGATCGTAAGGTGGTAACAAGAAAAGTACTCTGTAATACAGATGTTCATTATTTACCTGAGAGACCTTCACAGTTGATCTCACTCAAGTACAACTATACGCACACCATTCTCCTTAACATCAAAACCCACCACATATATTGGGGTCTCTAAGTCCGAGATTTGAACTTGGCATAGTTAGATGAATGTTTGAAATAGGAATCTCACACAGCATATATTAACTAACTCCAGGAATAAAAATTAGCAGTAGAAACACCCCCTAAGATGATAAAAATAATTAAGAGGAGATTACAGTGATAAGTTGTCACAGCCAGTAGTAATTAGTTAATTATAGTTAGTATTTATTTTAGTTAAGTTTAAGATTGTCTTAGAACCTGATTAGACCTGCTTGAGTTAGAATGGCTGATTTAGCCAAGTTCAGATCTGCCGCTGTGCAGACTGCTAAAGAGATGGGCATGGATGGACCAGAACTTGTCCAATATGTAACTTCAGAGGTGGACAAATTTATTGCCCGGGAAGATAAAAGATTAGAGAAAGAAGCAGAAAGAAAGGTAGAGGCAGAAAAAGAAATTAAGAGGCTGCAGATTGTGTCTGACAAGGAGGCTAGGGCATTGGAGGCAGATAGGGAGGCAGAGATTAAAAGGCTCCAGTATGAAGAGAAGAAGTTGGAGGCCGAAGAAAAGAGACATGCTGCTGAAAGGGAAGCAGAGGAAAAGAGACTGGCTGCAGAAAGAGAAGAAAAGAGACTGGCTGCAGAAAGAGAAGAAAAGAGAGAGGCTGCAGAAAGAGAAGAAAAGAGATTGGTTGCAGAAAGAGAAGCAGAAGAAAAGAGACAAGCTGCAGAGAGGGAAGCAGCACAGGAGGAGAAGAGATTACAGAGGGAGCACGAGCTACGACTAAGGGAGTTAGAATTTCAAGGCAATGCTCCTATAAATGGTGCCAGTCCCTTTGCCTCAGATGCCACTGCTAGTCAGGGAGCCTCAACCTCAGCTATGGGTTTTCATGTAGACCATTTTGTTGAGAAAGATGATGACATAGAAGGGTATTTAAGTAGATTTGAGCTTTTGGCTACTACATATGGGTTAGAGAGAGAGAGGTGGAGCCTCAAGTTATCCCAGGGGCTTAGGGGAACAGCTTTTGAGGTTTTTGCCAAAATAAGCAGAGATGACCAAGACAATTACGACATGCTAAAGCAGGCTCTTTTGTTAAGATATGAAAAAAATGGAGAATTTTATAGAAAAAAATTTAGGAATGCCAAACTACTGTCGAGTGAGACCTATCACCAGTTCTGTGCACGGTTAGAAACATATTTGGAGAAATGGACTGCTCTGGGGAAAACCCAAGATCTTAAGGAAATGATCCTGATTGAGCAATTAAGAGAGTCCATGGCTCCAGACCTGAGAAAGTTTCTCATGGAACAAGGTGCAGAGAGGCTGGGGGAGTTACTCAATGTCGCTGAGAGGTATCAGGCAGCCCAAGCAGAAGTAGTTGGCAATAAAAAGAAACAGGTAGACAATTTTAAGGCACCACAAAACTTTAACAGGTTTGACCATAGAGAACAGAACAAAGGTAAGCAACAGTTTGATAGGCGCACAATGACTATAAAAATAAAACCCCACAATTCAATGAAAGGAAATATGATGAAAGAAAACCTTTTAACCAAGGAAAGAAGTGGTGTAAAAAGTGTCAGATGAACAACCATAACACTGAAAATTGTAGAAGGAAACCTCTTAATTTCGCTGCAATGAAAATGGGGAGAAAGGGAGTAAACGTCAACTCTACTGAACAACAGGAACCTTACCACCCCACAGTGTGTGAAGATGTAACATGCAATGGAGTCACCATAAGGCGTTTGTATGATACTGGATTAGATTATGATTCAGTTGTGAGTTCTCACCTGGTGCAGGCAGATCAATACACCACAGAAACAGTGGAGATTCAAGCTGCAACCAAGGACGTAGCGACCATGACACTTCCCGTCGCCAGGATAAATGCGAAAACGCGATATGTGGAAGGAATCATAAAAGCAGCAGTGATAAATGAACCAATCTACCCTCTGATATTGGGGTGTAGATATGTCTTCTTGGGGAATCCCAAGAGACCTGTGATCATGGCAACAGTGCAGACCAGATCACAGTCTAAAAAGGAGGAGGATAATCCAATAAATACCCATCCAGATGAGATGAGGAAAGCGCAGGCAGAGGATAAGACCCTCAAGCCTTGTTTTAAGAAATTGCCCAAATGGCATACACCTCCAGGCAAGGGAGACTTCTATATGAAGAACAAATTGATTTATAGGAAGGCTAGAACTGGATGTAATGGTCACGGACAGCTGGTCATTCCCATTTCATATAGGACTAAAGTGTTGGAACTAGGGCATGCGATTTCCTTCAGTGGTCATATGGGGATCAGCGCAACAGGACAGCGTATAGCTTGTCATTATTTCTGGCCAGGAATAACTGAAGACATAAAGAGATATGTAAAATCCTGTCCAGAATGCCAACGGGTAGCTCCAAAGCATTGGACTGCTCCAGCAACTCTAGGGGAAATGCCCATAGTGGGAACACCTTTTGAAAGAGTTGCCGTGGACATTGTGGGACCTCTCACTCGGACCAAGAGGAGGAACAGTTACATTCTGACTCTGGTGGACACTTGTTCTATGTGGGGAGAGGCGGTAGCCCTGTCATCAATCGATTCGAAGCATGTGGCAGAGGCATTACTCACAATCTTCACCAGGTTAGGCTTTCCCAACCAAATTTTGACTGATAATGGCTCTCAGTTCAAAGGGAAACTAACTGAAGAAGTATTCAGGATCTTTCAAGCCAAACACTTTCCTTGTAGCCCGTACCATTCCCAAGGAAATGGCCAAGTAGAAAGATTTAACGGGACACTCATGTCGATCCTGAGAAAGCTGGCACATAAAAAACCAGATACATGGGACCAATACCTTCCCGCCGCCCTGTTTGTCTATCGGGAGGTACCCCATAGTTCAACCGGTATGGCCCCGGCAACCTTGTTATTTGGAAGGCCAATGAAAGGTCCATTAGAAGCCTTGTTAAGAACATGGACCGATGAAAAGGCAGAAGAAAATATTACCTCATCATATCAATATGTGAACGAGCTGACCACTCGTCTTAAAACTGGCTGGAAACTTGCCAATGAAAATGTGAGACAAGCCAGGAAAAAGCATGCTGCCTATTACAATAAGAAAGCGAAGGATCGAGAATTAGCTGTGGGAGAGAAGGTGCTTCTTCTACTGCCCTGCAGCCATAATAAATTGCAAACTGGATGGCAAGGTTCATATACAGTTCTAGAGAAGGTGTCTAGAACAAATTATAAGATAGATAAGAAGGGGAAAGAGAAAATCTATCATGTGAATCTCCTGAAAAAATATCTGGACAGAGAAAACCAGGAGGAGACACAACTACTGACCTTGTCTGTTGCAATTGAAATGAAAAAGGAACCACTCACCTCTCATGAATATCCTTTACACCCTTGTGAGACCGCTGCACAGGTAAAAATCAGTACACACTTAACGAAAACTCAGAGGGAGAGAGTTCAACAGGTTCTAGATGATCATACAGATGTGTTAACGGACCGATCGGGGCATACAAATTTATTAGAATATGATATGAAACTCATAGACCCAACACCAATCTGTATGAGAGCCTATTCGATTCCGTTCGCTAAAGAAAAAGCTTTAAAGGAGGAGATAGATTATCTGTTGAGAGAAGGGATTTTCTCGCACAGTGAATCTCCTTACAGCTCCAGTGTGGTTCTGTTAAGAAAACCCTCTGGAGAACACAGACTGTGTATAGATTACAGGAAACTGAATGCTGTCACAGAAGGTCAGGTGGATCCATTACCTGATACAAATCAGCTGTTTGCCAGGCTGAATAAAGCTAAATATTTCTCTAAAGTGGATCTGAGCAAAGGCTACTATCAGATTCCAGTAAAGCCGGAGGTTAGACCTTATTTAGCCTTTAGCACCTCGGAAGGACATTATGAATTTACCATGTTGCCATTCGGGCTGAAAAATGCACCGAGTGTGTTTTCGAGGATGATGAGAAAGTTACTGGATCCCCTGAATAATCCATGCATCACCAACTTCATGGATGATATTCTCATAGCAACTGAAACATTTGAGGAACACATTAACTCTCTGGATATGTTGTTTAATCGACATAGAGAGACAAATTTGACCGCTAGACCGACAAAATGCTGTGTTGGATGTAAAGAGCTGGAATTCTTGGGACACACAGTACATCAGGGAAACATGACCCCTGACCCCAAGAACCTGGAGAAGTTGAAAAGAGCACCCAGACCACAGACAAAAAAAAAGATGTGCGATCTTTTGTCTCATTATGTTGTTTCTACCAAAAGTATATTAAAAACTTTAATTCCATATGTGCTCCATTGACTGATTTAACGCGCAAAGGAAATCCTGATAGAATTACTTGGTCAGCGCAGTGTGAATTAGCCTACCAAGAGTTGAAGGAAAAGCTCACAAGCAGGCCTATTTTGAAATTACCTGACTTGAGTCAAGAATTCATAGTGAAAACGGATGCTAGTAATATAGGTTTGGGTGCAGCTCTATTACAAAGATCAAATTCACTTGATGGGGAATTAACCCCAGTTGCTTATGCTAGCCGTAAAGTGAATTCAGCAGAACAAAAATATTCAACAAGTGAAAAAGAATGTTTAGCTGTCATATGGGCTATAAAAAAGTTCCAGATTTATCTTTATGGTAAATCATTTAAGATCCAAACAGATCATAAACCACTCGTGTGTCTGTCACAAGCAAGGCATGAAAATGCTAGATTATTACGTTGGTCGTTGCTCCTACAGCCATACCAGTTTACCATAGAATATATTCCAGGCAAAACCAATGTAGGTGCAGATTTTTTAAGCAGACATCCGTATGACGAACATCAGAGTAGTCACCAGGATAGGTAGTAAATTTATCTATGTGTATTTAGAAGTAGGAACTGACATATGATAGTCTGTTCTAAGTGGGGAGATGTGTGGTGAACTTCTAAATACAATATCTAAATTAGAATATAACAGTATAGTGCATAAAGTTAAATATAGGATAGTACTACAAATTTTCGGCGAGAATCATAGTCGTCGCCTACGCCTTCAGCTTATTAATTGATAACGCCTTAGCCGAACCAAAAAGGGGTACCCAATTTTTCAAATTCGTCCTTGAGACAAACTTAACACTTTCCTAGGTCAACTAAGTATTTGCCTAAATACATTGTAGAGGGGAGAGGGGACGGATAGATAACCCAACGCAAATCACGTCTCACAATTGTTTTTAAAAATAAAACTAACTTGCCTGTATTGCCCTTAGGCGGTTTCAAATTACGATGTAAACGTTAGAAAGAAGTGGACACTACGGTCATGAAAACACGCTTAGCTCTTATTGCGAATGACATAAACTCTCGTAATTAGCTTGAAAGTACATGAGAAAAGAATTGAACAGGAGGTAGTTTAAAAATCAACAACTAACATGGAAAAAGAAAAATATGGAATATTGAACCAAGCCACATAGCCCCATAAAAATCATATATTCGTGTACCTGTGGCCTTGCTGACTAAGAATATGTTATCAATTACATAAATAGTCCATTAGATAATCAAATATTGGGGATAATACATAGAGAATCGGAGATACTGTCAGGTCAAGTCATTTCTGCTTAGATTGGATAGCATATTTTTGGGGGGAAAAATTAGGTGAGAGAAAGGCTAAGATAGTACGATGAAAGAGATTGGATGAAATTTGAAGGAAGCCGTAATATTATTGGCTGACCTAAATATACAAATCTAGTTGGTAATAGTAACGCATAGGGTTTGAGATAATGTTAAAAAAAAAGAATTCATTCAAAAAAAGAGATGCTTGGTCTCATTGGCCAAAGCTTTTTAACATGATAGGAATAGTAGGATGCTCGCTGCCATTTTTCCAAAATATTCAGAGGAGCAAGAAGCGATGAGCAGACTTGTGCTTTTTTTAATAATACTACCATCAGAAAGCAGTCTGAACAGAGGCAGTGATGAAAGTGGGCTATATTCTATTGCCTAATTCATCGTTACTTGTTTATATTTCCTTGATATGTGGTAATATTTATTTTATTGATTTTTTAATTAACAAAGGGTTGTGTGTAAGAAAAGGCCATGAAAAAAGATTGTAATTAAATGGTTCCATAACAGACTTAGGCATGGCCTAGATGTTGATCCATCATATAAGGGACTATCTAGAAGTTTAAAACTACAGGACTATATATATGATGGTCATACAGGAACATTACACCTATCTTATTGCATGGAAAAGATTATTGCAGGAATGACAGAGGCGTAGCATCCATTAGGGAAGAGAAAAGAAAACTGGTAAAATTTGTTCCATCAAACTAAAAGGGGAGAAGCAGGGTTGTCAGAGAGAGCTGACCATGTTCTTTTGTAATGCATATATGTTTACATGTAAATTGGGAGGACTTAGTTTGATATTAAGACGGAACCATAACATGCATCGATAGGGGTTCTTGCTGGCACTTGTCTTGTGCTAGTACTCGATCAGTAAAGAAGTCTGCAAGATTTCAAAGAGTCTCTGGCACCTACTTGTATTAAAGAAGTCAAGACCAGAGGAGACTGAAGTGTTTGGCCAAACCGACTACAACTGCTGCTTATTCCAGGAACCAGATAAGTGCTATATCTGGCCTGGGACAAATTATTACTAATAGATAATAATCTCCTGTGCTTACAAAAACATTCCTCCTAAAGAATATAAGGAACAATCATAGTGAAACAAGAGACATTGGAATGATGACAATCCCCAACCTGCTTCCCATTCCCAGTATTTAATTAGAGTAAACAACATCAAAGTGAACATTTGTAACAATGTACTATGGACATATTGTCTGTTACATGTAAATATCTTGACATATATTTGTAAATATATCTATCCATCTAAATTGATTCTCATTGAACTGTAGTCCTGACCAAAACAACTTTAGGCTCAGGACCAATAAAGTTTAACAAAAAATATTTTAAATATAAAATTTAACAGCTGGAGTTAGTTGAGTTTATCATAGTACTTAGTATATGTTTGTATATGTTTTTGTATTGAGATTCTTTTACAACACCCTTACAATACCCTAGACACTTTATGTAGCTTTCAGTCACGCTAGTCAAATAGAATATAACTTCGAGTGAGATCGTAAGGTGGTAACAAGAAAGGTACTCTGTAATACAGATGTTCATTGTTTACCTCAGAGACCTTCACAGTTGATCTCACTCAAGTACAACTATACGCACACCATTCTTCTTAACATCAAAACCCACCACACTCTCCAATTATTGCAGTCTGCAAGATCTCCCTTCTTGGGCAATTTGACAATTATTTCTTTGTTCCACTCTGTTGGTGTTGTCCCCGTTTTCCAGACGTGTGCAAATAGTGGTTCTAATAGTTCTGCTGCTCGCTCAGGGTCTGTCTTAAATAGCTCTGCATTTAAGTTATCATGGCCAGGAGCTTTTCCATTCTTTAATACTGATTCCGTACGTAATTATTTTCAGCTCTGGACGGAATTATTTTTAAGCCCCAAAAATTTACACATACATAATTTACGTTTACTGACAATGTGTGTCTAATCATGAGTTAAGTATAACATATTATATATCAAATTAAAGTACATTGGATGAACAATATAAATCCATATGCCTTTCTAGCTAATTTTATGTTATGTTTATGTTATAACAGATAACATGTACACGGAAAAAAGATAACTTGAAATTTTGAACAAAAATTTTCGACTTACGTAAGGCTTGTAACATAAATTGTTATCACAATACAGTTTCACTGCTCTCTTTGTGCAGGTAATCCATTTAGAAACACAGAAAAAGTAAGAAAGTTATGGTTGATCACACAGTTTGTTCACTGTTCACATATTAGTAACATATCCTGTGTGTTTTTCGGCCATTATGGCGATACGACAAAACACGATTAAAGATGAAGATAAATGTGAAAAAATCCGTTCAAACGCAAATAAAAGACGTTGAAGCTTGTTAAAATTTGCCCAGTTTTGTGTTTACTTCCGTTCGAGATAAATTCCGGGCAGTATAAAATATCAGAATAGAAAGAAACAATGAAATAAATCAGCGTCTTTTAAAAGATCTTACGTCTACAGCGTTCGGCCTTTGCGTCTATTATTAGATCTTGCGTACGGAATCAGTTAACTCTTTGATTGCTGTGATGATTTCTTCTTTTCGTGGAATGTCTGTATTCACATCTAGATCGTTTTCAGCCTCAGGAACATTCAATTGTGTCTCTGGTGGTTCCGTGTTCAGAGTTTCTCTGAAATGCTCTGCCCATCTTGTTTCCTATCCCTCTGCTGTCGTAATGAGATTTCCTTGCTTATCTCTTACTAGTGTAATATTGTTTGCACCTCGTTTTCCGCTGATGAATTTAGTTATTTTGTATAATGTGCTTTGTTCATTTCTCAGTGCTGCCTCTTCTGCCTGTCTTGCAAGATCGTCTAGGAAATTCGTTTTGTTGGCTCGCGTTTGGCGTTTAACTTCCTTGTCCAGCTGACTGTAATGGGCGCTATATAGTTGCTTTAACCTGGGGGACTTCGCTTCTGTTTTCTTTCTCTTCGTTTCCTTTCTCATCGTTATGGTGTTTAATGTTTCTGGTGTTATCCAGTCTTGCTTCATCCTTTTCTGGAATCCCAAGCATGATTTGCTGCTTGCCTTATATATTGTTGAAATGGTGTTGAATTTATGGTCTATGTCATCAGTCAATGTCTTTTCCTGACTTTTGGCAAATTGATATCGTTTTTTAATGTCAGCCACAAATCGTTTTCTGGTAAGGGGGTCCTTCAATTTTCTGATGTCAAACCTTTTCTGTGTAGTTACAGTTGGTCCAGCCCTTCTTAATTTCACTTTCAGTTTTGCTACTACTAAATGGTGATCACTTCCCACATCTGCACCTCTTCTTACCTTCACATCTTGTAATGCATGTCTCCATCTACCATTAATCATGATGTGGTTTATCTGGTTTCTGTCCCGACCATTTGGTGATTCCCATGTTAATTTGTGAATTTCTTTATGTGGGAAAACTGTTCTTCCAATGACCAGGTTGTTGATGCTATAGAAGCTTATTAATTTATCCCTATTTTCGTTTGCTGTTCCGCTGCCGCATTTTCCCATTACTCTTTCATTATATGTATTGTGTGTACCAACTTTCGCATTGAGATCTCCCATTACTATAATAAGATCATATCTAGGTGTGTCTGTCGGCGTATGTGGCCTAATGGATATGAACGCAGTTTCATAATCCAGATATACCAGGTTCGAAACCTGCTGCAGGCGGTTTGGTAGCAGATCGCTTTGTGTGGATTTTTAACAATGGTATAAGCGCCGTACCGTCCAGAAAGCAATGGGAAACTATCCAGAGACTGTCCTTTCTCTTACACGATCACCTCGTGAGAAAACTATTACTTACCCCTTACTTTCATATTGTCATCACTATCACCTCTACTCAGACAGGTCTATAAACATCTATTACCTATCTGAAATTCCATCCACGACAAGATTACAGTTATATACCTAGGTACAACAACAAATACATTGTCAAGTAAACAGATACTACACATCACGCCCCACATCCGACAACTGACTACAGAGATTACAGTTATATAAATAGGTACATCAACAAATACACTGTCAAAAAACAGATACTTCACATAAAGCACCAACTCTAACACCTGACTTTAGAGATTACAGTTATATAATTAGGTACAGCAACACATACACTGTCAAGTAAACATATACTACACACCAAGCCCCATCTCTAACACCTGACTACTGAGATTACAGTTATTTAAATAGGTACATCAACAAATACACTGTCAAAAAACAGATACTTCACATAAAGCCTCAACTCTAACACCTGACTACAGAGATTACAGTTATATAACTAGGTATAGCAACATAAAACAACCTGGCGGAGGACTGTGGAGGCTGAGATGCAAAGAATTAACCAGAGTTGGGGCACTGTACGAAGGATGGCCACCGACCGAGCAAAGTGGAATCAATTTGTTGTTGCCCTACAAGACGCCACTAGGTGTGATGACCACTGACTGCTTTGACGGTCGGGGGCTAAGGATCAAAGAAGAAGACAGCAACAAATACACTGTCAAGTAAACAGATACTACACATCAAGCCACAACAATAACACCTGAATACAGAGATTACAGTTATATAACTAGGTACACCAACAAATACACTATCAAGTAAACAGATACTACACATCTAGCCCCAACTCTAACAACTGACCTCCGAGATTACAGTTATATAACTACGGGTAGAAAAATAAAGCAAACAATCAGTCAACAACGAGCCGTAGAACAAAAGACACAGTTTATCACTGACAAATAAAACAAAAAAACACAGTGAAACAATATTTTGATACGAGAGGTAAGACACACTGAAACTATAAATAACTAACCGGAATTTCAAAGGGCACATGTCGTCCATAACTTACAAAAAAGTGTTATTAACACACGCGATATTTTTTTTTTTTTAAAGTTGCTCTGGACAAGAAGAGAAGAATAAATCAAACAACATAAATACAGGACTTATGACAATGGTTATAACGAACACAACAACAAATGAGAATACCACTACAAAAATAATTATTATTTTCGTGACTACCACGGTCACACAAGAGAAACCAATAGCAAGGGATCCAGATCTCCAGGAATACACAGAGTTCGCTGGGGGGACAACATTAGATAATCCCTGAGGGACCGAAGACTGGACTGGAACCAGGCCAAAAGAAACACATCTCACAGGATAACATATCCGAGAAGGCTAGACATCATATCTCACTACCCAGGGGATCGGGGAGGAGTATATCATTATTGCACCCAGTGGTTCTGACAAAATTCCATCCAAAATATTTCCTGTACTGGGTTTGAACCCGGTACCTTTAGAATAAGAGGCGGACGCCACACCTCACATCTACTCCGGCCCCCAAGGGTAGAAGAGGAACGACCAAGTAAGAAAAAGTGTTTAAAAGATTGTTGTAGTGCGCTATTTGGCGCCAATAACACATTTTGTTGTGCTCATCTGCGACTAAAGCAAAATTATGGGGAAGTAAAATTGTCATTGAAAGTGACAGAGGATATAAGTGTTCGCTACTCTAACACAAGCATCAAACTCCTTATTATTTAAAGTATTTTTATTCTAAACATGGGAAACTAAACACGTTTTAACAATTTAAGAAAGTACTGATTGAAATAATATAATATTTTATGCCTTACATAATTTTGTAAAATGAATTGACAAAATTAAATAAATAACATACCTCTGTTTTAAAGTTTGATATTTTTTTAATAGTTGAATTGTTCCCCTTCGGAAGTAAATAGAATGTATTCCCCTAACTTATTTCTCTCTGCTGTTTAAAGTATCACGTGGTTAAGTTTTATTTGTTTGTTTTATTTTCGTCTAAGATTCAACATCCCGTCAAAACCTGACAAGAGGTGTGATCTCTTGGTCATAAGTGGGCTATTTTTGACCGCTGGACTGTTATCTCTGTCCGTTTCTTTTCTTTTTAAATTAACGGGAGGGGGGGGGGAGGGGGGGGGGGGCCCAGCTTGCTGTCTGACGTCACGTCGCAGGTTTATTCCAGTGTTGCTGCTTACTCAGTTCATAAACTTATTTATTTATATATTCTAAGTGTAATGATTTTACCTCTATATCTATTATTGCTAGTGTGCCGACGTGTCATTAAAAGTACTACTAGCTGAAATGAAGATCCATGTGTGTTTTTTGTTTTCACTTGTGTCTACCGATAGTGTGGTCTTCCTTTACTCCAGCTCATTTATGATTTTGTCAATGATGATTTGACGTATAGTGTCTAAAATTGCAATAAGTAATTCTTTCTTTGGATTGTTTATTGTTTGACTGTGTTGTTTTATTTGATATGTCAGTGATAAATTGTCTCTCTTGTTCTACGGTTTTTGTTGGTGGAATGTCTGTTTTATTTTTCTACCAGTATTTATATAACTGTAACCCCTGTACACAGAGGTCAGAGTTGGTGTTTGATGTGTAGTTTCTGCTTACGTGACAGCGGGCTTGTTGTCAATCTATTTATTGTCTTAGTTAAACGTTTCAACAATCATTCTCATACCACTATGACACATATTAATAATTTCATAAAACATATGTGATAGCGTTGCAGTTCTGCTCCAGTCAGATCATAAGTAGATTAGTATTACTAATCTATTGCAGTTTGATCGTCTGTAGCTCTGTCAACTTACAACTATGTCATAGGCATTTCTCTGTAGTTCTATCAACATTACAGATCTTTCTCAGTTATCTCATCCCATGTGTAGTTCTGTCAACAGTACAAATCTGTCCCAAGCATATCATCTGTAGTTCTGTCAACATTACAAATCTGTCCCAGTTATCTCACCCCATCTATAGTTCTGTAAACAATACAAATCTGTCCCAGGCAGATCATCTGTAGTTCTGTCAACATTACAAATCAGTCCCAGTTATCTCACCACATCTGTAGTTCTGTAAACAATACAAATCTGTCCCAGGCAGATCATCTGTAGTTCTGTCAACATTACAAATCAGTCCCAGTTATCTCACCCCATCTGTAGTTTTGTAAACAATACAAATCTGTCCCAGGCAGATCATCTATAGTTCTGTCAACATTACAAATCTGTCCCAGTTATCTCACCCCATCTGTAGTTCTGTCAACATTACAAATCTGTCCCATTTATCTCACCCCATCTGTAGTTCTGTCAACATTACAAATCAGTCCCAGTTAGGTCAGCCCATTTCTTAGTTTCAGGGTAGCAATGGTTCTGGTTTCTGAGCAACAAAGTCCATAATTTATGACCAGTTTGATTAAAGTTGGGTTAACAAAAACATAAGTACAGCTTCATACTAGGACACAGTACACACAAAATTGTCAGCGTTACGGCCAGGTCTTCATCAAGGTCACAACTAAGGAAAACGGAAGGGCAAAGAATGAATTAAAAAGTAAAATTCATAAGAAATAAATACAAAAGATTAATTAAGAGAAACGTGTATTCTTTTAGCAAGGTCACTATTTGTTTGTGTAATTGTTTCTCTTGGCACAAAGTTGCCTCCCATAATAGTGGTTTACGTTGAGGTATGACAATCATTTTATACGTATATATATATATGGTTTGTGAGTATTGTCTATGACTTATATTACGTTAGGAGCCGCGCTGGTGTAACGGGAACCACACTGCGCTGGCAATCAGGTGATCCAAGTTCAAGCCCGGGCGAGCTCATTTCAAGAAATGTCATGGACCGGGACTTGGACAGGATTAATTCGAACCCTTGAAGAAAACATTTGAAGGAGTGTCGTCGACCGGGACTTGGACAGGATTAATTCGAGCACTGGGAGAAAACATTTGGAGAAGTGTCGTCGACCAGGGATTAGCGGGTCCTGAGCCGACCCAGCTCTAATGGGTACCCTCCGAAGACGGCGATAAAAAAAATATTACGTTTGTGAGTTGTTAAAGTTTAGAACTGAAGTACAATAAGACAACATGAGGATCTTCTTGATCACAACAGTAAGTCATCTTTATTATGTTTGACAACATAACGTTTACTGAGGGGAATGCATACAATTTCCTCCATATAACTCTGAATTATTGGTGACCATGTTTTCTTTTTTAACTCAGAATTTTCATCCTTTCATTTTGTTATCCATTTTTTTATAATTCCTATTTTTACGACATCTTTTTAATGATTTTTTTTTTAATTTGCTCCGAGCACACAAACATAATTCACTTTTCTTAATTACTGTGCTGTGTTTAGCAGTTGATGAAATATTCACACAGTGACATCTTTGGTTATTTATGATTTGATTGTGTCTTAGATCTGGATTGTGCACGCGATGATAATGAATTAACATTGTACACACAAAGACACCACTCACACACAAGGTCAATGCACATAACGATCTCTGTGCTTGCCGTTCAATTGATAAGGGAGGTAACTTTAAGACAAGCGAACCAATTATTTTTGAAAACAAGTAACCACTTTAATAAAAATAGTATTTTTTTAAAAATATTATTTCCAGAAAATCTTATAATTACATAAATTGGACAATGTACGTTATTTTAATAGTATAAATATCTTATTTAATATATTTTAGTTATGGAAATTTTAAATATTTTAATCAATAAAATTATAAATTATGTGCTTGATGTACATGTCGGTCAAGTCAAACATGTGTTCTCTGTAACCTCTTAATGGTAATACATTTTCAAAACTGACCATTTCTGTACTTAACAAAATGCTGTTAAAAAATTAATAAATTGCAATTTGCTGGAAGTTTCCTGTACCACAGGTGGGGCTAAAGTTTACTGTCCCGAGTTCTATAGCCCATTGCGGTTGTTCCACAGCCAGCATGATGCCTTTCGTGCAGTTACACTGAGCCTCTTCAGTGCCCTAGTTCTTGACTGTCCCCTCAACCCCAATAGTTTCAAAATATCATACACTAAAGCAGCCACGATCCCTCTTGCACTCACTTCAACAGCCATGACCCTTACCGTGAACCCATCGTGTCACAGGTACGCGGTGTGACGTGTATATGCAAATATCGCTTCCTTATCCGTACACCTTTGTTTTCCCCATCCAATGTTTATAATTTTTGCTACTCAAAACCCATGAAATTTCTGGCTGTCTTAACTCATATTCTAGCCACGCCTATTTTTTCATGGTTTAATGCGCTGATGAGCGTCTACCTAGATTCGCAACTGTCATTGCATTCAGGGAAGCGAATCAAGTGTGTTTGCCTGAGCTCACGCGAGCTGAGCCGTCAGGATTACGATGACTGGCATATTGCACGTGCCCAAAAAACGTTGAATTTAATCAGCTTTGAAGTTCTCTACAAGGGGAAGCAAATCCTTTGATGTTGTACATACAGGGAGACAATCGCTGATATCAGAAGCCTTTGTTGTCGATTGGCAACGTCGAACAGAGGGACCGTAGAATTCTTTATCTCGGGAACGAAACTTCTTGATTTCCCTGGCAAGGACGAAGGTGCGAAAATTCGTATCCTTTAGAGATAATTACACCGATTCCGTATATATTATGTCTTCACTCTAATTCAGTTATCAGTCTCTCAGAAATTTCGGATAAATCTAAGCACGCCAGACTAGGAATCATTTTATTCGATAAATGTGTTAAATTGTCCCGTGGGGATTTAAATTTCTGATTGTGGTAATATTTTAAGTTGTGCTTAAGTTTTAAATGTGTTAACAGTTTTACTATTTTATTCACTGCTACTCCCTAGCGTTAAAACTAGCGAAATAAGAACGCGCATATATTCTCTTACCTGTGGTTCAGTAATGTAAAATCCATCAACCATTTTTCGCGGACTTAAGTATAAAGTTAAAAGTGCCAGAGTAATATGCGCATTATACAAGGTATTTCTTTGTGTGTAAATTGTTTTAATGACTAGTGTTTATATCCGTGTTAAAAACGATAGACGTTAACCACTAAATAGCTAGTAATGACCAGCGATATGTGTTAAATGAGTCTTAATTAAATTAACCCTGATATTGTGCGCTGAGTAATTACTGGGAGGGGAAAGGCGCATACCTGACACCTAAACAGTATCCGCTGAAGCGAAGCGCGATAAGTTAGATCAAGATACCGTGTGCCTCTTAATGTAATTATAGGATTAGAGATCACACTTTACGCGTGATATCATAGTATTGTCATTTTGGGTTAAATGTTTGTTTTCTTCCTAATTCAGAAAACCAGCGAACCAGCGGCTAATCAAATCAGAAACAATCTTATTTATTATTCGGGTCCTCAATGTCTTGACCTGTGCGGTCCTCTTTCTTCATTTGTGAGAGAGACTACCACATGAACAATAAGATTAAGGCATAAAGGGACTTACAAATTACCCAGATTTTCTATCCAATTTTATCAGTCCGCTGCGGCAGAAATACAAAACATTTTACTCGACTTATGACAGTAGTTTTTTTTTCAATTGGATTGTACCTGGAGAATTCACTGTTTCATAACAGGCACCCAACTCAGAGAAATGCCGATAGGATTTTTCATTTCCAGTTCACATAAATTAACAGTTGTCTCAGCAACCAGAGGCTAGACTAGTCAGGAACTAATTGTTTTCTTTCAATGACTGTCACCCCCCGAATATGTCTTACTCCAACTACTATATGCAGTGATACATGACGCATCCAGGAAAACAATTAACCCAACAATTTTGGCGATAACCTTGATATTATTATTAAGAACCAAGGCTAGTCTGGGGCCAGATTTGGCAACCAGCCTGACAACATAAGGTCATACTATTGTTAGTGTTCTGCCAAGAGATACCTATGACAACTATTGGGTAAGCAAGTGGCCACAGAATAACAGGATGAAAGAACAGAGAGAGAAAAATATGTTCACTTGTTCCCATCAGTATAATAACTTCTTTATTCTTATCTCACTAAACTGCGTATTTACGGGATAGCTTAACTAGGCACTTGTTTTTTTTTCTTTACTGACTCATTCAGAAACTAATGCGAACCTTTGACCTTTTGGGGTTATTAACTTCTTTGGGATGTTTACTTCACAAGGAGGGGAGGGCATTTATTGGGTTATTTTCCCATGACTGTAATATGATTTATTGATATACATGTTTGGCGTTGTAAAGTTTAAATTGATAATGAACTAAACAAAAACTTAATTTAGTGTGTGTTGGTCAAACCCCTACCCAAATCTGTTTTCCATAGTTTGTTTTCACGTTTGTGCGTAATTGACACACAAATTGTGTGTATGTGGGTGCAGTGAAACTTATATTTGATATAAGGAGAGAAAGTTCGTCTAATTACAAATATAGTCGTATAGATAGGCTGGATGAGAGAAACTACTCACTCCATAGACTGACCTTCCTCTAACACTATCACCTCGTGAAAAAACTATTTATTTCACCTTTATTCTCACATAGTTGCCACTATCAAATCTGCTCAGATAGGACCATAAAAATCTTCAGACCTATCTTTAAAAATTACGACACGCGGCCAGATCCTTATATCTGTCCAGTTTGAACGAATATTGCTTGTCCATTCTGGATTCAAATGGCACGGTCAGTTTAATCATTATAACCTGATGCGATGATGAAGAATGCTGCACTATGTCTGGCCGTCTTCGAGATTTTCTGATACTCTCTGGATACGCCACTAGCCCAGGTAAGTCTACCGTCATATCCCAGTCATTTGCATAGTCAAGAAGAGATGGTAAACTGCTAGTACAAAGTCATAGAAACAGTTGTTACTGATAAACACAACGTTAAGGATGTACAACGATTTCATTGACGTACTTTTCGTCATTGACAAGAATGTCTTCTTACTACCAAGAGATGTTTGACCTGTCAGACACTAAATTTATTGATGTCTGTTGATATTTACTGTTGTGTGTAGTAAATGTTGGTAAATGTAATGAGACGCTGCTAGCTGTCAAACATCCTCACATAATAAATCATAATTACAAAGCCTGTTCACACTGGATACAACTCGATACGTTTTAATCAACCATGTTATTAGAAGCAGAAAAACAGAAAAGAGGAAGTTAGCATAAGAGCAAGTAACTTTAGTAAGAAACAAAGTAACCATGCAGACTTATATACAAACGACCCCATCAACAATGTCATAACGTGGATACGTTGATTATCGGCTTATTTGATATAGACCAGGGTTTCTCAACCGAGGTACCACAGTACCCTAGGAATCCCGAGAGAGGTCGCTAGAGGTTTCGTGAGAGATTGAGAATGAAAAAGAAAACATAAATTTTCTAGCCTGCCAATGTTAGCGCACGCAGTGGTGGACAGTGATTGGGCAGGCTCTATTTTTATTCATATTGCTTTGGCCTATAGTTTTTAGTAGCTTTACAATTCAACATCGCAATATATTTTCATGTTGTAAATAACAAAATTAAAATCAATTTACAACCTTTATTTAACACATTAACTACCGCAAGCCGCTGTCAGCGGCTCACAAAATAAACACATTTGGACCGCAAGCCGGTCAGAGCGCCAATCTAATTTTAGTAATAAAACGAATGAAAAATGTACTGAAACACTTTCTGATCTAGTTCGAGATTTTAAGTTGCCACCGGAAAACAAATTCCCAAAGCATGGTTGTTGTAGAACACTGGAAAATTGATATTATGTTCATATTTTTCAGCGTTTTGGGTTTGTTACTAAATCGTGTAAAACTGTTTACCGTGGCAACTAGTGATAGGACTACAAAAAATGCGTGTACATCTCGTCTAACGGCTGAATAGGATAGAAACGTGTTTCAACAATTGACTGATTGATCTAGCGATGAGGACAAGAGTGAAAACGGTGTGCACATTGATTGAAATTGTGATTTTGATAGAGATGGGGCACAAGCAGTTATAATTGTGAAAATATTGCAAGTCCTCGGCCATCGGAGGGCCGTTAAATAGCAACAACCTCTATTAGAGTTACAAACGGTGTTTATTGTAATAGTACATTCATTTATCTTTAAAATGACGTGTAATTCATAAAAATCTGTAAACAATTACGAAAACTACAGCTTACTTTGTGCAAAGACCTACAGGATGAAAATGGGAAAAAAATTTAATTCGGCCACAGTGTGTTTTTCAATTCGGTAGTTAATGTGTTAAACATGATGCCTCCAGTTCATGTTGATACCTACGTTGCTGTGGCCACTGCTTATATATGAAATAAGCACAAGTACAGTGGAAGCTATAGAGCAGAAGGTCAACAAGTTCATGAGGAAATGTCTAGGGGTAGCACCACGTCTGTCAGATGTAGCATTGTACTGCAAAATGTCAAAACTTCTGCTTCCCTTTAAGTCAGTTGTTGAAGAGTACAAAGTTGGAAAGGCAAAGCTTGCATTGCAATGATGCTACGGCTACGTGAGTCAGCAGATGACGTGGTTAAGTCCATTCAGCCCACACTGAACACGGGAAAGAAGTGGAGAGTGGAAGAAGCTGTTGATGATCCCAAGAATCGCTCAAACTGAGGGAGGTAATCGGATACACACACACGAATAGACGGGGATTTGGTCATGGAGACATCCGCTGGTGGTCCAAGTCATCAAGCAGGGAGCGCAGAGACATGGTAGTTCAGGAGATACGAGGAGCTGAGAATGATAAGAGGTTGCAAAAAGCAGTGCAGCAGGCCCAACAAAGCCAATGGACTACGTGGGAAGGAGCCCTGCAGAGGTCCTTGACATGGAATGATATATGGCATATGGCACCTCTTAGACTCAGCTTCGTTGTTAGATCAATGTATGACCTCCTACCGTCGGTCACAAACCATGTGAGATGGGGAAAGTCGGATGATGAGCAGTGCCTATTGTGCCAGGGGAGGCAGACACTTGAACACTTACTCTCAGCATGTAAGGTGTCATTAGGGCAAGGGCGATACACTTGGCGCCACAACAAAGTGTTAAATGAGATTGCTGCGACAATAGACCTGGCAAGGATAAAGGCGAATAGCAAAGCCAGGCTGAGCACCACACATACATTATTTCTGAGGGCAGGAAAGTCAGCACATCACAAACCGAGTAAACCAGGCAGCAGTTTACCATCTCTTCTTGACTGTGCAAATGACTGGGAGATGGCGGTAGTCCTACCTGGACGAGGGGCATATTCAGAGAGTATCCGAAAATCGCGGAGACGGCCGGATATAGTGCTTCATTCTTCAGCATCGCTTCAAGTTATACTGATTGAACTGACCGTGCCATTTGAATCCAGACTGGACTAGCAACATTCGTTCAAAGCTGCCAAGTATAATGATCTGGCCGCGGATCTGAGACACGATTGGTTCACTGCAAGGGTCATGGCTGTTGAGGTGGGCGCAAGAGGCTCGTGGCTGCATCAGTGTATGATTTATTGAAACTGTTGGGTCAGAGGGGACAGTCGAGAACAAGGGCACTGAAGAGGCTTAGTGAAAAGGCATCGTGCTGGCTGTGGAACAACTGCAATGCGCTATGGAAATCGTGACAGTAAACTCTGCGGTACAGAAAACACCAGGAATTTTTCTAAGTCTACAGTACGTTGAGTTTTTCAGTGTACTGATGAAAGGGTTGTGACTGACGAGCAACAGGCGGTGTATATTATAAGAGGTGTTAGGCACAGAATTTCAGTTGCTAGCGCGCAGTGGCTAGTCTCGTCGGCTTCGCGCAGGTGTGTCCGTGTCTGTCCCTAGTTGTGTGCGACGGAACGAACGGAGTAATTTGTTTTCTCTTTGTTACTTTCACAATTGCCTCCACGGCTGGCGGAGTTATGGATTGTAAAGTTGCTACCAAAGTGAAATGGGTTCATTTTTGATACAAGACAACAGAAGGCTGAGGCACTTGGGAGTCATGACCCAAGTTGGCCCCCCCCTTTCCCCCCCTTAGCGTGTAAAGGAGTATACTGGGCTGAAACACTTGGCGGATGAAGGACCACTTCTGATGATCAGATCGCCTCCTGTTGTATCGTTCTGTGAAGAGTTTCCTATCAAATGTACCGTGCCTGGCGCAGACAAATTTCATCCCATTTTGGCTTCAGCCAGTTTTAAAGAAAGTTTGGCTTAAAAGTCATTCTTAGTTTTAAGTATGGAAGCGAGCCGCGCTGGTGTAATGGTTACCACACTGCACTGGCGATCAGGTGTTCAAAGTTCAAGCCCGGTGTAGGCATTTGAAAGAGTGTCATCGACCGAGATTTTGACTGAATAACCTGAACCGCTCCTGAGATAAACCCTCTGTGGACGGGAAAGAGCGAAGCTCCTGACCGGGTTGGAAGGAAAGGTCACAGGCCGCAGCCTCGCAATGACATGTCATTGGGCCGAAGGGCTGAAAGCCGAAGAGGTGTTTTTTAAGAAAAAAAATATGGAAGAAACTACTCTTGCACATTCCATATTTAAATAGCAACTTACAGAGTAGAAATTTGTGATCATACGTTTAGGCCCACTCGAATAGAGTTAAACAAAAAATTAAGTAGGAAATTAAAAGAAGGAGAAACTGAAGTTTCTTCTACATACACAACTAACATGGCATTAGAGATTATATTCTTTGAGAGGAGTGGGAACCACACAAACAACAATAGGCTAACAAGTTGGTCAAAAAGTAACAGATACATAAACAAAACTTGTTATCTACACTAAACAGCACTGTCAATTATTGTATTACAATATTTACAACTTACGTATCATGTCAGTGTTTATATTCCAAGAATTTTCCTTAGGCAGGTTGTGTGGAATGAGGACAATTTGGACACAAACTCTAAACAGTAATCCACAATCATATTCAGCATAGACATCTTTACCAATGATTCTAATCATGTCAAAATTCGCCATCCCCTGGTCTCCTAGGTAATGAGATCGGATGCCTAGCCATCTATGACGAGGATGAAGAAATAGGAAGTCACGTGTGCAAGTTGCGCACGTTAAAAATCCCGCGGCAGTTGCAAATTGTAAAGAGGATATAAGGTCAATGACCTGGCAAAATTTAAAACTTAGAGACCTACACACCACAAAAATATTTATAGAATGTGTGATTCCTTAATACACATATTGGGATTCTCTCCATTGCTGCTATACTCCATTGCACTATGCTGAGATCCTCCTTGTGTGATCTAAGGGAGGAGATCGGAGCACTGATGGAGTTGTCCGTGTACATCGAAGATAGTCCTTAAAACCACACCAAACCAGTCTTGACAAGGACAAGTTTCGTCTGCGCTGACATGCGCTCTTCAATAATTTATTGAATATACCGCGTATCGCCCTTGTACTGCTTTATTCTATCTGCACTAAAGCTTGTTTTGAGAAAAACGCATCCAAAGTTGTTGGGGTATCAGTTGAACATGAAGGAGTTATTTCAACAAAATAAAATTTTGCACGATGATCGAAACTGTTGAATTTATTTTAAATCAAAAATTAGAATATGGAAAGCATCTTCCGGTTGGAGATAGAAAAATGTGCCAACAGAATTATTCACTTTTTAGTTATTCTATGTCCATATTCGTGCCTTTCAGTGACATCATTATTCCATCTCCAGGTTCCTGGTAAAGACAGCCTGTGGCGAGTTAAGAAAATATCGGTTCAGATCTATAGCTTAATTTTTACGTTCTCTTCTAAGATGTTCATTTGCTTTAAAAAGTAGATATGTATTTCTACGCTCTTTACGATTACATCGCTTTACATAATAGTGAGAGTTTAGGGGCTTTTTCCTGAAAAAGTCGTTCTTCCTCTCACAAACATTTACTTTACCAACCTTGTTCAGGCAGGCTAACAATAAAAGACTAGACTAGTCAGGAACTAATTGTTTTCTTTCTATGACTGTCACCCCCCGAATATGTCTTACTCCAACTAGTATATGCAGTGATACATGACGCATCAAGGAAAACAATTAACCCAACAATTGTGGCGATAACCTTGATATTATTATTAAGAACCAAGGCTAGTCTGGGGCCAGATTTGGCAACCAGCCTGACAACATAAGGTCATACTATTGTTAGTGTTCTGCCAAGAGATACCTATGACAACTATTGGGTAAGCAAGTGGCCACAGAATAACAGGATGAAAGAACAGAGAGAGAGAAAAATATGTTCACTTGTTCCCATCAGTATAATAACTTCTTTATTCTTATCTCACTAAACTGCGTATTTACGGGATAGCTTAACTAGGCACTTGTTTTTTTTTCTTTACTGACTCACTCAGAAACTAATGCGAACCTTTGACCTTTTGGGGTTATTAACTTCTTTGGGATGTTTACTTCACAAGGAGGGGAGGGCATTTATTGGGTTATTTTCCCATGACTGTAATATGATTTAGTGATATACATGTTTGGCGTTGTAAATTTTAAATTGATAATAAACTAAACAAAAACTTAATTTAGTGTGTGTTGGTCAAACCCCTACCCAAATCTGTTTTCCATAGTTTGTTTTCACGTTTGTGCGTAATTGTCACACAAATTGTGTGTATGTGGGTGCAGTGAAACTTATATTTGATATAAGGAGAGAAAGTTCGTCTAATTACAAATATAGTCGTATAGATAGGCTGGATGAGAGAAACTACTCACTCCAGAGACTGACCTTCCTCTAACACTATCACCTCGTGAAAAAACTATTTCTTACACCTTTATTCTCACATAGTTACCACTATCAAATCTGCTCAGATAGGACCATAAAAATCTTCAGACCTATGTTTATGTCTATATTGTTTACTGGATTATATGAACACAATTTTGTCCTGATATTTCAGGTTAGTCATTTTGCTACACATTCACACATAATAAGAACATGAGGGAAAATACTCCAGAGAAATTACGACTTAAGCAGGGTGCTTATTAAATCTCTGTATATATCTGAACATGCTCTTCAGGTTTGTGTTTTTCTCGGTTGCCATAGGTCACGCTTTCATTTTTGTTAGGCTACTTCATTTGGCAAACGATTGCTCCGTGTCTCGGCATTGCCTCCCCTGCTTTGCAGTAATGGTTCAACAGTGGCCAAAACTCAAGCGTGTCTAGTATGGGTCTTCAAAGTTGTCTACCTTCGCACAAGATTACTCTTGGCAGAACTGTAGATATAAGAATAATGCTGCTTCTATCTCAAGGAAGTTTTCATAAGATCTTTCAGAAGTCAAGAACAATGCTGCATTTGGCAGGGCAATTGTTAACTTATATCTTATCCGCACCTTTTAGGAAGATTTAAGCAATTATTAATTTCAGCTCGTTTAAGCTCCACCTTTGCATTTTTCTGGTGATAGTTGCAACCCAGGTTCAAGGCTTGTGAAGTTGTACGTTTATATACTGACCCTGTTGTGCTCCCGTTCTTAATTAAACGAAGATGATAGTGACATGTCTTCGTTTCTGTGCACGCTTGTCTGTCAAGTTAATTATTGGGCTTGTCTTGCTAATGTGACTACTGAGTGATACTTAATGACCAGACAACTATGATGACTGCAGTGACTGGTCGACTCATGGCTGACAAAAAATTCATTTATTGTTATCAATACCATAATTACAGTTGGCAATCTCCGTGCCTGATTATACAGGTAATAAGAATACACATGTTTTCTACATTGACCTTTCATATAGCACGTAATTCACTGGTCAGGAAGTTGTTATTAACGTTTGACCTCTGCTGAATAGTGCAACACTGTCTACTATTCTATACTTGATAATGGGCTGTTCACAATATTTTCAGTTTGGTTTGAAATATTAGCTGGGTCACCACCAGTGCTGAAAACGTATTCTTAGCCACTAGAACTGATCTTTATAAAGTCTGCCCTATGCGTCCGTCACTAGCCCACTGCTTCTAAACTGCACGTGATTAACTATTCGAAAGTTTTACCTACCAATGTTTTTTGAATGAACCGCTGGCGACATATTTTTACACAGCTCGACGTGGACTCTACTTGTCGTGAAAACATTTTTTCTCTGTCTTCTTTTCTGAAAACTGCAGCTGTACCGACAATACAATGTTATCTGAGCTGGTCATTACTTTACAGATTGTCGCTACGGTTAGTCTACCCTAACCTACTCACAGCTGGTTACCTGAGCAAAAACGAAGAATAAAGTCGTGTCTCTGTCGTCAGCGCACAGACTTATATACCGCTTGTAACGACGTATGAACCAAGTCCCCCCTATTCACTAATTATCCCTCACTATTCTAATCCCAGTTATCTCCTTTTCCTATCACATTACCCTCCCTACCCTAAAAACAGATTTGTCCCCCAGGGCAAATTGTTCTCTTCCATTGATTAATATGCCTATCTCTACCCCAAAAACCTAATCTGTGCTCCGCGACCAGTATTACCATACATTAATATATAAATGGAATACACCTCATAATTCTACTGATCTAACATAATCCTATATACATCCATCACCTTCTTCCCACTAAATCCTCATATTGCAATTATATTATACTAACTACAACACCACACTGAATAATCATAACAATCTGTGACTTCAGTATGCATTGTAAGGTTCTTTCATCCACAATTTATTATACCTTTCACACACCATTGTTACTCTCAACCTCTCGGTTGCCTACTTTGTTTCAGAGCTTAATCTTTCATGTATTCTCTCATATCCAGCTCTATATGGGAACCATTGTAAGTCACACCATCATGACCTACTGAGCATCATCATACCCGCACTCACTTTCTTATTTACTTCTTCTGTAGCTACCACTTTTTCCGTACTGTACTGTAACTGCCTGTTACACTTATTTTACATTATATATAGGCCGTTTGTGATCCATTTAAAACAGCATGATGTCACTGAGTTTTCGTTACTGCTATCCTCCTGGCTAAACCCTTCACTTAGCTTGTATCTTTGGACCGAAAAAAAATTTGTGGTCCCCTAATTCAAACTACTTGCGTTTTCCGTATCATCTATCTATTCCTAACATCTGTAATCTTATATTTCAATTATATAACGTGCTTCCGCTTCCATCTAGCCTGCTATAATTTTCAGTAGAAAAACATCGTACTTCCTTGTATGGACTGTATCACAAAAAAAAAGGTCTGTTTTACTTCAGACCATTTTTCTAACTGATTCCTGGTGGGGAAATCTGCCGGCAAGAGTGTTAGCCAGGCTCGACTCAGCACCTCATAGGGTAAAAACATCACATGACCCAGCCAAGCTTGGCCTGCATTTATTACTAACGCTTTTGTCGTATTATTTCCCTCCCCTTAATGTTAATTTCCCTGGGTTAACTTTTTCTCTTCTTTTATTTTAATCACCAATCTATTGTTTGTTTCCTTTATGTTATACTTGGGTGTTAGTTACAAATCTATTGTCTGTTTCAACCACAATGGTAGTTTACTTTGTTATACTTGGGCCCTAGCATGAATGAATGATGGTGGTGGTGGTCAGACGGCCACTGTCTCTCTTCCTCATATTTCTTCCTTCTCAGTTATATATGCTTCTCTTTTCTTCGCCTTTTTTATTTCAATCTCTTTATTCTCCACCCTCTGTATTTGTGTATCTCAATCTCTTTTACCAGGGTATAGACTGCGTACTTCATGTACTACCACTTATACTTCGGCACTTACGATAGATAATTGCTACTCCTACACATCAGGGCAGAAAGTCAGAGAGTCGTGGTTAATCGGCTGAACCACTGAGAAGCTGTCCCAATATATCTCTACTTGGCCCTGGTAATACGTCATTTGACCTCTCCCGTGAGCATTCGTTTTCCTCGCACAAGTCAACGTTGTGCATTCAGCTATAGTCTCTCAGTTGGGACTTACCCTCGTAACGCCTTAACTGTTATTACAACCACACGCCTAGGGCACTAGTAATACACCATTTGGGTTGAGTACTTTACAAACTAAAAACCTTAATTTGCAGTAGTACCACTCAGTGTCTTTGGGATAGTTTTGTTTTCTTTCCACAGCCTACAGATATTCGCTACAGAGACGGAATATTTATTTCCCTTACGTTGCTGCAGTACTGTGGGATTTTTGTTTAGTAGTGTGACTGGAGAACTGTTACTTAGTGTTTCTCCAGCATAGCAGATACATCTTTCTGGACTATATTAACGAAACAGTAGCAGCCGTTTTCACCAGAGGACTACGGGCCGCCCCTGTTAGTTAAATTTTCCTGTTTTGTATTTGTACGCGTGGTGGTGGTTTGGAATCAATCCAATTCACTGGTGTTCTTGATTGTATTTTGTTGTGATAGAAAATCACTACCCCATCAGAGCTCGTGAGGTTATTATTGTATTTTTAAATCTAGTTTTCATTAATAAATACGTTTATAACATAAGCGGTCAAAATTCACTTTATACCTGTCACTTGATGTTAACTTGTGCACAAGTTAATACCAAGTTACATATTGTCTCAAAATTCATAAATGATGTGCTCTTCTGTCTACTGTAATAGATTAACCTATTTAGCAGGGAGGCCGGAGGAAGTGTATGGTATTGTAATTGTCAGGAGTGTTGCTGGAAAAAGACAATAGTTACTTAATTACATATCTCTTCTCTCAAGAAGTCAAACATCCCTCTTAATTTTACATTAGTGACTCTGTCTATATCTACTTTCACACAACTCATCCATACTCTGCCTAAACTTAGACATAACCTTCATCCATACTCTGCCTAAACTTAGACATAACCGACATCCATACTCTGCCTAAACTTAGACATAACCGTCATCCATACTCTGCCTAAACTTAGACATAACCTTCATCCATACTCTGCCTAAACTTTGACATAACCTTCATCCATACTCTGCCTAAACTTAGACATAACCTTCATCCATACTCTGCCTAAACTTAGACATAACCGTCATCCATACTCTGCCTAAACTTAGACATAACCTTCATCCATACTCTGCCTAAACTTAGACATAACCGTCATCCATACTCTGCCTAAACGTAGACATAACCGTCATTCATACTCGTGACAACGACCGAGAACTGGACTGGAAGCAGGGCCTAAAGAAATCTAGCTTTCAAGTTGACATGGCGCTCTCTCTGGCTAACTTCTACAACCCAAGATAGAAAAGGATTGTTTCGTTTGGTTTTAAGGACCATCTTGATTGTACACGGACCACTCCATCAGTTCTTCATGTCCTCCCTTAGATCTCAAGGAGGATCTATGCACAGTACACGAACTTCACAGCACCGGCGAGGATCCCAATGTGTTTATTTAGGAATCATTCATTCTATAAATAGTTTTTTATCGGATCGGTATTCCTAATTTTGTAAATTCTAATAGGGCAGCACCGGTATGGCCTACTCTTTACGCTTTCCAATTGCCGAGGGATTTTTAACATGCGCAAATTGCACTCGAAACCTACTATTTGTTCGTCTTTATCCGAGAAGGCTCGACATCCAGCCTCACTACCCAGAGGATCAGGGGGAAGTATGACATGATTATGACCCAATGGTTCTGAAAAAAATGACATCAAAAATAGTCCTTGTACTAGGAACCAAACCCTGCACTTTTATAATTAGAGGCGGATGCCATAGCTCTTATTGACTCCGGCCATTAGAGTAGAAGAGGAAAGACCATGTCAGAATATGAGTTTAAATGATTGTGGAAGTGCGCTATTTGGCGCTCATCAAATATTTCGGGTGCACATGTGCGACTAGAAGTATAAATCATATCATAGACTATCATTTTTTTTTTTTTTTTTTTTTAATTAATGTGTTTGCTACTTCATTTTGTAGCACGCCCCTTTCAACCATCTACCATGTACATGGATTTGTTGGTTATATCAGGACGTGTTTCTTTTATTGTAATATGTTTTTGTTTGTATTTGTTTTATATTATATTATCTCTAGTCGGTATTTTTCCTTTTGTAGTTATAGTTCAACATGGTTTTTAAAAAAAAGTTCCAATATATGCTATTTTCTAAGTTAGTATGTTTTTGATTTTTACTGGATGGTTTATTTGGTTAATCTGTGTGTTTCTGGGGCGAGTCTTTCACCAGTTTGGACTACTGGTTCAATTCCTTATTTGATTTTTATATGTTAGCTTTAGTTTTTGTAATATAGTGTTTTATTAACTTTTGCATTTCTGAAGGGCTATTTGTGCCTATGAGATTTTCTACACTCATTTCTACCTTGTGGTTACTACAGTATGTCTTAATGTTTTGCCTCTGTTGGTCATATTTTTTGCAGTCCACTAGAAAGTGCCTAATTGTGTTTGGTTCTTGACACTCTTCACATGTGGGTTCCTCAATCATGAAATATCCAGTTCCCAGCTTGAGTCTCAGCAATTTTTTATTAATTGGTATTTTTAGTTCATCTTTTATTTGACATTTTTTGCTTGGTTTTTTAAGGATTTTATATGAGTGTCTTGCTTTTTTACTTAGGTCCCATGCTGTTATCCATTCTTTAGTTATTTTTTGAGCAATTAAGCTCTTAATTTCAAACTTCCCTAAGCCTACTTCAATTTGGTTATGGCTAGTTCTCCCCCCTTTGGCTTCTTTGTCTGCTAGCTCATTTCCTGCTATCCCCACATGTGATGGTATCCATGTTAGTGTTGCACTGCATCCTATATTTTGTAGATATGTATTCACCTGTAGTATTTCCTCTATAATGTCTGGCCTGCTGCCTTCTGTTCTGTTTCTGATTGCTAGTACTGATGATAGGGAATCTGTGAGAATGGTTACTTTTTTTGGTGGATTTTCTGCAGCTATTTCTAAAGCTTTTAGGATTGCCACTAATTCTGCTGTAAAGATAGATGTATTACTTGTTACTTTGTATCTTTTATAAATTTTTAATTTTGGTATTGCTATTCCTGCTCCTAATTTTCCTTCTTCATCTTTGGACCCATCTGTATATATAGTTAGGCTATTATTTGTATACCGTTCTATGTGCTCTAGTGTTTTACTTTTTGCTGAGATTATGTCGTTAGATTTATTTATGATCTTTGATAAGTGGGAGTCAGTTTCTGGCACTTTTAATTCCCATGGTGGGATCTTTGCTTTATACAGAGCACTACTGTTTATCGCATTAAACAGGTCTGGGTATTGATCCACTTCATCCATTGTTTTCCACCCTGACGGGTATCTATTATGGTTTAATGGAATGTGGCCTATGTACTGGTTACCCCTATCAAAGGTTTTATGTGCCGGGTGAGTTGGATCTTTTGCCACTCTTGCCCAGTAGCTGAATCTCAGTTCTTTTCTCCTTAGCTCCAGGGGTATAATGCCTAGCGCTACTTCTAGTGCTTCTGCTGATGTTCCCTTTGAGGCACCTGCTATTATTGACAGTGCCTGGTTTTGGACTGTGTCTAGTTTCTTCTTATTGCTTGGGGCGGCTGATGCATAGACAACAGTGGCATAGTCAAGTTTGCCTCTAATAAATGATTTATAGAATGTTAACATTGTCTTATTGCAGGCGCCCCAACCACTTCCTTTCATATATCTTAGCATATTAATAAGTCCTCTACTGCTTTGCACTAAAAGGTCTATGTGTTTGTTCCAGTTTAGTTGCTGGTCTAGTACCATGCCAAGAAATCTAGTTGATTTTGCTGTGCATACTTTTTGCTTATTAATGCTTATGTCAATTATATTGTTTTTAATTACACGCCCTCTACTGAAAATCATTCCTATGGTTTTTTTAACGTTTAGATTAAATCCCCACTTGTTCATCCAGTCAGATACTTTATCTATTTGTTTTTGTACTGTTTTATAGAGGAATGGGAGATTTCTTCCCGTTCTCCATATCGCAGCATCATCTGCAAACTGAGATAGGTTGTTTTTTAAGTCCTTAAACTCGTCGCCTAGGTCGTTGACCATAATCGTAAAAATTGATGGTGATATTACTGATCCCTGGGGAATTCCATTCTGTTGCTCATATACCTCAGATCTATCATTGTTTATTTGTACCATGAAGTATCTATCCTGCAGGAAGTTTTCTAGGTAATTGTAGGTTCTGCCTACTATACCTAGTTTCCTGATTTTATGTAGTGCACCCTCCCTCCAACACTCATCATATGCTCTTGCTACATCAAGGAATATAGCTACTGTCTTTTCATTCCTTTTGAAGCCTGTTTTAACATCATGTTCCAGCCTCAGCAGTTGCTCTATTGTACTATGTTGGCTTCTAAAGCCTGCCTGGGTTGGACTGTACAAATTATGCTTTTCGAGATGAAATTTTAGTCTGCTGTTGACTATTGTTTCTAGAATTTTTCCTAGATGTGATGTTAACGATATTGGCCTGTATGAGCTGACATCATGTGCTTCCTTATCTGGCTTTAGTATGGGGATGACTACTGCTGTCTTCCATGAACATGGTATTTTTCCCGTGTGCCAGATTTTGTTGTAGAGGGATGCAATCACTCTTAGAGTTGTATTTGGTACCTTTTTGAGGATTTCATAGCTCAGAATGTCTTCCCCAGAGGTAGTATTGGTTTTTTCTGCTAAAGCTCTTTCTATTTCATCTACTGTAATATCTGCATTTAAATACTTAGCATCCTGTGTGGTTTCCATATTTTCTTCTTTTAATTTTTCTAGCAGTGTTTTTCGTCTATTTATTTCTGCCTTATCTAGACTGTCTATTGAACTAACCTGATAAAAGTATTTAGCTAGTATGTTGGCTTTTTCTCTATCTGTTTCGGCTCTCTCTGGTATTTTAATTGTTGGGATTTTAAATTTTTTTGCTGTTTCCTCCTTTAATTGCTTTTAGTTTTCTCCAAACTGTAGTTATTTGGGACCTATGGTTTAATGTTTGACAAAATTTTCTCCAACTCTTTTCTTTAGCTCTGAATATTATTTTATTTGTTTCATTTCTTATTTTTTTATAGTTTGTGTAATTCTCTTCAGTTTTGGCTTTTCTATACTTTGTAAGGGCACTCTCCCTCAATTTCAGTTGTTCTGAACATCTGTCTGTCCACCATGGTACTGGATTTTTATCTTTGTTTCTTTTCCTATTTTTACCTTTTTGTGTTGGTTTTAAGTGCTCAGGCATATTCCTGTTTGGTATATATTTTATTGCTATTTTTAAAATCTCATTTGTTAGTTTTTCTGCAAATATATCTATACTGTTAGATTCAATTTGTTCTATGCTTAGTTTACCTAGCTCTAATTGGAAGGACTCCCAATTTGCCTTTTTTAGGTTGAATGTAGGTTTCGAGCTTTTTGGACTAGTTCTATATTTGTCGTTTAGGTTTATTTCTATGGGTAAGTGGTCTGAGCTGGAGTCATTCAGTACTTCCCATTTAGTAGAGGCTAGGTTTGGTGTTATAATACTTATGTCTATTGCTGTATCTCCTCCACTGTTGCATGGGTTAACCCTTGTCACTGAGCCATCATTTAGTATGATTAGCTCAGCACTTTCAATGTAGTCCAACAGTCTTTTTCCTGCTGGATCATTACTGTTGTTACCCCATGCCTCATGGTGTGCATTAAAGTCACCTACCAATAATGTTCTTCGGTCTATTTGTGTGTTAATAGTGGCAATGTCCCTATCGGTTATATTACCCTTGGGGCTATAAATGTTTATTATTTTTAAGTTATCTGGCTCACTGTCTAATGTTATACTTATTCCTTCAATATTTTCTGTGTTGAATTGTTCCCAATTTAATATTTTGTAGTCTTCATGTATTAAAAGGCCACGCCCCCTCCTCTTCCCTCAGGTCTATCATTTCTAAGTGTTATATACCCTTGGTAGTTCAGTTTTTGTTTGGGGTTCAGGAGGGTTTCTTGTATTGCAAAGATGGGTTTTGCCTCCTTATACTGTCCCATAAGAGACATCAAGTTCTTCCTGGCACCCCTACAGTTCCACTGGACTACTTTGATAGCTCTAGAGTCTTTGGTCCCCATTTAGTATGGTTAACTTAGTTATGTTATTGTTTTTATTAGGTTTTTTTGATAAGGGATCTACTTTTTTTGGTTTTGCACTTTACCTCTTATGTTCTCTACAAACTCATCATTCCAAGTAACCATTATACTCTGAACTCTTTCTGCGAGGTATGGTAGGTGTAGTTCCACTGTTTCCTTAAATTTTTTTTTCCATATTTTCTATAGGCCTAGCTCTTTCTCTCTCTATTTTTTTTAGGATTTCTTCATTAGCTTCTTTTATCTCTGCTATTTTTTTGAGGTCTCTCTCTATTTCCTTTTGTGCTGTTTTCATTTCTTCTAGTACCTGTCTGGCTTGGATGAGGATATGTTCCGTCTCTTCTGTGTTGTCATCTTCTTTACTGTTTATGGGTTCTTTCTGGATTTTTTCCTTTATGTCTTTCACTTCACTGGTTATTTGTTGTATTTGTTTCTTAATGATATTTTCTTGAGAGTTTTGGAGATGGTTGTTGGTTTTCTGTCTTTCTTTTATTTGCCAGAATGGTTTGTTTGTTTCTAGTGATTCTTTTAATATGTGTTTTGTCTCTTGATAGACTGGGCATCCCTGATACCTGGCACTGTGGTTACCCTGGCAGTTTGCACATTTTCTGTTTTTGTTTTCTCGTTTATAATCTTTGTCCTCCTTAGCCATTGGACAGTCCACATGTCTGTGTGCTCCCGCACAGAAACTACACCGTGTCGCTCTTTTACACACATGTTGGGTATGGCTAAAGCCTTGACAGTTTGTGCATTGTATAATGCTAGGTATGAATACCTCTGTCATTTTGGCTCTCTGGTGGAGTTTGACTTGCTTGGGTATTTCTGTGCCCTTTACACTTATCACTACCACTGTCGTATTCTTTTGCTCTTTGGTTTTGATTCTTTCTACTTTTTCTATCTCTGTTTGTGGGTTTTCTTTCGTTATGTTAGTGTGGATCTCCTCTTCTGTTAGGTTTGAGTCGACCCCTTTGATGACGAATCTTCTAATTTCCTTGATCAATTCAATCTTTACCTTTATCCCATGTGCGAGTTGTGCTTCTTTTGGGTTACTTTTTAATTCATGTAACAGTGCTTTGCCTTTTTCTGTGTTGTTTACAGTGATTGTTACTCCATTTCCATGTCTTTGCACTTTGTCAATATATTTTTTTCCTATTATTGCTTCTAGAATGACCAGGATTTTGTCATCCGGGAGAGATCTCAGTGTGGCTTCTGTTCCAGCTATCTGAGTTATTTTGATTCTGTTTTTGGTTTCTTTGTTTTCTCCTCCTCTGGTTTCCTGACTTTTTTTGCTTGTGGTCTCGTGGTTGTCTTCTTTCCTGTGTCCTGTCTGTTTGTTTGCTGTCCGGGTTCCTGCGTCTTCGTTTTTGTTGTTTCTGCTTACTGCAGTTTTAATTGCGCCTCCTTTCAGATTTTCCTTTATTGTTTCTATTTTGGGTCCAATTTCTGTGTTTCTGACTATAGGGCTAGTGATCCTGTTCTTTTCTGTCGGGTTTGGTGTTCTACCCTTTTCAGCTGGTTTGACCCATGCTTTTCCCTCTCCGGATTGCGACCTGAGCATTGGTGGCATTGTGATTTATCCTCTGGTTCACTCTGTCTAATGCTAAATAACACAAATTATGACTAGGCCTATTTATTTTACTAAAAATAAAACAATTTAAAAAATAATTAGTAGATTATTTTCCTTGGCATTATAAGCTGGCTGCACTTCTTTCTCTCTTTTTTTTTTTTTTTTTTTTTAAATATTGGCTAATTACTCTATCTTTATTTTATACCTATCACTGATGACTTACAATTAGTATTTATGCTCTATCTATGCTAAATTAACACAAGACAAGTTCTTAATATTTTTTTAATATATAAATTTTAAATTATGTTTAGATATAAATAGTTAAAAGCTGACTAGTCCTACTACTAAGCTAGTAAATTTGAATTAACTTTAATTTTGTTCACGAGCGTCTCAACGATGAAAGATGCCTGAACAAGATGGCTACGGCACTTTACAAAAGAAGACCCCACGTGGTTGGCCTACCTGGGCTTATTTATTCACTTATATTTTTTATTTAAACCAATACTCCAATCAATTATTAACTAACATTAAAAGCAATTAACCAATACTAGAGGTTATTAATAATATTGAGATTAAGTATGTTAGCGAAGAGAAAAAACTTATCTGAAATTCGTCTTGTGTAGCGTACTGAGAACTTTCACTCATCTGTGTTAAACCCATTTTTGGTATGCTTAGACTATCATTGAAAGTGGCAGAGCATATAAGTGTTCACTACTTTAACATGTGCATCAAACTCGGTATTATTGAAAGTTTATTTACTCTAAACTAGAGACACACAATCACTTTTTTACAATTTAAAAAGTGTACTAAGAAAAGTAAGTGAATTTTCAATGCCTTATTTAATTTTGTAAAATAAATTGATAAAATTGAATAATTAATGCAATTATGTTATTTATTTTCATTTTTGTTAATAGTTAAATTATTCCCCTTCGGAAATAATAGGATGGCTTCCCCTAACTTTTTTATCTCTGCTGCAAGTATCTCATGGTTAAGTTTGTATTTTCTTAACTTATTTCCCACATTCGATATCTCGACGAAACCTGACAAAGGTGTGATTTCTCGGTTAAAAGTGGGCTATATTGTGCAACTTTTTATAATATTTTGACCACTGGACTGTTATCTCCGTCCTTATTTTATTTAATTTTTTTTTTATATTTTTATATATTTTTTTTTTTTGGGGGGGGGGACTTTTATCAATACCCTTTGGCTCCCCAAGGAGCATAGGCCTACAACAAACACATGCCAAGTCTTCCTGTCCAGTGCCATCCGCTCAAGTTCTTTCCATGTCTTCCTCATCATTTTCACCTCTGTTTCCAGTTCTCTTCTCCATGTGGTTTTTGGTCTACCTCTGCCACTCTCTCCCTTTGGATTCCAGAACAAGGACTGCCTTGTAATGCTATCAACAGGTTTCCACAGTGTGTGTCCTATCCATCGCTAGCGTCTTCTTCTCAACTCTTGTTCCACTATCACTTGTCTGGTTCTTGTCATCAGTTCCACATTTGTGACTTTCTCACATCATTTCAGTCCTATTCTACGCAAGCAGCCGTTTATAAAAGTGTGATAGCGCCATCTTGATGTCGCCGATTTGTCTGTCGTTCTCTACCTTTTCACTTCAACATAGCGATTTGGAAGCCATTTTAGCGTTACTCAGTCAGGATATAAAAATAGAAAATTAGTCATACCCGCTGACAGAGCAAAAGCCAATCAAAGAAGAGAAGCGCTCAGACTGACCGCGCCTGAGTTTGGCCTGTTGAAATCTTCTGTCATTTCAACGCTAGACGCAGAGAGAAGAAGTCGCCAAACCAGAGTTGAAATCTGAAGATGCCTATGGGCTTAGCCAACTCTGCCAGCTCCTTCCAACGATTAATGCAGAGCAGTATGCATGATTTAGTGTTCCCGCTGATACTAGTGTACCTTAATGACATTTTAGTGTACTCCGCTGACTTCACTAACCATTTGAGCCGACTGGAGAAAGTATTCTCTAAGCTACGCCAGCTAGGGCTGAAGTTGAATTGAGAAAAGTGTAAGCTGTTTAGGACAACGATTGAATTCTTGGGGCATACTTTATCAGCAGATGGAATAGGAGCTATGGGAGACAAGGTGAAGGCTGTTCAAGAGGCCCCTGTACAGCGGTCCCAGACTGAGTTACGGTCATTCTTGGGATTGGCCAGTTACTACCGCATATTTGTGCCGGGCTTTGCAAAGATAGCAAACTGCTACATGATTGAGTAACTGCGCTCAATCAAGGCATGCAGACTAAAAGACGAAGTAAGTCACCCATTGGAGAGTTGTGGACCGAAGAGTGTGTTGTAGCATTTGAGACACTGAAAAAGGCGCTATCCTTCACACCGCTACTAAAGTTCCCTAACTTCTCGCTACCGTTTATCCTGGAAGTAGATGCATCACATGAAGGATTAGGAGCAATCCTTTCACAAGTGCAAGATGGTACAAATAAAGTGTTGGTGTGGTGGATTTTGATGTTATGAATTGTTGTTAGGTATTATTATTGTAATAAATGAGATTAGCTATGAAGGTCCCTGAATTTACCCAATAGTATTGAGAACTTTTCAGGGTACCTTTCCGCTACCACCCCTTTTATATTATTCAAAATGTATTTATATTATAATATTAAATGACTTCGTGTAGTGTCTAGGGTTATGAATGTAGAGTGTAATGTACAATAATCAACAAACATACAAACAAATAGTTTATTATTCACAACAGCACACAGTACTACCACAATAACATACAAACGACACTTTAAAAGGCTATCTTATTTAAGACTGTGGTTGAAATTTGTGTAAATAGAATTCTTACAATTTATTATCCTGATTCGAATTTATTTTGACCCAGGACTGACAATCAAAATTGAAATCAAAAGAATCATTTACATCAGTCAAATAGCACAGTAGATCTTCTGTCCATACATAAAAGATATTATTCTAATATACGTCTGTAGTTGTATTCTCCTACTTTAAGGTAATACTGGTAGTACTCCTAGGTTGTTGTTTGAAATCACACCCTTTTAGTTATGTTTGTTTTCGTTTGTCTCTTGTGGGACTATTAAATATTTGTCCCAGTATTATTCACTGTCACTTTATTTTCCTTTTAAAAGTTCTGTTAGTTGAGCTTTCAGGTGCCGAACGAGAACTTATCTTGGCAGTAGAATACAGGTAGAACGTTTCCTCTGCTCGCTTGACAATCTGTTCCCTGTTTGATAGGCAATGGCCACTAGCATGGGCTCGCAGTATTCAGACAGAGTCCTGAATCAATCAGTTTTCAAGCGTTTGGTACCACATTAACGTCAGTACCCAGGACCTCTGAAATGTGAAGGTTATGCATCCTTCTTAATATCTAGCATACATTAATAGTCCACATTCTAGGACAGGTACATTACAAACAAACAAAAGGGTCATAGCCTTATACCAACCTATGCCACCATTATCTTTTGATGTGACAATGTACACCAGTATTCCTCCCCCCTAATAGTTACAACGCCACTGCAATTCGAGCTGTAATCTCTTCCATAAAATAGGATAGGTGTTATGCTCCTTTATGACAATCATACATATTCTTGTAGTTTTAGACCTCTCTGACAGTCTCTCACATGGTGGATCAATCTTTAGGCTTTGCCTCATGGTCGCTATAGACCCACTCACGTACAGACATATATTATTATTTCACATTCAATTTTTATATAAAATACATGTTAATAAATGTCAATCTTACCACAATTTGTTCAATGAAATACACAGTGACGATGACTGACACAGTTTCGATCTGTTTTATTGTCCAGGCTGCCTAGAAATTGTATTTGAAAGCAAAGCCTGATCTCATCAATCGCTGGTAGAATTTTTTCAAGAAATGGCGTCCCCCCTAACGCTTGTTCTGACAATATCGACTCAGTTAGCCAATCACTCTTAATATTACAGTGGTAAACCGTCTTTCAACAAATATCATTCAAACTTTTCTACGTTACTAGGCTATTTATGTTTATTCAAAGGTCAGCCAATAATATTTCGTCTCATTTCAAATTCCACCCAATCGGATTCACTGTACTATCTTAGCCTATCTGTCACCTACTTTTTTCCCAAAAATATGCGATCCAGCCTAAGCAGATATGACTTGACCTGACAGTATCTCTGATCTCAATGTATTGTTTTATCATTATTTGATTAGTTAAGGGACTATTTAGATAACTAACAACATATTCTTGGTCAGCAAGTCTTCAGGTACACGAATATACGCTTTTCAAGGGGCTATGTGGTTTGGTTCAAAATTCCATCTTTTTTTCTGTTAGTTGTTTTTTTTTAAAACTACCTCTCGTTCACTCTTTTTCCATGTAATATCAAGCTAAATACGAGAGCTTAGGTCATTCATAATAAGAGCTAAACGTGTTTCCATGACCGTGGTGTATACATTTCTAACTTTTTTTCATCGTATTGGGGAAACCCCTATGGCAAAGCTTGCCACTGTGCTGTGGTTGGCTTTTAGTTTGAAATCAATGCGAAACGAATTAGCATTTTCATCTATCCTTGCCCCTCCTCGTTACACAATGCATTTTAGGCAAATATTTCTTAGAACTAGGAAAAGTGGGTGTTTATGTCAAGGACGAATTTGAAAAATTGGGTACTGTTTTGTTCGGCGATTCGTTAGCAAATAATAATCTGAAGGCGTAGGCGACAACAACCGTTCTAGCAGACATTTTTTTGTAATATCCTATCTTTGCCTTTATGCTCTATACTGTTATATTATAATTTATATATTGTATTTAGAAATTCACTACACATCTCTCCCCCCCCCCTTTTTTTAGAACAGACGATCATATGTCAGTTCCTACTTCTAAATACACATAGATGAATTTACTATCTATACCTGGTGACTACTCTGATGTTCGTCTTACGGATGTCTGCTTAAAAAATCAGCACCGACATTGGCTTTTCCGGGAATGTACTCTATGGTAAGCTGGAATAGCTGTAGGAGCAATGACCAGCGTAATAATCTAGCATTTTCATGCCTTGCTTGTGACAGACACACGAGTGGTTTATGGTCTGTTTGGATCTTAAATGATTTTCCATAAAGATAAATCTAGAACTTTTTTATACCCCATATAACTGCCAGACATTCTTTTTCACTTGTTGAATATTTTTGTTCTGCTGTGTTCAACTTACGGCTAGCATAAGCTACTGGGGTTAATTCCCCATCAAGTGAATTTGACCGTTGTAATAGAGCTGCACCCAAACCGATATTACTAGCATCCGTTCTCACAATCAATTCTTGACTCAAGTCAGGTAATTTCAAAATAGGCCTGCTTGTGAGCTTTTCTTTCAATTCTTGGTATGCTAATTCACACTGCGCTGTCCAAATAATTCTATCAGGATTTCCTTTGCGCGTTAAATCAGTCAATGGAGCACATATGGAGTTAAAGTTTTTAATATACTTTTGGTAGAAACCACATAATGAGACAAAAGATCGCACATCTTTTTTTCTTTGTGGTCTCGGTGCTTTTTTTAATATCTCCAGGTTCTTGGGGTCAGGGGTCATGTTTCCCTGATGTACTGTGTGTCCCAAGAATTCTAGCTCTTTACATCCAACACAGCATTTCGTTTGTCTAGCTGTCAAATCGGTCTCTCTCGGTCGATCTAACAACATATTCAGAGAGTTAATGTTTTCCTCAAATGTTTCTGTTGCAATGAGAATATCATCCATGAAGTTGGTGATGCATGGATTCTTCAGGGGATCCAGTAACTTTCTCATCATCTTCGAAAACACACTCGGTGCATTTTTCAGCCCGAATTGCAACATATTAAATTCATAATGCCCTTCCGAGGTGCTAAAGGCTAAATAAGGTTTGACTTCCGGCTTTACTGGAATCTGATAGTAGCCTTTGCTCAGATCCACTTTAGAGAAATATTTAGCTTTATTCAGCCTGGCAAACAGCTGATTTGTATCAGGTAATAGATCCACCTGACCTTCTGTGACAGCATTCAGTTTCCTGTAATCTATACACAGCTTGTGTTCTCCAGAGGGTTTTCTCAACAGAACCACACTGGAGCTGTAAGCAGATTGACTGTGCGAGATGATCCCTTCTCTCAGCAGATAATCTATCTCCTCCCTTAAAGCTTTTTCCTTAGCGAACGGAATCGAATAAGCTCTCATACAAATGGGTGTTGGGTCTATGAGTTTCATATCGTACTCTAATAAATTTGTATGCCCCGGTCGGTCCGTTAACACATCTGTATGATTATTCAGAACCTGTTAAACCCTCTCCCTCTGATTTTCCGTTAAGTTTGTGCTGATTTTTATCTGTGCAGCGGTCTCACAGGGATGTAAAGAATATTCATGAGAAGTGAGTGGTTCCTTTTTCATCTCCATTGCAACAGACAAGGTCAGTAGGTGTGTCTCTTTCTGGTTTTCTCTGTCCAGATATTTCTTCAGGAGATTCACATGATAGATTTTCTCTTTCCCCTTCTTATCTATCTTATAATTTGTTCTAGACACCTTCTCTAGAACTGTATATGGACCTTGCCATCCAATTTGTAATTAATTCTGGCTGCCGGGCAGTAGAAGGAGCACCTTCTCTCCCACAGCTAATTCTCGATCCTTCGCTTTTTTATTGTAATAGGCAGCATGCTTTTTCCTGGCGTGTCTTAAATTTTCATTGGCAAGTTTCCAGCCAGTTTTAAGACGAGTGGTCAGCTCGTTCACATATTGATATGATGAGGTAATATTTTCTTCTGCGTTTTCATCGGTCCATGTCCTTAACAAAGCTTCCAAGGGACCTTTTATTGGCCTTTCAAATAACAATGTTGCTGGGGCCATACCGGTTGAACTATGGGGTACCTCCCGATAGGCAAACAAGGCGGCGGGAAGGTACAGGTCCCATGTATCTGGTTTTTCATGTGCCAACTTTCTCAGGATCGACATGCGTGTCCAGTTAAATCTTTCCACTTGGCCATTTCCTTGAGGATGATACGGGCTACAATGAAAGTGTTTGGCTTGAAAGATCCTGAATACTTCTTCTGTTAGTTTCCCTTTGAACTGAGAGCCATTATCAGTCAAGATTTGGTTGGGAAAGCCTAACCTGGTGAAGATTGTGAGTAATGCCTCTGCCACATGCTTCGAATCCATTGATGACAGGGCTACCGCCTCTCCCCACATAGAACAAGTGTCCACCAGAGTCAGAATGTAACTGTTCCTCCTCTTGGTCCGAGTGAGAAATCCCCCAATGTCAACTACAACTCTTTCAAAAGGTGTTCCCACTATGGGCATTTCCCCTAGAGTTGCTGGAGCAGTCCAATGCTTTGGAGCTACCCGTTGGCACTCTGGACATGATTTTACATATCTCTTTATGTCTTCAGTTATTCCTGGCCAGAAATAATGACAAGCTAAACGCTGTCCTGTTGCGCTGATCCCCATATGACCACTGAAGGGAATCGCATGCCCTAGTTCCAACACTTTAGTCCTATATGAATTGGGAAGGACCAGCTGTCCGTGACCATTGGATCCATTTCCAGCCTTCCTATATATCAATTTGTTCTTCATATAGAAGTCTCCCTTGCCTGGAGGTGTATGACATTTTGGCAATTTCTTAAAACAAGGCTTGAGGGTCTTATCATCCGCCTGCGCTTTCCTCATCTCATCTGGATGAGTATTTATTGGATTATCCTCCTCCTTTTTAGACTGTCATCTGGTCTGTACTGTTGCCATGATCACAGGTCTCTTGGGATTCCCCAAGAAGACATATCTACACCCCAATATCAGAGGGTAGATAGGTTCATTTATCACTGCTGCTTTTATGATTCCTTCCACATATCGCGTTTCCCCATTTATCCTGGCGACGGGAAGTGTCATGGTCGCTACGTCTTTGGTTGCAGATTGAATCTCCACTGTTTCTGTGGTATATTGATCTGCCTGCACCAGGTGAGAACTCACAACTGAATCATAATCTAATCCAGTATCATACAAACACCTTATGGTGACACCATTGCATGTTACATCTTCACACACTGGGGGGTGGTAAGGTTCCTGTTGTTCAGTAGGGTTGACCTTTTCTCCCTTTCTCCCACTTTTCATTGCAGCGAAAGTAGGAGTTTTCCTTCTACAATTTTCAGTGTTATGGTCATCCATACGACAATTTTTACAATACATCTTTCCTTGGTTAAAAGGTTTTATTTCATCATATTTCCTTTCATTGAATTGTGAGGTTTTAGGTTTATAGTCATTGCGTGGCCTATCAAAATATTGCTTATCTTTGTTCTGGTCTCTATGGTCAAACTTATTAAAGTTTTGAGGTGCCTTAAAATTGTCTACCTGTTTCTTTTTATTACCAACTACCTCTGCCTGGGCTGCCTGATACCTCTCAGCGACATTGAGTAACTCACCCAGCCTCTCTGCACCTTGTTCCAGGAGAAACGTTCTCAGGTCTGGAGCCATGGACTCTCTTAGCTGCTCAATAAGGATCATCTCCTTAAGATCTTGGGTTTTCCCCAGAGCAGTCCATTTCTCCAAGTAGGTCTCTAACCGTGCAGAGATCTGGTGATAAGTCTCAACCGACAGTAGTTTGGCATTCCTAAATTTTTTTCTATAAAATTCTCCGTTCTTTTCGTATCTTAATAAAAGAGCCTGCTTTAGCATGTCATAATTGTCTTGGTCATCTCTGCTCATCTTGGCAAAAACTTCATAAGCCGTTCCTCTATGCCCTTGTGATAACTTGAGGCTCCACCTCTCTCTCTCTAACCCATATGTAGTAGCTAAAAGCTCAAATCTACTTAAATACCCCTCTATGTCATCGTCTTTCTCAACAAAATGGTCTACATGAAAACCCATAGCTGAGGTTGAGGCTCCTTGACTGGCAGTGGCATCTGAGGCAAAGGGGCTGGCACCATTTTCAGGAGCATGGCCTTGAATTTCAAACTGCCTTAGTCTAACTCGTGCTCCCTCTGCAATCTTCTATCTTCTGCTTCCATCTCAGCAGCCAGTCTCTTTTCCTCTCTTTTCACAGCCAGTCTTTTCCTCTCTTTCAGCAGCCTGTCTCTTTTCTTCTTTTTCAGCAGCCTGTCTCTTTTCTTCTCTTTCAGCAGCCTGTCTCTTTTCTTCTGCTTCCCTTTCAGCAGCCTGTCTCTTTTCTTCTCTTTCAGCAGCCTGTCTCTTTTCTTCTGCTTCCCTTTCAGCAGCCTGTCTCTTTTCTTCTCTTTCTGCAGCCAACCTCTTTTCTTCTGCCTCGAATTCCCTAGCCTCCTTGTCAGCCTCAATCTGCAACCTCTTAATTTCTTTGTCAGCCTCAATTTGTAACTGCAATTTTCTTTCTTCTGCTAACTTCATATCTTCCCTTTTAATATACTTGTCACATTCTGAAGTTACATATTGGATCAAAGCCTGACCCTCCATGTTCATTTCCTTAGCAGTCAGCACAGCAGCAGATCGAAACTTTGCCAGATCAGCCATTTGTACTATGCAACCTTTAAAATTTCCAACTATACAAATCTCTAATTATGGCTAATAATTTCTAATGATATCCAAGAACAACCACAGGCACTGATAGCTCAACTACTAATTAATTTTTCCAAAAGGAATGCTTTTAGTCTTATACTATCTGAGATTCCTAATATAATTGATAATATTTTAAGAATTTAAAATCCCAGAAGCGATCTACCCAATATAGCTGGTGTTATGAGAAATTAAATCCCCAGGAGCGAGACCCCAATATATGTGGTGGATTTTGATGTTATGAATTGTTCTTAGGTATTATTATTGTAATAAATGAGATTAGCTATGGAGGTCCCTGAATTTACCCAATAGTATTGTGAACTTTTCAGGGTACCGTTCCGCTACCACTCCTTTTATATTATTCAAAATGTATTTATATTATAATATTAAATAAATTCGTGTAGTGTCTAGCGTTATGAATGTAGAGTGTAATGTACAATAATCAACAAACATACAAACAAATAGTTTATTATTCACAACAGCACACAGTACTACCACAATAACATACAAACGACACTTTAAAAGGCTATCTTATTTAAGACTGTGGTTGAATTTTGTGTAAATAGAATTCTTACAATTTATTATCCTGATTCTAATTTATTTTGAACCAGGACTGACAATCAAAATTGAAATCAAAAGAATCATTTACATCAGTCAAATAGCACAGTAGATCTTCCGTCCATACATAAAAAATATTATTCTAATATACGTCTGTAGTTGTATTCTCCTACTTTAAGGTAATACTGGTAGTACCCCTAGGTTGTTGTTTGAAATCACATCCTTTTAGTTATGTTTGTTTTCGTTTGTCTCTTGTGGGACTATTAAATATTTGTCCCAGTTTTATTCACTGTCACTTTATTTTCCTTTTAAAAGTTCTGTTAGTTGAGCTTTCAGGTGCCGCACGAGAACTTATCTTGGCAGTAGAATACAGGTAGAACGTTTCCTCTGCTCGCTTGACAATCTTTTCCCTGTTTGATAGGCAATGGCCACTAGCATGGGCTCGCAGTATTCAGACAGAGTCCTGAATCAATCAGTTTTCAAGCGTTTGGTACCACATTAACGTCTGTACCCAGGACCTCTGAAGTGTGAAGGTTATGCATCCTTCTTAATATCTAGCATACACTAATAGTCCACATTCTAGGACAGGTACATTACAAACAAACAAAAGGGTCAAAGCCTTATACCAACCTATGCCACCATTATCTTTTGATGTGACAATGTACACCAGTATTCCTCCCCCCTAATAGTTACAACGCCACTGCAATTCCAGCTGTAATCTCTTCCATAAAATAGGATAGGTGTTATGCTCCTTTATGACAATCATACATATTCTTGTAGTTTTACACCTCTCTGACAGTCTATCACATGGTGGATCAATCTTTAGGCTTTGCCTCATGGTCGATATAGACCCACTCACGTACAGACATATATTATTATTTCACATTCAATGTTTATATAAAATACATGTTAATAAATGTCAATCTTATCACAATTTGTTCAATGAAATACACAGTGACGATGACTGACACAGTTTCGATCTGTTTTATTGTCCAGGCTGCCTAGAAATTGTATTTGAAAGCACAGCCTGATCTCATCAATCGCTGGTAGATTTTTTCAAAAAATGGCGTCCCCCCTAACGCTTGTTCTGACAATATCGACTCAGTTAGCCAATCACTCTTAATATTACAGTGGTAAACCGTCTTTCAACAAATATCATTCAAACTTTTCTACGTTACTAGGCTATTTATGTTTATTCAAAGGTCAGCCAATAATATTTCGTCTCACTTCAAATTCCACCCAATCGGATTCACTGTACTATCTTAGCCTATCTGTCACCTACTTTTTTTCCCCAAAAATATGCGATCCAGTCTAAGCAGATATGACTTGACCTGACAGTATCTCTGATCTCTATGTATCGTTTTATCATTATTTGATTAGTTAAGGGACTATTTAGATAACTAACAACATATTCTTGGTCAGCTAGTCTTCAGGTACACGAATATACGATTTTCAAGGGGCTATGTAGTTTGGTTCAAAATTCTATCTTTTTTTCTACGTTAGTTGTTTATTTTTAAACTACCTCTCGTTCACTCTTTTTCCATGTAATATCAAGCTAAATACGAGAGCTTAGGTCATTCATAATAAGAGCTAAACGTGTTTTCATGACCGTAGTTTATACATTTCTAACTTTTTTTTTCATCGTATTGGGGAAACCCCTATGGCAAAGCTTGCCACTGTGCTGTGGTTGGCTTTTAGTCTGAAATCAATGCGATACGAATTAGCTTTTTCATCTATCCTTGCCCCTCCTCGTTCCACAATGCATTTTAGGCAAATATTTCTTAGAACTAGGAAAAGTGGGTGTTTATGTCAAGGACGAATTTGAAAAATTGGGTACTGTTTTGTTCGGCGATTCGTTAGCAAATAATAATCTGAAGGCGTAGGCGACAACAACCGTTCTAGCAGAAATTTTTTTGGTAATATCCTATCTTTGCCTTTATGCCCTATACTGTTATATTCTAATTTATATATTGTATTTAGAAATTCACTATAGTTGGCATATGCAAGTCGCACACTTCGACCTTCTGAAAGAAACTCAAAAAGCAGTATGAGGGTGGAACTGCTGCTTCTTAAGTGGGCCATGGCTGAAATGTTCAGAGGATACCTGTTAGAATCACAAGTAGAGGTATTTACAGACAACAGGGCCTGGCCTTCTTAGATAAAGCTAAACTGGGAGCTATAGAGCAGAGATGGATGGCCCAGATGGCTATGTTTAACTACACTATCCGACATCGGGCAGCGAGAGCCAATGGAAATGCAGATTATTTGTCCCGCTTTCCTATGAGACCACAGGCGAAGAACTGGATGATGATGCAGATGTTGCAATAAGTGGAATAACATTTGAGGTTAACAGAAGGTTTACCTAGATACCACATGAGATAGAGTTGATGGCAGCAACGAGAAAGAAAGATATCAGTGAAAGAGTACTGGCTGAATCATCCACAGCACCAGCAACCACTCAAGCATTTCCCACCTAATCGCAAGAGGAATTGATAAATCTCCAGGGAGCTGATGATGTGGTAGCGATGGTTAAGAAGATGGTAAATGATGGCAGCAGACCTGCAGGAAGAGATGCTAGAAAAATTCCCTTGGCTGCAAGGAAACTACTTAATCAGAGTAACCGGCTCGAAGTGACAGATGGGTGGTTATACCGGACAGTGATGGGATCTGATGGATCCAGCATAAAACAACTGGTAATACCTGAGTCCATGAAACCACGGATACTGGACTCTGCTCACAGGGTGGGCTATCAGGGAAGAGAGCGCATGCTACAGTTGCTGAGAACTAGGTGCTTCTGGGTAGGCATCACAGCTGATGTTGAAGTGTTTTGTCGCAGATGCATCCGGTGTAACATTGCTAAAGCACCTCAACTGAAGTTTCATGGGCCATCTGGAAACATAATTGCCTCTATGCCAGTCGAGGTGGTAGCAATGGATTTCACCCTGCTAGAACGGGATTATAAAGGATGTGGGAATGTATTAGTGCTGACAGATGTGTTCAGCAAGTACACCATTGCTATACCAACAAGAGACAAAAAAGCAACATTGGTCACCAAGGCCCTGGTGGAGAAGTGGTTCCAGTATCTCGGAGCTCCTCAGAGGATACATTCTATTCAAAGCCGGAACTTCGAATCGGCAATAGTCGCAGAGCTTTGCAGGATATATCGAGTCCACAAGAGCCGCACTACAGATTACAATCCTAAAGGCAACGGGCAGTGCGATCGCTTCAACAAGACCTTGCATGATTTGCTGAGACCTATGACAGCCGACTAGAAACGAAGGTGGTCTGTGCATCTAGCTGAGGTGGTAATGGTCTACAACTCTGCCCTCACTCTTCGACAGGGTACTCACCATACTACCTCCTCTTCGGCAGAGAAACAACGCTTCCTCTTGACTTCATGATAGGCACGCGTCAAGATGAAGAGCCCGAGACAACTGATGAGTGGCTGCAAGGCCACCTAGAGAGATTAAAAGTAGCACACCATAAAGCTGCAGAAAGAATGCAGAAAATGGCCGCTGATAGGAGGGAGATAAGTAATCAGCTTCCAGGGCTCACACCATTGCGAGTGGGTTAAAGAGTGGGGAAAAGAATGCTCTACAATGACAGTTCCAAAATACAAGACGTTAGGTCCAACGACGAATTTATTGTATCAGCAATTCTAGACGCTAGCCATGGTCCTTATGAGATAAGACCAGCTGGAAACGAAGATCTGAAGATGAGGGTTGCGGCGCACAAACTGAGACGAAGTGAAGATAAAGATGATTCTCCGGATCTGGTAGATATGACACTTGGCCTACCTGAAGCACCAGCTTTGCCAGAGGAGACAGAACCCTGGGGAGGATGCACATGGTTTAACGCCCGAACCAGGCTAATATGCCCTGCAGCCGATAGAGGGTCCTGCCCCTAGTCGTTCTGAGAGATTACGACTGAAGCGCCTAGCTTAGTGCAGTTGTCGGGACGACAACAAAATCAGGCGGGGAATATGTGACCGCGCCATCTTGATGTCGCCATTTTGTCTGTCGTTCTCTACCTTTTCACTTCAACATAGCGATTTGGAAGCCATTTTAGCGTTTCTCAGTCAGGATCTAGAAATAGAATATTAGTCATGCCCGCTGACAGAGCAACATCCAATAAAAGAAAAGAAGCGCTCAGACTGAACGCGCCTGAGTTTTGACGGTTGAAATATTCTGTTATTTCAACGCTAGATGAAGAGAGAAGAAGTCGCCAAACCAGAGTTGAAATCTGAAGATCCCTAAGACATGTGAGTAGATATAGACCTAATAATATTCTCCAATATTCTAAAGTTTTTATAGTGTTAGAAAGGATATAGGATCACCATCTTTGTGCCGTCGTATTTTAAATAAGTATATACTGAATTCTGTGTTATTTATATTTCGCGTGCGGTTGGTTTCAGATCTAAATTTATTCAGACATGTCGTGGCTGGAGCAGATGGTCCAGGAACGTTTTGTCTCAAATGTGCTCCACGTACCAAAAGTAGGGGTATCATATTTACAAGGCAAATTAATAACTAGAACTAAATACATCACTTGGCCAATAACACGTGGCTGCCATCTTGCGAGAACAGCATACAGCAACGCTAACAACTCAGCTAAGCTGCGTGGTTGTACATTCTATAGTAACCTTACATTACAATACTAAATATTATAGAAAAAAAGGCTTAGCAAAGCTATTTAAAAGCAGTACAGATAAACACTGTATAAAGGACTATGAAACTAAGAAAGCTAACATCAATTAGCTATAGCCGATCTTACTAATACTTACACCACCTTATCAGTCTAACATTACTGAAGAAGCACAGGACTTTATTCTAGTAAGCTGTAACATATTAATAAATTGCAGCACTCACCACTCTAAAATAAACTATTTCGGCCTTAGCACCGTAGTTAATAAATATAACAATCTAAATCGCGCCACAATTAAATATTATTCAAACCGACGTTTCGAGTTTATATAAGATAATTGAAGGTTTCCTTAACCCCAAACAATATGGAAATATTTAACCATTAATTTCATTTACACAAATGTAATAACCGAATATGTCAGTTCTAGTACCGGCCACGTGTTATATTTCCTGAACATGGACCATCTGCTCCAGCCACGCCATGTCTGAATAAATTTAGATCTGAAACTAACCGCACGCGAAATATAAATAACACAGAATTCAGTATATACTTATTTAAAATACGGCGGCACAAAGATTGTGATCCTATATCCTTTCTAATACTATAAAAACTTTAGAACGTTGGAGAATATTATTAGGCCTATATCCACTCACGAGTCCTTGGCATCTTCAGATTTCAACTCTGGTTTGGCGACTTCTTCTCTTGGCGTCTAGCGTTGAAATGACAGAAGATTTCAACCGGTCTAACTCAGGCGCTGTCGCGAAATTCTTCGCCCAACAATCTTCTCTCTGTCTTTCTCTATCTTTCTCTCTCTCTCTCTCTCTCTCTCTCTCTCTCTCTCTCTCTCTCTCTCTCTCTCTCTCTCTCTCTCTCTGTCTTTCTGAATGCCTAATCGGACAATGCCCTTCCTCAAAGTTTTCCAGTTATTTAGCGCGCAGGTATTTAATCGAGAGGCCAATGACCCAGATAAGCCGGGGATTTCCAAGTGACCGGGTGATCTCCGCCCAGTGACCCAGAATATTAAAGATTTCCCAGTGTTGGCTGAAAGGACATTCACCCGTGACCCGTTGGCTGGGGGTTCCCCTAGCGTGAATGAGTTCATTGACCGCTGTTAACTGTATATATGAAAGTATAGATCGTGTATATTTTACTCACATTTTGCAAGCCCCGGCGGAAACTTCTAGCATATAATCTGTCAGACCAGAGGACCAAAATAATTGTTGTATGCCACAACAGTTGATAATATATGTATGCCTATGTCCCTACCCTATTAATATCATATGTTTGCAGCTCGAAGAATGGCGCTCAACATTTATGTAATAATATGACTGATATCTCTGGTTTATAGACCACACTCAGGACAAATTAAGCTCTAAAGAGCTAAATAGAGGGTTCCTTTGTGTGTATCTCCTAGCTCCCTTGTGGTGACGAAGGTAGGTGAACTCGCAGTCGTGTAGTGAAACCTTGCAGTACTTGCTACGAACTATTCCAGCAACTTGGCCAAGGGGAGAAAACTTGCAGTAATATTGTGACGTCATACAGCAGCAACACCATTCATAATAAGTGCTTTTTTAGAACGGACCAAACATTAAACGATCTTATGTCATACCAGTCAGTGATTAAAATTAGGACAGAAACCTCAGCCATCGTGAAGGGTACCCTAATAATTAACAACTTTTGTGTAGACTATTTTTATCTCCCTTTACCCAGTGCTGTATACAAATAACCATATATATAATATTTTTTTTTCTTCCTTGTGTTTTTCTGTAATCAATTTAGCTTGGTCTAATATATATATATATATTCATAGAAACAAATTTCACTGTTGTTTCTTTCTTTTCACTATATGTTCTGTATTGCTTGGTAGTTAACTGTTTTTTGTTAATCATTATCTTAATTACCAGCTGGGGGTCTCATGAGCCATATCAGTACCTCAGGGGAAGTGTGGCTGAAGACCTAACATACTCTCAGGACCCTTGATGGGATTTGCTTCTTTGCTTAACTGAGAAGAGTTTAAATGTCAGTCTCCTGAAACATTTCTTCTTACAAGTGTCGGACTATCACTTACAGCGAGTCAAAAGACACTGTGGAAGAGATTGGTACTCTTATTTATTTCTTCTATCTATCCTTTCTTCTACCCTGTCGCCACAGGCGCGGTCAGTCTGAGCACTTCTCTTCTTTGATTGGCTGTTGCTCTGTCAGCGGGCATGACTAATATTCTATTTTTAGATCCTGTCTGAGTAACGCTAAAATGGCTTCCAAATTGCTATGTTTAAGTGAAAAGGTAGAGAACGACAGACAAAATGGCGACATCAAGATGGCGCTGTCACAAAAGTATGTAGCATTTTGGTAGTTGTTTTTGTTGTTCTCCATCCATGTCTCAGACCCATACAATAGGATTGACTTCACATTTGAATTTAAGATTCTTATTTTCGTGTTGGACTTGATTTATCTTGTTCTCCATATATTTCCCAATGCAATGAAAACTCCTCTTGCTTTTTGTATTATTATTTTGATATCACTGTCTGTCCATCCACCTTTGTCTTTATTACTTCCAAGATACGTGTACGATTCTACATCTTTTAGTGGTGTTTCTTCAAGTTCAACCTTGTTATCATTTCTTATGTTTATTCTCATAATCTTTGTCTTTTCCCTGTGTATTTTCAGGCCCACTTGTTGTGACCTCTCATCGAGAATTTTAATTTTCTCTTGCATCTGATTATGGTTATGGGACGGAAGAGCCAAGTCATATGCAAAATCCAGATCATCAAGCTGTTTAGTCAGATTCCACTGGATTCCATTTCTGTTGTGTGATGTTCATATTTTCATTACTAAATCTATTGCTAGTAAGGGAAGAAATGGAGGCAACAGGCATCCCTGTGTCACACCCGTTCTAATCCTAAACGGTTCTGTAAGTTGTCCTTCATGAAGAACTATGCATGTCATATCTTCATAGGTCTTCTTTATTAAGTTAATGATCTTCATGCGAACTCCATAATGCCTCATCAATTTCCAAAGCGTCTCTGTCTGCACTGTCAAATGCCTTTTCATAATCTACAAATCCGATGTATAGCAATGAATTACATTCCAGATTTTGTTCAACTATTATTCTCAATGTGGCTATCTGGTATGTACAGAATCTATTTTGTCGATAACCTGCTTGTTCATCTCTCAGTTGCTTGTCTATCGACTCTTGTAATCTCTCCAAAATACTAAGATCTATAACTGTCATTTCTTCTACAGGGGACGAACCAAGTACGTTTGCCTGAAGCTCGATGCGAGCAGAGCTGTCAAAAATTGCGACAACTGAGAGTGCACGAGCCCAAAAACACGTGCAAGGTAACGGCTTTGATGTTCCCTACAAGCTCGACAATCGCCGAGATCAGAACCTGTCTTGTCGATTCACCGGGTAACAGAGCGAACGAAGAAATTCTTTTTCTGGGAAGAAAACCCCGCTGATTTCCGCTGATTTGCCCGAGGCGCGAATTTCGTCATCCGCCAGCGAGATTACACTATTTCTTTATATATTTCTTCTCCTCACAGTCAGTTATCAGTCGCTTCAGGAAATTTTGGAAATATCTAGCTCGATATCATTGAGCCATAGTACAAAGTGGATTACTTAGATTTCGGGGAGATAGTTTAATTTTTCCGTTTTGTGGTAATATATAAATATCTTAGCATTTTGCGTGATTTCTTGTGTTAAGTTTATCAGGATAATTCACTGACATTTCTAGGTGCTAAAATTGGCGTACTAAATAACACATAGCTATTTTATTCCAGATGGTTTAATTAACTAATAAGACGCTAGGAGGCGATTGATAACTGACGTAATATAATTTACTTCTATTCATTATGTGTAATTTTATATATGACTGGTGTTCGTGTCACGCGTTAAAAGCGATAACATAAGATAGACACTTGTAGCTTATAATCTAATTTAATAACGCAGTGGTTAAGAGGTCTTACCTTAACGCGTATTAGGATACGATATTGATATTATGGTTAAATGTTTGTATTTCTTCCTAAATCTAGGCTGATCCAAAACCCAGCGAACTAGCGGTCTTATAATCTTATAAGCATCCAGAGATATTATTGTATTGTTGAGTCTTCGTGTTGTGACCTGAGCGGTCAACTTTCTTCATTCATGAGAGAGGCCAAACTTGAAACAATAAATAAATATTAACTGGACCTGAACATTACCAGATTTTCATATCAATCTCATCAGCCTGCTGTGGCAATATATATATATATATATATATATATATATATATATATATATATATATATATATATATATATATATATATATATATATATACATATGACAGTAGTTTTCCACATGATTATACTCAAGAGAACTCACTGTTCAGATTCTGCCACCAACTCAGAGAACAGCCGATAATTATTATCATTAAAATTTTCATAACGTAACAGAGTGTCTCAGCAACCAGAGGCTAGACAACACCGGAACCATATACATTTTCTTCTTTGACGGTGACCACCACGAAAACATCTTATTCCAACCAACTGAATGCAGTGATACAGGAACTATCCAGGAAAAAACAATTAATGCACCAACTTCGGCGACTACCTTATTTACGCAGTCAGCACCAACGATAGTATGGGGCCGGATTCGGAAAATAATCTGACACTGTAGGGTCATAGTACTTGTTAGTGTTTATTTCCAAGGAATACCTGCGACAACTATTGGGTAAGCGAGTATGCGTGTGGCCACAGTATGACTGAGTGAACGAACCGAATGAGAGAAGCATATTTTTCTTTTGTTACCACTATCGTACAAATCTTCTTTTTTTCTCACTAACCTGAGTATTTACGGGATAGCTTAATTAGGATCTCGTTCTTTTCCCTTACTGACTATTCCATAGCCTTATTGTTAACTTTTGATCTTTTGGGTTAATTAACCTCTGCTGGGATCTTCCTTTTATTTTCCTTTACAAGAAGGGAGGACCTATTGGGTTAATTTCATTTGTCTGTAAACCATGCTTATTAATGTACTATATATGCTTGATGTTGTGAATTTCTAGTGATAATAAACTTAATAAACCTTAAGTTATTGTGTTGGTCAACCCCTACCCATATCTGTTATCCATAGTTTGTTTTCACGTTGTGCGTATTTGCCACATAATTGTGTGTAAGTGGGTGCAGTGTAACTTGTATTTTGTATAAGGAGAGAAAGTGCGTCTGATTAAAATTAAGTCGTACAGATAGGCTGGATTAGAGAAATTACTCACTCCAGAGATTAATCTTCCTCTTACACTATCACCCTCGTGAGAAACAAATATCTCTTACACCTTACTCTCACATAGGTACCACTATCACCTCTGTTCGGACAGGATCATAAATATCTCAGACCTATCTTGTAAAAATTATGACACACTGATAGTAACATTATTCCTCTATAATATGTGCACTCTTGTAAATTTGCCTTCTTAGGCAACTTGACCAGATAACCTTCCTTCCATTCTGCTGGTATTTAATCTCTCTACCAAACTTTGCCAAGTAGTTTCTATAATATCTCCTTAGAGGTATCAATATCTGTTTTGATGGCCTCTGTAGGAATGCAATCAGGACCAGCTGCTTTTCCATCTTTCAGAAGCTTTATGGCTTTCTTTATTTCTTCTATACTTGATCGTTCACAGCTGAATTGTAGCTCTTCTTCTGCTGGTCGGATGTCTGGGGAATAAGTTGAAGATGGTCTATTGAGAAGTTCCTCAAAATGTTCTGTCCATCTCTTCATTTGTTCTTGTATATTACTAAGCAATTTTCCATTCTTATCTTTTATGAGGCCATTTTCTTGCTTATATTTCCCTGTTAGCTTCTTTATGTTGTTGTACATATCCCTCATATTTCCTTTGGCTGCAGCTTCCTCTGCTTCCCTTGCCAAATCATCAATATATTTCATTTTGTCTCTTTTGATGTTTCTTCTTACTTCTTTGTTTGCTTCTATGTGCACTTCACGAGCCTTGGCTTTGGAGCTTCTCGGTTTGCTTCTGTTTAAATCTGCTTTCTTGTTTTTCCTGTCTTCTATCTTACTAATGGTTTCTGTTATTATCCATGCTTTGTGCTGATGTTCTCTTTTTCTCAGTACTTCTTCACATGTCTCGTTCCATATATTTGTTACTTGTTGCCATTGGTCTCTCGTATCTGTTTCATCTTCCAGCTGTTGGAGTACTTGGTATTTGTTGGATACTGTGATTGACAATTTTTCTCTTATTTCCTGATTTCTTAGATATCCCACATTATACAGTTGTCTATAGCTATATACTGTTGTAAATTCCTTGATTTTTAATTTTGTTTTAGCCAACCGAAGATGATGGTCTGATACAACATCTGTTCCACTACACACTTTCACATCATGCAATGATGACCTAAACTTCTTACTTATGCATATGTGATCAATCTGATTCTCAGTTCTGTTGTCTGGTGATATCCATGTTGCTTTATGTATTCTTTAATGTGGAAATATGCTTCCTCCTATAGCTAGTTGATTTAAAGCACAGATGTTTGCTAATAGTTCCCCATTCTCGTGCATCATACCTAATCCATGCTTTCCCATGATTTCTTCAAAGCCAGTGTTGTCTGTTCCTATTTTCACATTTAGGTCCCCCATCAAAATTGTGATGCCCTTTCTTTTCTTATTGTCCAAGACACTTTGTAGTCTGGTGTAAAAGTCTTCTTTCACAGATTCTTCTTTATCGTTTGTTGGTGCATTACACTGGATGATGTTTATATTTACTTTCTTTTTGGCTGATTTAAACCTTGCTATTACAAGTCGGGGTCCCATTGCTTACCATTCTATAAGTGCCTTCTGTGCTTCCTTGGACAGCATTAGAGCCACTCCTTTACTGTGGTGTTCTCTTTCTTCATGTCCTGTAGACAACACCATGTCTCCTGTGATCAATCTCCTCTTCTCTATGCCTTTCCACCGTGTCTCGCAGAGACCCACGATATCAATCCTGTCATTTCCATATCTGCTGCTACCTGTGCAGTTTTCCCTTGTTCACACAGAGTGCGAACATTCCAGGTGCCAATCCTGGAGATTTTCCTAGACGAAAAAAAGTTTAGTCGGCAACCCAGACTCCTTTCGGCTTTCTCTAGGTTGCTTCACGCGCCTCCTTTCCAGAGGACCTCTTCTGTCTTGGGCGGCTGGGTTGTTTATATTCTTTATTAGACTTGTCTATGTTTGTTGAAGTTTTTGTGGTAAAAAGTTATTTTTACGGAATGGGGTAACCAACTCCATGCCCAACCCTTCTTACTCGCTTTTTACGACATGCCTGGTAGTGTACAGTGTTACTATTCTTTGCTCCCCTTTCGGGCCCCGGTAACACGCGGGTGGGGCACTTGAATATTAGTCATTAAAAGGTATATTTCTATGACTACTTGCCGGCTGTCTAGTCGTCACGTCGTAAGTATATTCGTGTATTGCAGCTTATTCAATACATATACTTATTTATTTATATTTTCTAAGTGTAATGATTTTACCTCTATATCTATTATTGATAGTGTGCCGACGTGTCGTTAAAAGTACTTCTAGCTGGAAAGAAGATCCATTGGGAATTTTTCGATTCCACTTGTGTCTAACGATAGTGTGGTCATCCTTAACTCGAGCAGATTTATGACTTTATCAATGAAGATTTGACGTATGGTGTCTACAATCGCAATAAGTGATTCTTCTTGTTGATAGTTTATTGTTTGACTGTGTTGTTTTATTTGTTATGTCAGTGATAAACTGTTTCTCTTGTTCCATGTTTTTGGTTCACTGTTGGTGGAATGTCTGCTTTCTTTTTCTAAACGTAGTTATATAACTGCCATTTATGTAGTCAGTTGTCGGGTTAGGGGTTTGATGTGTAGTTTCTGCTTACTTGACAGCGTATTTGTTTTCAAACTATTTATTATCTTAGTTAATGGTTTTAACAATCATTCTCATACCACTATGACATATTACTAATCTCAAAAAAACCTACGTGACAGTGTTGTAATTCAGCTCCAGTCAGCTCATCTGTAGTTGTGTTAGTATTTATCATGGAATTGACTTCACTGCTTTGCAGTAGTGGTTCAACAGTGGCCAAAACTCAAGAGTATCTAATATGGGTCTTCAAAGGTGTCTACCTTCGCACAAGATTACTCTTGGCAGAGTTGTAGATAGAAGAGTAATGATGCGTCTATCTCAAGGTAGTCTTCATAAGATATTTCAGAAGTCCAGAACAATGCTGCATTGGGCAGGACAATTGTTAACTTAAATCTGATCCGCCGCCTTTGATGAAGAATTAAGCAATAATTAATATTAGCTCGCTCAAGCCCCCCACCCTGATTTACTATTATTATTATTATGGTATAGCTCTGTTTAGAGTGTATTTAGTAACTTGACTGAGACAAACATGCAGTACATTTAAAATGATTACATCGACGCTAAACTTGTATATTTACAAATAACAGATTTTATAATCAATTAGATTTAACAAGGTTTTAAAATAATAAATATTGATTTACCAGAAAAAAATATCATCACTGTTGTGATATAATGATAGTTTTATGTAAGAAGTCATATGGCAGGGTTCAGGTTTGACTTAGCTGCAAATGGTAGTTTCTGCTCCCACTGGGTTTTTGGGATTAGAGCAGATAGGTCACTGGAGATCTCGCGTCTCTGGTCAAGATTAGAGGCACAGCACGTTCCAAGTAAGATCAGGGAGTAACTGAAAAGCTGGTCCCGCGTCTTTAAGACACTCTGATGATGGTTTCTAGTTCTACATCAAGCCACGTCTACCCATCCTTTGTTCCAGAGATTAGTACTCTCACTGGCACTACCAAGGACTATGGTAAAAGAATAGAAACAATACGCTGTCCTGAGTACCGAGTTTCCCGACACATACTTGTTGGGTCCCCATTTGTGTATTCCACCATCCCATCTACCTCAGAATTTACCCTAGATGAGAATTAAGCTTAATCTCTCGAGAGAAAACTTTCTTTACAATTAAATTGAATAGCTTTATATTTACTTTACATTCAACTGAATAATATAGTTAGCATATGTTTACATTTACATTGGTTAAAAAAATGTTCACAATATAGATTGAATATGGTTTCGGTTACGTCCACACAGGTTGAAAAATGTTCACAATATAGAACGAATATGTTTTCATTTACATTTTCATATGTTGAAAAGCTTGAAGCTTTCATTATTTTTAAAGTGAATATTGTTACACAGACATTTACACTGGTTAGTAATTGTAAATATTACAATTAAAATGTACATCTGTTATTTTATCTTTTCCTGCGTGCTCCATATGGAACTTGGGACTACCTACGCTTTTAGTTCTCTATAAGAAACTAGCAATAATGCAGTGACCAGCCCTTGTAATGGTGGTTCATGAAATCATCATTCTATATTCTGGTGTTGCCATCCTCACATGAGTTGGACATCCAGTAGCAATTTTCAAATATTAATATTCACATGGCGATATATACATATTAGATCCCATGTTAGTAAATGAAAAATGTAGAATGTAAAATGTACACTTAAGCCAATCTTGGCTCACAGACTGTTTGCTCAGAGGAATAAAGGCTCTTGAATCGGCCTCTTACACGTGTTCCTGGGGGTCGTTATTTTAACAGCGAATTCCCACTGTGATTCTGTGCTTTAAATTCCTCAGATTACCGGTGTACTTGTTAAATGGTAGAGTTTATTCTGGGCTCTGAAGTCCTCACAATTGCTCAAACAATTGTCCGGTTCCGATATAAGAATTTTGATTCTAGGCTCTGTCAAGGTTTGGTTGTCGTCTTGGCTAGCTCACTGTGAACTAGACTTGCAAAAAGTGTCAGATTATAATCACTGTCTTCCGCCGCATTTGTTTGTTATGATGCTAAGCAGGGCTCGAATCGTTTCTAACAAGTGTGTTGGGAGGGGGGGGGGGGGGTAATTTCAAATATTTCCACGTAGGAAAAATTATGCTCGTAATTCAGAGGTCACCTCTCCCATTTTTGGAAATTAAACTTTCGATTGCCTTGTATGCAGACTCACAAACACATCTGTAAACTCATTCGACGATGTGTATCAGATGTAACATCTTACTTTCCTCTGACACAGGTGTACCGGAAATAATTATGCCTTTCATGTCTGTCCAAAATGTGTTGTCCAGAAAAGAAATCTCTTAATCCGTCGCTTGTGCAAACAACATCCGTCAACGAGCGAGTAATTGTTATCGCCAGGCACGGGTTGAACAAACAACTCTGCGAGAAAACTGAACAGATCCATGTGGGTTTTACCTGCGCAAATCTAACCCAGTTACAGCCACTAGGTTAGTCTATTAGCAGAGAGGCAAGACAGAATTACAAACCGTGTTGAACTGAAAAATTACAAAAGCGTGATGATGAACTAAGAAATGTCAAAAACACTGTAGGGAGAGAAGAAACAACCGAAGACAATCACAAACACTGGTCACGTACGAAATCAGATTTCTTTCACGCAATGCAATAGAAATGTAAGGGGAGGTAACTTTTTTCTTCAAGGGTAGCAACACAATTAAAAAACAAAATATTAAATTGAATGAAAGCTTTTACTGTCATGCATTAATTATATCAAATCAACATACAACATAAAATATGACTAATACAGTTCGTTATGAACGTTATACAAGTGTTAAAGTTTATAACATATCTTTGTTTTACATTGTATATTTTTAATATAAATTTTAAAAGATTTCCGCCCGATACGAGCTTTAACGTAGTGAATACTTACATGGCCTGTCACTCTCAATGTCAATAATATAAATTTCCATTTCTTCGTAGGTTTACGCACCAAAATGTGTCGTCAGCGCTCAAAAATGCTCTTTGTCAAATCATGAACATACTGTATTAAATAAATACAAAAGCCACCCCAGACAAATATGTTTACGACAAGAGCTCTTATTTATAATCACGGACATAAATATTACAAAGGGGATAGGAACTGTCGTTATAGATAAACACGTGACCTTCAACAAGTTTATTTTTGGATTTTATTGTTATTGTTACTCACAATAGACACCACTGCACTCCGGGAAAACCCCTAGGTACTCAGTCTCCCTCAGCCAACCTGGACAAGTATGTCTGCTAATGAGCTACGGGGGGCCTCTGAAGAGATGAAGATATATACAAGAGTTTGTTGATTCTTTGTGCAGGCTTCCTACCACGTGACTAGCTGTAGTGACGGTTACATGAACCACTAAGTCAATGATGACCTTTGTTCAGGCTTCATACCACGTGACAAGCTGTAGTGATGGTTACATGAACCACTAAGTCAATGATGACCTTTGTTCAGGCTTCATACCACGTGACAAGCTGTAGCGATGGTTACATGAACCACTAAGTCAATGATGATCAATACTTGCACACAAGGTCATGTTTTTACAAACATCTCTAAACGTTTACCTATTATTTTGTTAAATTTAAATATAAAACTTGGATGAACTTTGTGCTTTATAAAACAATTAATAAGCGCCTTCTCTTGATCCATATCTTGGAGCTGTATAATCTTATCCGCTCTGTAATCTCTCAATGCTAATGTTTAAATACTTTGAATCAATACATCATCATCACACAAAATAAGTGTCGCTAGCGCTGACAAGTGATGTAACTCAATTTATGAAACAGACTGTTTTACAGAATATCCCTGACAAACGTGTCACCGACCAGCACACTTATAGATATACGACATTTTAGCCGTTACAGTTACAACACCACCTTATGAAGGCTGTTGTTCGGCTGTAAAAGGTTTTTTATTTCTATCTCCTTCATAAGTTTATAGGAGGGTCCTCATATTACCACGAAATTTATAACCCGCAGCAACCAAGTTCATTGTTTCAAATATGTTGTGGTGTACTGAAATTAATAAACTGATTCTCAGCTTACGCGTACTAGAGTGCCTCCCCTTAGCTTTGCATTAGTGGTCCACCAGTGGCCAACACACAAGAGTATCTAATATGGGTCTTCAACGGTGTCTACCTTCGCATAGGTTGACTATTGGCAGAGTTGTAGATATAATGATAATGATGCTTCTATCTTAAGATAGTTTTCACGTTTTCAGAAGTCAAGAACAATGCTGTATAGGGCAGAGCACTATTAACGTATACCTGATCCGTCGCCTTTTGTGAAGGATTATGTAATGGTTTGTGCCCGGTCGAGCCCCTAGCTGGTGTAAATCCAGCAAAATTATTTTTACAAATATTTGCTCTATAGATGTAAATATATTTCCATATGTATAAATGTTAAAGAGTCTTGCTCATAAGTTTGTTTTCATTCCTACAATAACTGAATAGACTATGACTGTTTTGTTCTAAAATGTCGTGTAGTGTTGATTGCCTGCTTTTAACTCACAACTAGTGACGTCGAAACTTTAGTGTCGCAGCTTCGTACCATGAATTATCTGATAGCTTCGTCCCACGAACTTTAGACAAAGTAAAAGGAACAAATGCCTCTGCTAAGTACATTTGGTTGGACAATTAACAAACGCATTGTCTCGTTGTCCACCCATCAATGTTAGCCTCTCTGAATAATTAAATTCTTGAGTATACGCAGAGCAACTCATGAAGATGATTAGATATTACCCATATTCTTGTGGGTATTAAACTGGGAAAATATATGCTTGGACGGCGTGAGGGCAATGGCCTTCTTGAATTACAATTAACAAGGTACCTATATCTCACAAAATAATACTATCCACTTGATGAACATGGGATGTATTCATCACTCATCACTGCTCCATTCGAAGTCTGAGGTCGCTGCTGCTTTCGCGTTTCTGAGCGAATTAGCAATAAAACAAACACCAGTGCCTGTTGTAGTGTTTTATGAATATATTATTTTCATTTGTTAGGTTGCCAGCCTCATATATAACCACTTAGCAAGGAAAACCTGTCAAATTCACATGTGTAAAATAAATGTTTACACTCACCCCTGTAACCGTATGGACTACTACGTCGGATATGCACTAGGGTGCTGCCACGTATTAGAGTTAGTGTAAGAATACTTAAGCAAGATTTAAACACTAAGTATTTGAGCGCGACTAGTTAGTTATAAACACTAGTCCCAAACCTAGGACATTATTTCATGGTGTACATGAAATGACGTCATTAAACCTGGGGTAGAGTCCATAAAAGAAGAATAACGGAAGGGATTGTTTTTTTAGAGTGAGTTGTTTTTAGCACGAGACGAACGACGGCAGTTTTTCAATCTCGCAGGTCCAATTTTCTGTTTGATTCTGTTGGATTGCTGGTTTGTGCACTTTATTTGTTGAATGTAACTATGAACCAGCATGGAATGATTAAAGAATGCAACCACTGAATAAAGCTATTTTCTAGTTAAGACGAAATTAGACTTACTACTTGAATTCCAGTCGGAAGTTACATTGTTGACATTTCTTTATCGAGAATAGTACTTCATTCTTTACGGTCATACAACCAAACACCAACACAGACGAGTCTCCCACAAAAACTACCTGGGTTTATTACGTCTCTTCTGTAACTATCAACTCTGGCGATATCCAGTTTACAACAGAAGCATTACAATTTCTTCACACTGTCACAGAACGATTTTGTAACAGGCCTACATTTCTTCACCCTGTCACAGAACGACTTTATAACAGAAGTCCCACATTTCTTCACCCTGTCACACCCCAAAGCAACCTTTGGGAACACAATATCCGGGCAAAGTTTAGAATTGACGCATCATCTTAGGTTAGATGCTTTTGAATCACTTGGCATTGAAAATTTTAGTATTCTTCTTATGACTATTGATCTGAATCCTTAGATCGCCAGTCTTTCCATTTAGAATGCGGATGTATTTTTAAAATTCAAAGTTGCCCAAATACTTCGATCTGTCACTTAAAATTTTGGAATCCTTCGTCCGATCCTACTTTCTTGCTCTGGTGAATTGCTAGCTTGACGTGGCGAGGCAGTTTGATTTGTGACTCTGATTTCGCTAGATTGTATGTCCATTTCTCAGTTCAAATTTCAGATTGTATTTCCGACGAGTTTTCCAGTGAAAGTCAAAGTCTAATCCAGCTCTCAAATTAAACCAATTTTAAGCTCTTTTGAATAAATGGGTCGGGGTGTTAAATTATAATATCCCTAGGGTGTTTTAAAATATCAAATTTTAAAATTCCAACGCGTGACCTCTTTCTAATAAGGGTGTAATACATCACATTTTATCTTTATGCAAACTCAGAAACAAATACGTGAACTTAGTTCCTGTCTAGATGCTTTCCCGTTATATTCTCTTCATAGAAAGATTATCGATAATATTGATACAAAGATGGCCCAGCGGAAACGATTACGTATTATTAAATGTGTTTTCGCGCATTCGCCAAAGGGTCTGATACCGATCGCTGGCAGCTCAGACAAACAATATAGCTTTCTTTCCATACTCTGCCGGGTCGTATTGTTATGAGGAGTGGACGGCACCATCCTGGATTAGCACAGATGGTCTCTATTAAAGGTGGCTAGACGATTTAGGTGATAAACGTTTTATCTGCTGAACTGTCGAATTAGTCTTGTCATGCTGTGATAAACATTTATGGGAGAGGCTAGGCAAACATGGAAGGTGCATAAAATATGCCAAATAATAGGATAATGGGTGTGACAAAACGTCTGAACATGCAGTTTTGTGTGATCTCTTACACCTTCAGCCTCCGGCAGTATCCTTTCTTTTTCTCAATTTTTCCCACTCATCGCGTTTATGTGGCATAAATCATGCCTTTTCTTTCATTTTTTTTCACTATTTTGCTCTATGCTGGACATAGAATGGTGAAGTCTCTAACACGCCACTCCCATATGGCAGTATTTGCTACGGGAGTAATGCGTATCTTCTTGTTTCACACTCCACTCCCAGATTGTTGTTTCGATTCGCCAGGTTTGGTGAAATGGCCAGCGATAATTTTATATCGCCTAATCTGTCTGATCGCATGTGGAAACGGGGCGGTCAAACATTTGACCCCATAAGAAAGCTGTTGATCTTTTTGACACAAGCCGGTATTGTGATACGATGAAAGAAGACCATACGGTCTGAACAGACATCTGTCTAGCGGAGGCACGCAGAAAAAGGTGATAAACAGTGGTGCGCCGGAAGTCTTAGGTAACGATATGACATCATTGTTTAAGAGGCCACACGGGTATATTAAATTTAATACTTTTAAATACGCGTGGGATGATTATTGATAAACTTCCCCACCCAAACAGTGCTAGATAGATTGGATTGGTTCGCCAGAATCAACAATGATTTGATTGGAACTTTCGGCGGAAACACAGCTTGGATTTGAAACTAAGGATTGTGAGATATAATCTAACAAACTCGGAGTCACAGCACACAGACAGACTGCATCGCAGCGGCAACTAAACACTTCCTGCAAGTCAGAGGAAAGAGGATAGGACTTATCATTCCACAACTATAAGTACCACATCGAGTTTTGGGCAACTTTTGAAGTACAAGTAAACCCGCAATTGTAATACACGACTGGAAACTTGGGAATGTTATCACAAGGAGTCATAAGAGGAGTTATAGATTCCCAGAACAAGTGTTTCACCCGCCATAAGAGGAATTATATATTTCCAGACCAAGTGTCTCACTCGTCATGAGATGAATTGTAGATTTCCAGACCAAGTGTTTCACCCGTCATAAGAGGAATTATAGATTTCCAGAACAAGTGTCTCACCCGTTATAAGAGGAATTATAGATTTCCAGACCAAGTGTTTCATCCGTCATAAGAAGAATTTATCAGACTTAAGTGATTCGACAGCATACAGGGATATGGGCCATTTCTATTATGCGCCAGGAGAAGTGTGTATTCCCAACATTGTTAGGTAAATGTAAACAATTTATTCACTAATGTAAATTTTACAGGTTTCTTGCTAAGTGGTTATATATGAGGCTGGCAACCTCAACATATGAAAATAGTATATGCATGAACCACTACTGCAAGAGCTGGTGATTGTTTCTGCCTAGTCGTGCGGGAAACCCAACAGCAGAGATAACCCTAGAACCCAGACGGGTGTAAGGATAAGTAATGAGTGATGATAACATCACATGTGCCTAAAGTGTATAGAATCATGTTGTGAGATTTATATACCTTTTTAACTGTAATTCAGGCAAATCATTATCCATGCACTCTAGACGCAATTTCCTAATTGACACCCAGAAGGATATTGGTGAATTTTCATCAAATTCCCTGAGTTACATTGTGTGCTCGAGAATTTAATTCTTCTGAGAGGTTAACATTCGTGGGTGGAGCGCATGAAAATGGGACTGTTAGTTTGCGGAGAACAAATGTACTGGGGCATTTGTTTCTTTCTAATTTGTCACAGTTCGTGGTTACAAGACATCAGACTTAAGTAATGAAGTTCCTACGCCACTAGTGTGAGAGATATGTATCAACACTGACCGCCTACAGTGGACGAATTATGTGGAGAAATGTACTCATTACCAAAAAGAAGTGACGGAAACCACAGCTGCTGGACGCATCTGGAGCTAAGTTTTATATAACAAGCTACAGCAAAAATATGGACATTATTATTAACGCCAAACCAAAACCTCAATGAGGAAAAAATTAATATAACTTTCACCCAATTTTCCATATTTATTTTCCTATATTACAGACTAATTGACTATTACATTTGCTGTATGTTATTTTAAGCTAAACAATAATAGTTGATTCAGTTTATATGTACGAAAGCAAACGTATGAGCCAGTTCTTCTTGATAAATACATATAAATATAGATTCATTAATTATAAGTGGGCATTCAATGATCTGGATTTTGCTGATGACTTGTCTCTTCTATCGCTTAAACGTAATCAGATGCAGAACAAATTGAAAACACTCGATGACTGGTCACAGCAATTGGGTCTAAAAATACACAAGGAAAAGACAAAGATTATGAAAATAAATGAAAGAAATGATAACAGGGTTGAACTTGAAGAAACACCAATACAAGATGTAGAATCGTACACATATCGTGGCAGCAATATAGAGAACGTTGGAGGGACAGACAGTGATATCAAAATAAGAATACAAAAAGCAAGAGCAGCATTCATTGCATTGGAAAATATATGGAGATCAAGAGAAATTGACCGCACTGTTCTTTCACCATTTTTCTTTCTTTCTATTGAATTACTTCGTTAGGCTTTACATTTATTTTCTAATATATATATGTGGATTAGAATTTTTCACCACACTGACTAGCTTCTGTTTATTGTTCTTCTCTTGTATTTACTACTTTTAGAGTGTTTTATGGTTTCTTTCCATTATACAGTATAATCAAACTGTTCATGAACACCGTCATTTGAACGCTTTTCTTTGTTAATTGTAACTATTTTCGGGAGAGTATATATATAATGGAAACAATACCATTTATCAATCCGGTTGCATTCCTCAGCTATGACCACCGTACACACGACGAGAATTATGTTATTTTAGATTCAATTTAAAAATTCTTTGATGACAACATTTCGTGTGAAAGTGTGTGGATTGTTTTCAAAGAGTGTTCCCTGATAATAAGTGGTTATAACAAAAACTTTCAAGTTTTCATGATTTGTACATGCACACCAATTTATACGCACTTTTTCTTTGTCGAGCGCTACTATTTTTGTGAAAGAATTCCAACAAAAAAAACTCACAAAAAAAAAAACCAAAGTATTTGTTTTATATAACACCCAGCCGCGGAAGTTGCACACCGTGCGTTGCGCACTTTTTTGTCTGGCGCGAGTTACTATTTTGAGTGAGACCGACCGACGTAACATACAGCGATAATTAAATGTATGTATGCCATTTCTACCTCACGGTAGAAGAGGAACGATTAAGTAAGTAAGCCTTTGCGGTATGAGAAACCGCATGATTGTTGAAACCATTAACTAAGACAATTAATAGATTGACAACAAATACACTGTCACGTAAACAGAAACTACACATCAAACCCCAACTCCGACAACTGACTACAGAAATTACAGTTACATAACTACTGGTAGAAACAGAAAGTAGACATTGGACCAACAACGAACCAAAAAGCGTAGAACAAGTGAGACAATTTATCACTGACATATGAAGTAAATCAACACAGTCAAACTATAAACAATCCAATAGAAGAATTACTTATTGCTATTTTAGAAAACATACATCAAATTGGCATTGGTTACGTCATAAATCTGCTGGAGTTAAGGAAAACCACACTATCCGTAGACACAAGAGGAAACAAAAAACACACATGGATCTTCATTTCAGTTCGTAGTACTTTTAACGAGACGTCGGTACACTAGCAATAATAGATATAGAGGTAAAATCATTACACTTATAAAATATAAATAGATAAGTATATGGATTGAACAAGCAGCAACACTTGAATAAACTTACCACGTGACGACCAAACATCCAGCTAGTAGTCCTTCACATAAATAAATCTTTTCAGGGTTAATAAAAGTGCCCCCCCCCCCCCTTTTCCGCTAAATTTAAAAAGAAAAAGACAGAGATAACAGTCCAACCGTCAAAATGCTGTAACAATGTACACAATATACCCCCGACTTATAACCGGGAGATCACACCTCTTGTCAGGTTTTGACGTCATGTCCACGCTCGTAAATAAGTGAGAAAAAAAAAGTACTTAACCAAGTGATACTTTAAGCAGGTGAAATAAAGAAGTTAGGGGAAGGCATCTAATTTACTTCCAAAGGGAAACAACTCAACTATTACTAAAATATCAAACTAAATAACAGTTTTTCATTTTTGTTTCCTATAATCAATTCATTTTACAAATTAATGTAATTCACACACGAATCTCTTATTTGAATTAGTACATTTGTTAAGTTGTTATAAGAAAACTGTGTTTCCCATGTTTAGAATTAAAATACTTTAAAAAATAGGGAGTTTGATGCGCAATTTAAAGAAGTGAACACTTATATCCACTGCTACTTTCAATGACAATTGCTTTCAAAACCGCCCTCTTGAAAGTGTCTTAGCCAGGGCCGGAATCACACACTATTCACACATTCTAATTAATAAAGTCAATAGACCTCACTTTGAACCCCCGAAAGGGCATTTTAAAAAAAAAAAGAGAACTTTCTGAAGTTTGTCCCTACACTATAAAGGAAAGCACATAATTTGAGGAGGAGATTTTAACAGTGTTTTGTCTGACTTGGATCTTACTGGTAGAATCTTACATACATTTTAGAAGAACATGGTCTGACTGATGCATACAGAAGTTGTGGACCCGATGACAGATCGTACACTTACATAGATAAGACACACCGGTATTTACGACGAGCATCTAGGATAGATAGGATATATACATCAGATATTTACAGGATATATGAAGCACAACATATTAATTGCACACTTGACGTCACAGACCATAAAGCTGTTTATACAGTGTTAGGTATAAGGCCGCCCATTACAAAATCTAAAAGATTCCCGCATTGGAAGTTTAATAACAGTTTACTTAATTTATACATTATTTTTTCACAAAACAAATAACACAGCTCAAATTAGGATACACAGAACAGCATCCTAAACACACTATTGCAGGATTTTGGGACTTACTAAAAAACACCATAAGAGACAGGACACAAACCCTGGCCACTTACATACATAGGACATCAAAAACACAAGAACAGATATTAGAACAAGCAATCAAACTGACAAAACAAATAGACAAAACGAGTCCGGTTATTCAGACGTTGCCAGACCAGTTAGAGCAGCAGAAACATCACACATATAAAGGTGCAATGCTGAGAACAAAGGTATATACAACACAGGAGACTCCAAACAAACAGTACCTGGCAATAGAACAGAACATTCAACAAAATAAACAGATTCGCCAAAAACTAGATACAAATGGACAATTGCAAACGAACAATACAAACATATGTCTGACCATATTGGAGTTTTATAAGAAGCTATATGCCAAGAACAGAAGCACAAAGCCTTGTTCTGCACTACACAAAGCTTCTCACAGAACAAGACAGTAAATATTTAGACCACGCACTAACGCTCGACAATTTGTGAGAGGCATTAAACACATTACTCCAAGACAAAACACCCGGTCCGGATGGCCTTACAGCAGAATGTTATATATTATTTTTCCCCGTGCTCGGACCACTATTAATTAAAGTCTTCGAGGAAGCTTTTCAGATGGGCGAACTTCCCGTAAGTTTGGATCAGTCATACATAGTACTCTTACCAAAAAATAAAACAAACAGGAAACTAATAAAAAATTACATACCCATATCGCTTTTAAACACTGACTATAAGATTCAAACTAAAGCTCTTACAATTAAACTAAAACAATTCATGCATATCCTGACTCACAATGACCAGCAGAACAGCGTGCCGCAGAGAAATACTCGTATTAGTAAACATAAATATTTTTTACAGACCTGATTAATTATGCATCAGAAAATCATTACGAGGCCGCCGTATTATAGTTAGACCAAGAAAAAACTTTTGATAAAGTATCCTATTCTTTTTTACACAAAAATGTATTAGCCTGTAATGTAGGGACATACTTTAGAAAGTGGATAGAAATTATATACAAAAAAACGGAAAGTAGGCTCTTAATAAATCACACAATTACAGAACCATTAAATTTAACTAAGTCTGTTACACAAGGGTGTCCACTCTCACCCTTGTTATATGTACTTTCAATCGAACCCGTGAAAGGGAAAATTAGACACAAATTTCACGGGGGTTTTATTCTGGGACAAGGTGAAAGAAAATTAGCAGCCTACGCTGACGACACAGCATTTTTCCCAACCAAAATTGCATTCATTCAAAATATTTTAAACACCTTTAATGAGTTTGGACAGGCCAGCGATGCAAAATTAAACTTTTAGAAATCAAAGTTAATGGGAATAGGTAAATGGAGAAACAGATCAGACTTTACTTTTCAGTTGCTCCAAGTTAATAAAATTGAGACGGCATTGCCTCCCCTGCTTTGCAGTAGTGGTCCAACAGTGTCCAAAACTCAAGAGTACCTATTATAGGCTTCAATGGAGTCTATTTTTACACAAGATTTCTCTTGGCAGAAATGTCAATAGAAGAGTAGTAAAGCTTCTATCACATGGGAGTCTTCATAAGATATTAGGATAAGCGAAAACAATCGTGGCTGTAGCTAAGCACGTTAATTCTGTAATCAACCAACGCCATTTATGAATAATTTAAGCAATGGTTTATTCTAGCTCGTTAAGACCCACCGCAAAGTTAATCATTGGAATTATAATTATAATGTATATCTAGCTCCGTTTAGAGTGTGTGTTTAGTAACTTTGAGACAAACATGTTGTACATTTAAAAGGATTGAATCGAAGTTAAATTTGTAACGCTACGAATAAGCAAATTTAATAATCACTTTAAGTTTTAACAGTTGTAAAATAATGTGAATATTTATGAAAAGAATTTCATCACTTTGATGGTACTTAACTGAATAAAGGGGGTCTCTTTTGCCAGCGGATATTTTCACTTAGCTGCCAATGGTAGTATCTTCTCCCGCTTGGTCAGTTCCTATCCCTCTGCTCTCGCTCGCCCCTGGTCGAAGTTCAGTCCCCGCACGTTCCGAGAACATCATGGAGTAACGGCCAAGTTGGTTCTGCGTCTGCCTATAAGACCCTCTTATGATGTCGTTTCTCACAACGTCAGTCCACTTCTACCTTCACTTGGTTCCAGAGATAGCCCTTTCTGCTGGTACCACCAATAACTGGAAATAGAGATAGAAACAAAACGCTCTTCTGAGTATGGTGTTTTTCCAACACATTTATGTGCCGCACTCTTCTATTCTACCATACCATATCAGAATTTACCCTCGATGAGAATTAAATTTATCCCTCAGGATAAAACTTCCTTTATATTTAAACTGAATGGCTTTAGCTTTACATTACATTTAAATGAAAAGGCTAACGTACAGATATACATATTTTACATTTACATCTCCACTGTTTGAAAAGTGTTCACAATATAAATTCATTTATGTTTCATTTATATCTACACCTTGGAAAAGTTTGAAATTTCTATTAGGTTAAAATGAATATTGTCACAAAGATCTTTAGACTGGTTTAAAGCTTGAAAACTTACGTTAATGGTAAAGTGAATATGTTTATACAGACATTAACACTGTTTTGAATATGTAAATATTATACTTAGAATGTACATCATTTCTTTCATCTTTCCCTCCCTGCTCCGTAGGGAACCTGGAACTACTTTATGATTTTAGTTCTCTTTACAAAACTATCAATAAAGCAATCACAAGCCCTTGTAGTGGTGGTTCATGAATCATCATTCTAGATACTGAGGTTGCTAGCCATAAATGTCTTTGACATACAATAGCGAGTTTCACACATTAAACTTCACTTGGTTATATATATATATATATATATATATATATATATATATATATATATATATATATATATATATATATATATATATATATATATATATATATATATATATTAGTTCACATGTTATTAATAAAATATTAAATGTAAATCACAACTTACGCCAATCCTGCTACAGACATGTTTGCTCAGATGTAAAAACGAGACAAAAGAGACGACTAGTTCTCTTACATGCGTCTGGGATGTCTTTAATTGTGACTCCGTGTTTCTTCAGTTTCCTAGTCCCGGTGTTCCTTATTAAAATGTAAAGAGTTCTTGTTCTTTATATGTAAGACTTATTTGGTTATCCAATAAAAGGTTCGGTTAACAAATAGGAATTATGAATCTATTCTTCACTCTGGCGAGGTCTGGTGTTGTCTTGGCGACCTTGAAATTCACAGTGTGATAAAACTACAAAAATGGTTAGGCTATTTTCCCTCAACGTTGTTATGAATCTAATCAGAAAGATCCAATCGTTTCAAATAGGTCGTGTGTGGCAATTTCAAAATATTTCCCACATGGAAAAATTTTGCAAAAGGTCACGTCTGTCTTATATGCTAATATGATGTCTTGCATACCCTCTCACCAACACATTTTAGACTCATATTGTCTAAAATGTAATAAATCCATGATTACTTTTAACCAAGTGACCGGAAGCGATTATATCACACTTGTCTGCCCACAAGTTTCACACAGACAGTAATCTAGTTATATGTCGTATGAGTACACAAACTCCGTGTCTAATCGGTGAATTAAACCGATAGCGTTGGCCGATGTACGTGTTAATCTGCAGCGACTATAACTAACAAATCTGGGTAGCGCCAAGAAAATGTGATGTATCATATCAGCTGCTCCTGCAAATGTGATATTTATCACCTACAGGGTTCTTTGATTAAAATCAAATATCTGCTACTTAGCAGAGAATAACGAGGAAAGAAAGAAAGAAAGAAAAAGAAAAGTGCGATAATTGACAACACATAATAAAAATCGGTCCCACAAATGTATCGATACTGCCGGAGAGAACACAGATCGATAGAGGTCGTCCATTTCGTCACAAAAATAAAAATTTACGGTAGCACGTACACTGCCACACCAAGTCAAAGAAATACAGAGGTATGGAAGAATTTGTTAGAGAAAATAAAAAATAGACTAGAAAGTTATAAATACAAAACTACTACAATTTTCGGAAGATCGGTTTTTATCAACACTTTTATTTTACATAAATTGATTTACATATCAAATGTCCAAACCATTCCTCAAGAAATTATTACACGAATAAACAAACTCACAAGAACATTCTTATTTCGCAACACTTTACATTGTATAAAACAAAAACGTTAATACAACCCAAAGATAGACATGGGAGTATCTTTACAAGATATAGCAACAAAAATAAAAACTTTAAGAATCAAGTACATAGGAGAAATCGTTTAAAATCCTGAACACTACCCCCTGGCTCATTATTATATTGGTTTAAGATTATCTAACTTGTGTCGTTAGAACAATAATAAACCTCATTATAATATTGGTTTCAGATTATCTAACTTGTGTCGTTACAACAATAATCAACGTCATTATTATATTGGTTTAAGATTATCTAACTTGTTTCGTTACAACAATAATCAACCTCATTATTATATTGGTTTAAGATTATCAACTCGTGTCGTTACAACAATAATCAACCTCATCATTTTGGCACTTTACCACGGTTCTACAAACAATGCATACAAAGCATACAAGGAAACACATCTTTATTACAACAAAACACACGTTCCATGTACAGAAGTCTCATTGGTGTACAAGAACCCTCATTAGTGACAAGGATAACACATGGGTACAATTATTTCATAACTGATTACCAACCTATTGTTAAGAGCCTACACGAGTTACCAGTTGCTCCACCCGCAAAGGAAGTCACCTTTAGATATAGCATGACACCCATTAGGCAAAAACGTGTTGCACAATGGAAAAAACATCCCAAAATGCAAATTATGTCACACCAAGACACAGGTAACAGAAGATCATTTGCTTTTTTACTGTAGTACAATTACTTCTGCAATATAAATTTTTAAAAAAGAAATTAGCGGTTTACATTCCACACACTATTGACATGTATAGAGCTATCATGCTAATTCTCTACCTAAGTGTACACAACAAGTAGAACTGAAACTTTTGACCCTGCCAGTGGAATTTAAATATTTAGTCTGGATATGTAGGAACTTCGCAGTGTTTGAAGGGAAACAGTACAACGCCCACTTATTCTAACAATTATAGCTACAAAAAAACACAATATATCAAAGTTTGAAGGAATTGAGGGTGGGGGATGGGGGGAGGGAAGAGTAGGGGGGGGTGGAGATAGAGGGAGTAAGGGGGCAGGGAAATTATTTCAACCCAGAACTGACTGTAGTTATGTTAATAATTATAGCCATGTTTGGCTTTATTGGTGCAAGTTCCAATGTGTGTGTGAACGAGTTTATTTGATAATTTTCTATTTAGTGTGCCAATGAGTGTAAGTACACGTGAGTGTTTATATGTATTATACAATGTACTGTTTTTTGTAAATTGAAAAGAAATACAAATAAAAAAACGGAACGAATGTATGTATGTGCGTCTATGTATATATAGGTCTATAGGTGCAGATTCCAGGAATTTTGCTCTTCTTCATGTGTCTTCTTAAATGCTTTGACTCATTTCGGATTGTCTAAATAGTGGCTTAAGTGTACACGTGAAAGCGTAAGTTGTTTTATATGTAAAATACTTTGTACTAAATAGGAATTTGATTAGCTATAAACCAATTTTATTTTTGTATTCTGCTTTAAAATTTAATTAACTGTATTTATTCCACTGTTACTCTTTAAATCAATATAAAATCTTAATTATTTATTATTTTATTTTTTTATGTATTCATTTATTAAATTATTCTTATTTATGTTTTAACTTGTTTAAGTACACAATGGAAGTGAGAGTACGCGCGAGGTTTCATATGTAATATACAATGTACTTTTCTTGTATTTTATGTAAAATGTACTGTTTTTGTAAAGTGGAAAGAACGACAAATACAAGTTTCAAGTGTCAGGAACAGTTATCGTGGATAACGCTCCACTGTGTTCCACCACTGCAGTGGGGATTTATAATAACGTTTATGATAAGGCTCGTTCATCTAAGAGTATATCACACAACAATGGCTGACTGTCAGAGGAACTTATTATGGATAACATCTTACTGTGTGCACCACTGCAGTGTGGATTTATAATAACAATAATAAGCTCGTTCTTCTAGAAGTATGACCACACAACAATGGCTGACGTAAGTAATCAACACCTTCTACAGGAATTTCCCTTTATTAAATGTACAACACAATACGGCCACACGCGGCCAATAACGCATCAAATACAATAATGAAATGCCAATGTAACTTGCCTCAATAACTTAATCTAACAGTCTCATTCACAACAGTAAGACTTAGCTGAAGAAACACTGCAATGACTATCGCTCATCATGAGCGGCAAAAACTGTGACAATGGTACATTCAACTCATTGACAACTTATAAATCTCCGGCCTGTAACAAATACAATCTAGACACTACACTGTACTAGAGTAACAACTTAATAATCCGTCAAATCCGGAATATTTCAAGCACTTATAACAAATAGCCTAGAACATGAACTTCACAGCTAACTTGCTGGCAAAAGGAAAAAAAATCTGCGTCCGACCCGGACGCTGTCTAGAATCTTACTGGCCACCTTCGCGCCTGATTTCCCGGCTTCCGGTCGTCACCTGACTTGTCGGTGTTGCAATCCCCAGCGTTGCCCGGCTGACTTTTCGTACAACAGATGCACTGCGAAATAGCGCCGTGACACTGACATAAGAAATGAACACCTTTAACAGGAACTTCCCTTTAATTATATGAAACACTACAACAAGGCCTCACACGGACAATAAACACATCAAATACAATAATGAAATACTACTATAAACGTGGCTTAGCAGCTTAGACTGTCAGCATCATACATGACAGTACGACTTGCACTACATAACATTGCATTGAACATCGCTGTGACATCCAACCCCCCCTCCCCCTTTTCTCCCCCCCCCCCAAGAAAGAAAACGAAGTTTTCTTCCATCCGATGGAAGCTTCTCCCGACCCCCGTAGGAGTCTGGACGAACATGTGCCACTACCAGCATATCCTCATGTGAACATAGAGTGTCATAGTTCTCCACTACCATTGTCAATACTGCATTCTGCAACCATCCAAACACAACACACAATGAGTATGAAGTAGGTTATCCCAGGTTCTGGCAGTCGTAAAACATGACAACGAATGTCCTCTCCTGGTCCACCCTACACAGTGTGCGATACACTACTAGTAACTCTTACATAGGCATACGTTCAGAGCCTGATTAACGTAGTAGCAAAAGTAGCATATGCTACGGGCCCCTCGCTTTTAGGGGCCCCGCGTCAATAAATATGTACATAATTTTTTGGTCATCTTCTAATACAAGCGTTAAACCAATGATCTTGTGATTTATGCCATCTTTAGCGCCTTTTCATTTGGTGTCACGAAATTGTGAGAGATAGAGCATAACAGGGTGACTTAGTGTGACTCTTCATTATTGTTATCTTAACTGTTTGCGAACGGAAGCCATTTAAGTGGCGTTGAAAATTAGGTCACGTTTGGACGGAAGCCACTTTTTTGGCTCTAGGCGACTGCCCGTCTAATTTTGTTTCGTTCTTTGTGAAATGAATTTGCATTAACAATAAAAACTAGAATTTAGGAAACGGAAACTTCCTGTTTTAATTGAGGTATACGGCGTGATCTTGATTAAAATTTCTTGATTTATAAGGTTAGAAAACTCAAAAAAATGAGCAGTAGACACAGAGATATTGGACGTAATTATGCTTCTGGAAGTGAAAAACGTAAAGCAAAGGAAGAAAACGAAAGAAGAGATCAACTTGTGATATCAAAAACACGTAAGCTGACAGAATATTTTGATGTTCATGGTGGTGGTACTCTAACCGCTGAAGCTGGAACTACAGGAACAACTAGTACTAGTGCAGGCTGTGCAGCAGAAAACATACAGCAAAACCCAGTATACACTGAGTCTGAATGTGAAAGAATAAGTGAAACGAAGACGTACTCTAATGATATTGGTGACTGGCCGAACAATATAGATGACTGTGAGCGTGAATATTGGATATCCAAGGGAAGTGAAAAATTTCAACATGTTGATAGTGCCTTCTCTTCATCCGTGCGATTGTATGACACTGAAAAGAAAACTCGATACTGTCAGAAGTCTTATTTTACACATATTCATAAACTTACAAACAAGCAACTTGCAAGAAAATGGTTATGCTATTCAGAAAGTAAAGGGCGCTTATTTCTGGTTCCCATGCAAGCTTATGAGTTAAGAATGTTCATCAAAGTTTACTGTGGAAGGGTTTAATGTCTGGAAAAATGCAAACAATCTATTGCGTCGACATGAAGAAAGCTCCTCACATAGACAATCTTTAATTTCACTGTTGATGCGTAAAAACAAAGGTTTCCCAACTTGTGAAACAAATGGACATTCAAGAAAAGTATTGGCACAATTTTCTAGAGCGAATAATGGAAGTTGTGAAGTTTTTAGCAGAACGAGGCCTTTCATTTCGTGGCAGTGATGAAATTGTTGGGTCCCCTTATAACGGGAATTACTTAGGGTTGTTACAATTACTGGCCAAGTTTGACCCTTTTCTGGCAGAACATATAAGTACTCATGCAAACAAAGGATTTGGATATACATCATATCTATCTAAAACAACGTGTGAGGAATTCATCAATCTCATTGGATCCAGCATACTGGATCACATTCTCTGTGAAGTGAAGAAATACAAGTATTATTCCGTTTCATTGGATTCTACTCCAGATATATCTAATATGGACCAGCTGACTTTGACTTTGCGCTATGTTTTGCCATCTGGACCAGTTGAAAGATTTGTGACATTTTTGGATATGGAAGGTCATAGTGCTGAACAGCTTACTAAAAGTCTACTTAATTTTTTAAAGGCAAATGACATTGATATTAAAGACTGCCGTGGTCAAAGTTATGACAATGCCAGCAACATGAGTGGCAAGTTTATAGGATTACAAATCACGAATTAAAGAGATGAATAAGTTTGAACATTACATTCCGTGTTTTACACATTCACTAAATTTGGTTGGAAAATGTGCTGCTGAAGGTTGTCAAGAAGCCGTCATTTTCTTTGGATTTGTTGAAACCCTGTACACCTTCTTTTCTGCTTCTACCTACCGGTTGGGTCTCCTTTTTACTGCATTATGTGCTAGTGGTACTCATAATAAGTCCCATATGCCCTTTGTGAAAAGACTGTCAGATACCAGGTGGTCCGCTCGGGCAGATGCAACAAAAGCACTTTTACACAGCTTTTCTGCAATAAAACAAGTCTTGGATGATATTTCAGATAACAATGATCAGAAAGCAGAGTGTCGTCAACAGGCTCGTGGTCTACTTTCAACCATGATGAAGTTAGATACAGTAATAATGATCATACTGTGGGATCAAGTATTACTGCGTTTTTAAATGACCAGTGCTTCTTTGTAATCTTCTGACCAAGATTTGAATACAGCTTGTGCACTCTATGAATCCCTGCGGGGGTATATTCAAGCTATGCGGTCTACTTTTGCAGACATAGAGCAAAAGGCCAAGGATGTGACTGAGTGTGAACATTATCAAGAACAAACTCGAAGGAAACACAAACGAAATCGAGAGTATGATGATTTCAGTGGTTCCAGCACAATTGATGAATCTCAAACGCCTTCTCAGCAGTTTAAAAGCCGAACATTTCTTGTCCCTATTGATAGCTTGCTCTCTACCTTGTCAAAACGCCAGAAAGCTTATCAAAAGTTGAATGATGTATTTGGATTCCTTCGTCAGTTACAGTCGTGGCAGTGGTGGTGTTCCTTCTAATATATATTAACTAGGTGACTGTGGCAGGCCTAGTTAATCTCCATTCAACCTGTCAGTCTACCACTTCTTTCTCTTATCTTCCAAGTGAGACTATCTCTCTTACTGGCTTCCTTTTTCCGCCAGAGGTTGTAATTCTTGGATGAAGTATATTTTCTTTAACCCAGTCCACGTTCTTCCCTCCTAGTTGGTGACTGGCGACTGCCTCGTATTAGTGGTTTTGCCTGTAGTTCTGATTATATAAATATGTGCTATATTTCTGCTCTTTCACACCTTTGTAATAATCCAACTCAACTTGTGTGGGTAAGTTTCAATATCAACCCAAATGTTTATTTAAAATGCTAATGATTCAACATTCAATTGAGCAGGGTTTAGCAACTCCATCTTCTATTCCATTTTTACGAGGTCATCTCTTGTAATTTCCCAGACCTGTCGAACCTAACCCTGAAAATGGTATCGATAACTAAACATAGTTCATAATTCTATAAATAATATCAGCTTCCATCAAGGTATCGCTGCTGTAATCTCTTCTTAATCTAGTCTTGCCAGATGATTTTTCGTGTATTTACACAATGCGTTTTCTGGCAATCAGGAAATAATTGGGAGTGCTTCTCCTGTAAACCAATATTGTACATATCTATGTGGACATATCATGCCTGAGACGATACCTCGTCTATTTTAACATCAGCTGTTTAATTGTCAAGCAACCTGTATGAGACAGCGCATCTCCTGTAAATCAATATTGTATGTATCACTGTGGACATATCTTGCCTGAGACGATACCTCGTCTATCTTAACATCAACTGTTTATTTGTTAAGCAACCTGTGTGAGAGAGCGCATCTCCTGTAAACCAATATTGTATGTATGCCTCTGTTGAATTGTCATGTTCTTCTCCTGGTGGACGTCCCTTTTACATGTGCGAGTCATCAACCTCTAAAAAAATGGTGGCCTGAAATACTATAAATTGTTCAGAAAAAAATGTCATCTTACCGTTTTAAACAGAAGTCCATCACATCTCTTACTAGGCACCCCTATTCTATTCCTATCTGTTCAGCACATATTATTAAATATCACAATCTAAACTATTGTCCAGAATTCCTACGCTACAATTCTAAGTCTAGCTACATCGGCAGAGCCTCCTGCAAACCGCAGGTTTTACTGTTCTTGAGAGCCCAGCAAGGCGCGTCTTGCCCGGTCAACTTTTCTGGTGGGACTGATATCTCTCTGTCCTTCTATTCCTATCCCGTGATTCGGTCCTTGTTTTAGTCAATACAATTGGTAAATTTTTCAGTTCACTCACCGATGACGGTTAATACCTTCATAAACAACTCAGTGAGCTTCTCTCTGTAACTGTTTATACTTCGCTCACTTTTCTCGTGCGTTTATTCTGCTCTCTATTCGCTTAACTCTAAAGGGCGCTAATATTATGGTTATCTCCCTTAATGGTTTATGCTCAAATGCTATGTTCTCTTACTTCAAGCTTATTAAAAACGCTCTTTATGCAAAATTTGTAAATCAGAAACATGTACTTACAGAAAATATTTACATTAAAAATAGTTCTCTCCCTTACCAACCAAGCACATATATGCTGGCTCTTGTCTCCCATCTAAAGGACAAATAGTCCATTTAATAAATTATTTACATTTCTTAAACCATTTTTTCATACTCTTTTGTTCTATCAAAACTAAATCCTTGTTCATCCAAATCCCACGGTGACACAGTCGTTTACACCTGAAGAGGTGGTAACGAGATCATCGAATCTTATTAACTCATATCCGGAAGATCTGGAAGAAAGTCTTTGTGAAGAACTTGTGCAGTTTACAGAACTGTTGAAAACTGAACTTGCTTCTCATATTGGCACTACTCTAGACCTTGTAGAGTTACAGTTTTACCGTTTGATTATTGACAATTCTTTGGAGTCTTGTTTTCCAAATGTAGAAATCGCCTTGCGCATATATTTGTCACTAATGGTAACCAAATGCAGTGGAGAACGATCATTTTCAAAACTGAAACTTATTAAAAATGAACTAAGGAGCACCATGGGTCAAAAGAGATTGAACAATCTCACACTAATGAGCATTGAACATAAACTTCTGCGTGAAATTGATACATCCTATATCATCAACAAATTTGCTCATGCTAAATGTAGAAACATTAATATTTAAATAATAATGTTGACTGTGTTGTTACTTTTGATAATGATAATTACTATGTGTCGTAAATTTATTTAGAGAGAAAGAGTCTTAGAAATAGTGGTCCGGTTTAGAGTGTAGAATGATGGTGAACAGCTCAGTGATATAAATGTAGAGAGCAAATAGTTGCTTCACAGAGTGCTGGAGGAGAGTAAAGACAGACTTATTTACGACAAATCGTTTCTCTCAATCTACTCTTCAGGCTCTCCTGGTCAAACAATTATTTGCCAGTTTCCAGACACACACCTGCTCTCACACCGATTTGGTGCTTCAAACACACAGATGACGTGGATACAACTATCTTAAACAAATAGGGGAAATTTTTGGCTTTGGGTATTCCAACACAGTAACAATTAAGTTTATGTTGTTTATTAAAGTTAAAAAAACAATCACTACAATAATCATTGTTTACAGCAAAAATTATCAAATTACAGAAAATGCAAATAACAAGGTAGGGAGGGGGTGAAGAAGATTGGTATCGACTAAGCCCGTCCCGCTTATTAGACAAAGATAAAACCAGTCCAAAGATAGATAGTTATCAGGAACATAGGTACGTTAACCTAACAGTGAAGTTAATTACTCTGAAAGCGGTGTTTCAAAATTAGGTATGTGTGGTAGAAAGAATCCTGTTCTTCCCAATTGTTCTTCCCTTTACTAAGCAAATGAAAAGGAGGGGGTTTTAAACAGAGTTAACAAATTATCAACTATCCCACTAAAAGGAACAATGCAGGGTATACAGAAAATTATATTACCAGGTAAGCAAGTTAACAAAATGGTTACAAAAAAAGATTAAATTTCCTGTCATTCATACACGCGCGTGAGGATCCACACTCATATATTCACACACTTACCGATTACAGCATCAGACACTCCAATAGAATTATAAAAACAGCAATTACACTCTTGACACATGAAAAGGTCTGGTACTTCCGTGTCCCGCCCCAGATGTTGCGAGATTTGCTGATAGCAACTATTCTCACTTATCGCCGGACTTGAAGCCTAAGAGTTATTGTGTTTTATTATATAAAAAGGAGTCTATGGGATGGCACTGACACAGTTCGACACAGGGGTGAAAAAGAAGTGGTCTTTTTAATCTTCCGCTATGGTAAAATTCCTTCAATGCGTGATGGTAGTAACTGACTGTAAGTTTATTAATCCAGTGAGGAAAAACTTAAGTCGTCACAGTTCAGGAAAATATATACTCTCTCACAGTAGGGCAGTAAATAAAGTATCGCTACTGGCACGGTTCAACTTCCAGTTTATCTTACAGATTTGTAATTTTAATATGATGATTGTTCTTTAAATAGTCTTGGGTAGGCTTTCTTTCATGTAATTATGATAGCTAGGTCGCATCGAACCGCCACAAGATTAAATTTAAAAAATGTTTCATCAATATGTCTGGAAGTTTTTAAGATGACTTCTTTATTGCTGGGATAGCAAGGTTACGATCACTCTGTATGAAAGAAAAAAAGACATGTAATATACTGAAAAATCAAATAACATTCTAAAGCGCGATGAATTTCCCGTTAAGACTATTTATAAAGATATATATATATATATATATATATATATATATATATATATATATATATATATATATATATATATATATATATATATATATATATATATATATATATATATATATATTCGCGTATTTAATTATGTATTTAATAAACACTGCGCGAGTTCTAATGGTTAAAACACACATCTATAAATATAGGACTTACCTTACTTACTTACTTAGTCGTTCCCCTTCTACCGTGAGGTGTAGAGGTTTGGAAGAGAGAGCGCCAGACCATTCTATCGGCTGTCTTCTTCCTGGCCTGGTTCCATTCTAGTCCTCGGTCCTTCAAAGATTGTCTAATGTTGTCCTCCCAGCAGACTCTGGGTCGTCCTGGAGGTCTGGATCCCTGGCTCTTTGTTTCCCATGCTTGTCGTGGTAGCCGATCTTCTCCCATTCTGCAGACATGGCCAAACCAATATATTTAGGACTTAACTAAATTTATTAATTATAAATTACTTCACGACTTTAAAAGTTAATTAAAGCATTTCAGCCTCTATTATCTTTTTTTTGGAAATAATATAGCAGATATATCATTACATTTACAACTGGAACTATTGAGATGGTTTAATTTAATAGATTTAAATTAACACAAAATCCAGTGAAATAGAATGAATGAACTAGACCACTGATCACTTTACACCATATATATTTTACCGTTTTGCACAGAAATAGAATTCACTGCAAATATATATAAGAATCCAGGGGATAATCTAGCAGGATTTCAAATATAGCTAATGCTTCTGTAAAGGTCTGGCCAACGAGTGATAAAGTGTATTTCTACGTGGTCTGTATATATATATCTAACTTAATTGCAAGATGAGTGGGACATGAGAAAATTGACACCTTTTTAGATCTCAGGACACTTTTGGGGATCTGACCGCCAGACTAAAGGGAGATGCCGCCCCTGGTCTTCGTATCTCCGCTCGCTGCTGCGATCGGTTCTATGTTTTACTCCAAAATGCGATATACCTGCAGGAATTTGCGTCGCTCGTTTCAGGGACCACTGCTGTCTTTGATCGTTGCGCTAGTCTTTCCTGAGATCCCCCAGTCCGTGTCTTTGATCGTGGTCGCTACTATCTGTTTGATTCTGGCACCGCCCCCTCTGGGCCAAGTTAATGAAAATACTGCATATGATTGCTCAAGAGATGTCCATGGGCGTGATTTAATCTCTCCTTAAATCAAAGCGATGACCAGAATGAACGGTAGATAAACTGTCCACATATTAATCAGCAAATGTGTTTGCCCTCTGTGTGGAACGGTTGCATAGCTAATGAGTCCAGGTGAAAAGAAAAATCCCGTTTGACGAAAGGTTACAATATTCGGGGGCACTGATGTTATCCAAGGAGTCGCTACGAAGGTCGTACTATATCACCCAACACTTCAGGGACATTCAGGGTCGGCTGAGTTCGTCTGTCGCACTATGCAAATTAAAAATGTATGTGTTCAAATTTATTTGTGTTTTTTTATTGTTTTTTTTTAAATATAGGGCCCCTTTCTCAACATATACTACAGGCCCAGTACTAGCTTAATCCGGATCTGCATACGTTACAGTTGCTCACTAAATAACATCAACAGACTTTTTTCTCAAAATTCAACCATAAAGTAAATTGCCTTTATAGCGTCATCCTACTTAAATTTAAAAAAAACATCACACTTAGCACACACATGGTATTAACATTTGAAAACCACCTCCTTAGTCACTCTCACCAAATTATAAAGCTGTACATAACAACTTATATTCCATCAGAATAGTACTCGTGGCGTGGGTCAGACTCTGCGGTTCGGTTCGCGTTAACCGAAACACCCTAACTGAACGCAAAACTAGTCATCAGACATAAAACTGTGTTCTTATATGGAGTTAGGTGTATAAGTATGTTGTTTGTGTTAATAAATAAATACATGGCTTTCGTAGATTACATTTTTAACTATTATTCATTCATACCATTATACAAAACAAAAACGATGTTACAGGGGCCGCCGAAAAGGGGAACAGAGATTAGTAACATTGTTCCCTACCATGCATGTGGTAAATAGCGACTAAGGAGAACTATTTTCTCGCCTATAAGATCTCCGATTCGTGTGTCTGTGACTAATGTCTCTATCTCCGGTAGATTCGGAAATGTCTGAGTAAACCAACAGGAATATTTCTGAATCCTCTGAAGTCCTCGGCCTCCTATGGTATTTGCTCTGTATTGTTTCCCTGGCTGATAGCATCCTATGGTATTTGCTCTGTATTGTTTCCCTGGCCGATATACTTGTCGACTGGCATCTATAAGCGTTGTAGACGTAGACACGCTTGCCTTGAGTGTTTTGTAACACAGTTTGGTCAGGAGGTTGATGAAGAGCGCTTTTCAGAGCTGATAGTAACTTTTGTCTCCAAAAACGGCACTGTGTTGTCCTTAATAATCAACATCATTTATTACGGTATTGGCATTAGTAGGTTGTAGAACTCGTAAGTGTTCAGAACCCCAATTTATTCATCACGTCTACAATCTTTTTAATTTTATCAAATTTACCAGATTTCATAACTTCTAATCTGGTATAGATTTTCTTTTCATACAGTTTTAAAGATTATTTGACAATAATTACAGCGAAACGAAATTCTTGAAGTGAATGTATTATTAAAAATTGTTTCCCTTTGGCTGAAAGTTACCTCTCGTAGAGATACAAATGGAGAATGCTAGATATTTATATACAGTTGACATTCAAAAATCCGGCAACCTCCGGACCTGAGGAGTGCCGGATTGTTGAAAATGCCGGATTTTTTCTGGTTATATATGCTGTATATATTTAACAGAAAATGACTACCTGTACAATCCTTTAAAGAAAGAAAATTAAAAACTAAATGATCTGCGATCGACAACGCACAATGTTTACGTTTTACACCACTTATTTTATTTGCTGAATCCATAATGGGGCTATACAGCAGCAAATAAATGATAAAATGAGAAGGAATGAGCAGGAATGCCTGTTAACACGTGCAAGCAAGACCCAACAGCTGCATCAAAACATGCACGGCTCCAGAAAACAGTGGCGCGCCAACGCGGTAAATTAAAAAATGTGCTCCGAAATCCATGCCGGAAATCTGAAGGAACCGGATTATCGATGGCCGGATTTTTGAATGTCAACTGTACACCTATATCGTGTGTGTCAGTGAGTCTCTTATGAAATGACCCAGTTATTTTGTGTATATACCTCTTGTTTGTACACTTGAATATGTTTAAAGAAAGCAGTGGTCAGCTTAATGTTGTTGTTATCTCCACACATTTTGTCCTAGAATGTTACTGGTGACGGCCATATGTCCTTTCTCTGTTCGTCATAGGTACAGCGTCTTGGCAGCAGACGTTCATCTTTAGTTGTTGAATAATATTATTTCAATCTGTTGTGGCCACGATTAGTAAGACTTAATGAAACTATAAATAGCAAAGCTATTTCTGTGAGCACAATTTCGACACCTTTGAACAGATCATTTGTATTGATGAACGCAAGGGAGATAACTTGGTAAAATGTAAAGGATCCCGTTACACGCCCATTGAGGCATATTGGGAATATGGTGTTAGGCCCATATTTTCTTGACCATCGGCACACTAGGGGTGATGTGGTCAGCATAACGAGGGCAGCTTTAACCTTCCCAGAAGTTGCTCTGGTACCCAGTTGGGGCTGGGTCGACCCAGGAGCGTTTGCGGCCTAAACAAATCCCACCTCATATGGTTATCGAACCATAGACCACTGAGCTAGGAAGCCAGTGCACTAACCACTATGCTACCGCGGCTTGCTGAGATAACTTGAGTAATAAAATAAGTAATTTTTTGGGGAATCAAGACAGTTCATTAAAGTCTGTCACGTGACAAATTCTTGATAAAATTGATCATGTTTTCACAAGTCGTCATACTTGTTATTTGGTTAGTCACCAATAATTATTGGTTATCTTGTGGCTGCTTGTGGTTATCTTGTGGCTGCTTGTGGTTATCTTGTGACTGCTTGCGGTTATCTTGTGGCTGCTTGTGGTTATCTTGTGGCTGCTTGTGGTTATCTTGTGGCTGCTTGTGATTATCTAGTGGCTGCTTGTGATTATCGTGTGGCTCCTAGAAGTCTTTGACAATACACGAATAGTACTACAGCTATCTCAGCATGTGGTAAGTGGCTGATTGTGTATGGTTCATCATGTAAACAAGGTCACATAAATGTTATGATGTAGGCTTCTATCTACCGCCCTGGTGTAATGGTGGTTCAATGGCCCTGGTGTAATGGTGGTTCTATGGCCCTGGTGTAATGGTGGTTCTATGGCCCTGGTGTAATGGTGGTTCTATGGCACTGGTGTAATGGTGGTTCTATGGCCCTGGTGTAATGGTGGTTCTATGACCCTGGTGTAATGGTGGTTCTATGGCCCTGGTGTAATGGTGGTTCTTTTGCCCTAGTGTAATGGTAGTTCTATGGCCCTGGTGTAATGGTGGTTCTATAGCCCTGGTGTAATGGTGGTTCTATGGCCCTGGTGTAATGGTGGTTCTATGACCTTGGTGTAATGGTGGTTCTATGACCCTGGTGTAATGGTGGTTCTATGACCCTGGTGTAATGGTGGTTCTATGACCCTGGTGTAATGGTAGTTCTATGACCCTGGTGTAATGGTGGTTCAATGACCCTGGTGTAATGGTGGTTCTATGGCCCTGGTGTAATGGTGGTTCTATACTCCATAGGGAGAGAGAAGGTCAATGATGATGATGGCTTGAGCAAATGTAGACTTAAACTTTTGGATAAAACAGAGCATGATGATGATGGCTTGAGCAAATGTGGACTAGAACTTTTGGATAAAACAGAACATGATGATGATGGCTTGAGCAAATGTAGACTAGAACTTTTGGATAAAACAGAGCATGATGATGATGGCTTGAGCAAATGTGGACTAGAACTTTTGGATAAAACAGAACATGATGATGATGGCTTGAGCAAATGTAGACTAGAACTTTTGGATAAAACAGAACATTATGATGATGGCTTGAACAAATGTAGACTAGAACATTTGGATAAAACAGAACATGATGATGATGGCTTGAGCAAATGTGGACTAGACCTTTTCGATAAAACAGAACATGATGATGATGACTTGAGCAAATATGGACTAGAACTTTTGGATAAAACAGAACACGTTGATGATGGCTTGAGCAAACGCAGATTAGAACTTTTGGATAAAACAGAACATGATGATGATGACTTGAGCAAATGCGGACTAGAACTTTTGGATAAAACAGAACATGATGATGATGTCTTGAGCAAATGTAGACTAGAACTTTTGGATAAAACAGGACATGATGATGATGGCTTGAGCAAATGTAGACTAGAACTTTTGGATAAAACAGAGCATGATGATGATGATTGCTTGAGCAAATGCAGACTTGAACTTTTGGATAAAGCAGAACATGATGATGATGGATTGAAAAAATGTAGACTAAAACTTTTGGATAAAACAGAACATGATGATGATGGCTTGAGCAAATGTAGACTAGAACTTTTGGCTAAAACAACATAATGATGATGGCCTGAGCAAATGTAGACTAGAACTTTTGGATAAAACAGAACGTGATGATGATGGCTTGAGCAAACGTGGACTAGAACTTTTGGATAAAACAGAATATGATTATGATGGCTTGAGCAAATGTAGACTAGAACTTTTGGCTAAAACAGAACATAATGATGATGGCCTGAGCAAATGTAGACTAGAACTTTTGGATAAAGCAGAACGTGATGATGATGGCTTGAGCAAACGTGGACTAGAACTTTTGGATAAAACAGAACATGATGATGATGACTTGAGCAAATGCGGACTAGAACTTTTGGATAAAACAGAACATGATGAAGATGACTTGAGCAAGTGTAGACTTGAACTTTTGGATAAAACAGAACATGATGATGATGGCTTGAGCAAGTGTAGACTTGACCTTTTGGATAAAACAGAACATGATGATGATGACTTGAGCAAGTGTAAACTTGAACTTTTGGATAAAAAAGAATATGATGATGATGGCTTGAGCAAGTGTAGACTTGAACTTTTGGATAAAACAGAACATGATGATGATGACTTGAGCAAATGTAGACTTGAACTTTTGGATGAAACAGATCACAGTTTTTAGAGCATCCGCTTTAATGTTAGTGTGTTTGTATGTACAGCCTGGAACACACACACACTATATGATTGTATATACAAGACATGTTGATCTAATATCATTAAAGAACATTCAAATTACAACTGACCATAACGTGAGTGATCAATATGTTAACCTAATAAAAGAATACAGGCAGAGATATGAACTAGTGAATTTATTACAACATAGAAACAAATCTAGGCCAAAAACAAAACTCATTTGAAGTAACTTGAACAGCAGACGTTAAAAACAGACAAGACTCAATCCCTAAAACAAAGGTAAAGGATCCCATTTACACGCCCATTGAGGCATATTGATGGTGTTAGGCCTATATTTTCTCGACCATCAGCACACTAAGGGTGATGTGGCCAGCATAACGCCGGCCTCGTTAACCTTCCCCGAGTTGCTATGGTAACCAATTCATGAGGCTGGATCGACCCCGGAGCCGTTTGTGATCTAAAAAAATGCCACCTCAGTTGGGAATCGAACCATGGACCACCAGTGATAAATATTTAAATGGCCGATGTCAGATTTTCATTTCCTATACACGTGTCACATTCAGGCAGTCGGGATCACGTTGAGTCTCAGATATATTCAAGTGCATTGATATTTTTGTATAACTCTTTACCAATGTGACTGTCAGTAACACTTATCGTGGATAACACTCCACTGTGTTGCACCACTGTAGTGTGGATTTATAATAACAATAATAAGCTCTTTCTTCTAGAAGTATGACCACACAACAATGGATGACATAAGTAATCAAAACTTTCTACAGGTACTTCTCTTTAATATTATGAACAAAATAATAAGGCCTCACACGGCCAACAAAACGCATGAAATACAATAATACAATTCCAATGTAACTTGCCTTAATAACTCAATCTATCAGTCTCATACACCACAGTACGACTTATGCTGATAAAAAACTGCCATAAATATCGTTCACCATGAGAGGCAAAAACTGTCACAATGGTACACTCAACTCATTGACAACTTGTAAATCTCCGGCCTGTAACAATTACAATTTAGACACTACACTGTACTAGAATAACAACTTAATAATCCGTCAGACCCGGAACATGGCAAGCACTTATAACACGTAGTCCATAACATGAACTTCACAGCTAATTTGCTGGCAAAAGGGAAAATATCTGCGTCCGACCCGGACGCTGGCTAGATTCACATTGACTGCTTCGCGCCTGATTTCCAGGCTTCCTGTAGTCACCCGACTCGTCGGTTATTTCCATACCCAGCGTTGCACGGCTGACTTTTCGTACAACAGATGCACTGCGAAATAGCCCCGTGACATTCTCCCCCCCCCCCCCGTCTCCCCCCCCCGCTGCCCTCCCCCTTTTAAGAAAGAAAACGTAGTTTTCATCCATCGGAGGAAGCTTCGCCTGACCCCCTTCGGAGTTTGGACGACCATATGCCATTAACAGCATCTCCTCATCTGAACCGAGAATGCAATAGTTCTTACCTCCCATTGTCGTTACTGCATTCTCCAACCTACCCCCGAACACAACATGAGTATCATGTAAGTTATCCAATGTACTGGTAGACGTGAAAAATGGCAACATATGTCCTCCCGTGGTCACTCAAAACACAATGCATACTACCTTCATATTAACTCTTATATAGGCACACAAAAAACAATAGATAATCTGATAGAATAAACAGTCATTTGTAACCAGGTTTAGATATACATTAAATTCAACTCTATAGCAAATTGCCTTTATGGCACCATGATATATAGATTCCTAATCATAACATAGTATCGCATAAACATGATCTCTAAAGTACACACAACATTTCTAACGTGTTTGCAATTAATTGCGATCCACTATCACATGTAAACCACTCCTAAGTTCTCCTCACTACATTATAAAGCTGTACAGAACAACTTATATTTATCAGAATAGTACTTGTGGCGTGGGTCAGATTCTGCGTTTCGGTTCACGTTAAGGGAAATACCTTAACTGAACGCACACCCAAAACATATCCTCTGCTATTGCTGGACTATCAGCAGGTGGTTATGGAGCAACGACATGTGCTTCCACCTGACTGCATCACTCGCACCCCACCTATTTGCGAAAGTAACACGTGCAACCTTCGTATTGTCCCGCGATGACAATACCTCGACGGATCTAACTGGCGCGACCTCATTAAACACTCGTCTGAGTGTCCGCCATATAGCACTCAAGGGAAAATTGCGAACCCATACCGCGCGTTTACTCGCTGTCAGGCCCTCAAATATGCCTTCATGGTTACTCTGCCTGCGCTTCGGCACCGTACTCTAAGTACCGTTGGTGTGGTAAAGTGGGATGTTATAAATATTTATAGGGGACTTAGTGTACTGACTGAGATCAGCTGTGAAGGTATCTATATCTAATAAGAGTAGTGTATTATAGATAACCTTACTTACTGCCACATATGTATACCTCAGTCAGAATTATTCTGGAATAGTGTGATGACTACGTTATATGTCTAGGGTATGTGTATGATGAAGTGTAAGTCATAACAACAACAGACAGATAAACAATTTAATTTATCCCACCACACTTGACAACACTGTGACACTCACATACATATAACACTCTAAGAGGATATCTTAAAGGAGTCACTGATAACTTTTCAAATAACAATATGTATTCAGTGCTGTCATGAATGTATATGTGTCCTGATTCAAATACAAAGGGAACCAGGAATCACAATCAATTTTAATTACAAGTTATATGTACAGAATTTATTAATATGATTCTTGTAGTGACATATATTATTAAGGGTATCCTATGTGTGTCAGTTGTGTAGTGGTAATATGAGGTAATACTGGTTTTGTTTTGTTCAAGCTCTGTTGGTATTTGTCATCATGACTTCAATAGTTTGTTTCTATTGGAACTAGTATTGGAGATGTTCTCAGTTCCTGGTATTAAAACAATTAAATTCCCCTCTTAATTTTAGTTTATAATGTCATTTTAAGATGGGGGTACATAATGTTGAGCTCCATGGCCACACTCTCTTATCTTGCGTGATGACTGCAGTAAAAGACTCCTCTGCTCGATTACTTTAATGAGTTCTGGAGCCACCCCACTGGTTGCTATATGGACCAAGGAGTATGCTGTCCACCTCTGGCTTCAGCAAAGCTCTGACCAGGTGCTGCTCAATAACTTTAAGACCACGGTCCCTGAAACAAGAAGGTTGTACCTTCTACGTCAGAACTAATTTATACTCCATTTCTACACTGAGCACAATACATCACAAACATTGAGTTCAGAGCGTTAGGCCAACTGTCAGCTTCATCTGAAATACTTTATACCAGTATTTCCCTCCCTAATGGTTACTACGCCTCTGCAATTCCAGCATTATTTCTTTCTAGTTAATAATCTAGGTGTCAGTGTACTGTTTGGCCATTCCATGCAGTTTTACTTTCCTCCGACACCTTCTGTTCAGGCTGGAGCACTATAGGCTTTACATCATGTTCGCTACTGAACCACACATATATACAGACATAATTTATCAATTTACATTCAATTTTCATTTAAAAATATTGAATATTTCAAACTTACCACAATTCATGGAAATAATAATAAACAGTTTCGTTGACTGGCAATGAATATAGCACAACTCCGATCTGCCGATGTCCCAGGCTTTATTTTATAAAAAATATACACTGGTGCTCAACGCACTGCTTCTTAGTAGGTTTATTACAAGATGTGGCAATGAACAGACGCTCTGAATTGAGTATATTCGCAGCTCTACCCAATCAAACCATGTCTACACATCTTTTCAAAAAAAGTACCCCTTTCTCACGTTTCCCCTGACAACACAAGATAGTATTTATAGTCCGACCAATCGTGTTTAGTCTTTCATTTGTTGCGCTCCAATCAAATAGGAGTTAACATGGTAGGCTATGTCCGTAACGTAATGTTTCTTCAAACACGTTATAAAAAAATTTTATGAGCAGAAATGATTTCATGCTGTCAGGCACCCCCACTATTTTATTTTGGCCATAACTTGGTAATTCCTAGACTATTTGCGTAACGTTTTACATATTCTTTGTCAGCAAACCCTAAGGAACCCAAATATACGAATTTAATGGAGCCAATATGCATTTTCTTCTAGGATAGTCGTGCTGTTACTACCTTCTCACTTCCAAACTTGAGGGTGTCTGGGTACTGTCATGTTTTCAAACGTAAACCGGTATAATGTCATAATTCCCAATAAGCGTTTTTCAGGATTTTAAAACCTATCTCTGGTATGGGTAGTGAATTTTATCACTGTCGATTTGAAATAAAGTTAGTGCATGTGGCCTTACACGCGTGATGGCAGCAATTGTGTATCGCGCGACGCGTGTTTAGTGTTGCAGGTGTCCCTGCTTTCTGCCTCTCCCTTCTCTCTATCCTTTAGTCCATCTGTCTTTTAGTTACGCCGTGTATAAAATGGAATGAATGAAATATTAAATTTAGGTCATTGATCAGCTTGCGTATCTCAAGGTTTTTCCAAGAAATACAGTACACGTTTCATTGAAGAAAGCGTGCAGCGACACAGTAGGCTTTTACTATCAACATGAAAGCGTTACAATTTGCCGACGAAGTAGAAAACAAGGGGGATTTCGAGTACAGTCATTGTGACAGCACTGTTCTTTACCATTCTTCTTTCCTTTTATTAAATTTATTTGTTAGGCTTTGCATTTACGTTTTAATTTATATATGGGGATTAGAATAATTCACGACAGTTGGATGCCTGCCGCGAACCCCGTTCTTCTTCTTTGATCCTTAGCCGCCGACCGTCAAAGCAGTCAGTGGCCTTCACGCCTAGTGGCGTCTTGTAGGGCAACAACAAATTGCTTCCACTTTGCTTGGTCGGTGGCCATCCTTCGTACAGTGCCCCAACTCTGGTTCATTCTTTGCATCTCATCCTCCACAGCCTGTTTGTTTTTGGTCGACCTCTCTTTCGTTTTCCTTCAGGGGTCCAAAGCATAGCTGTTCTTGTGATGACATCGGAGTCCCTTCTGAGGACATGGCCAACCCAACTACAGTGTCTGTCAGCCATGATGGTGTGCATGTCCTCTTGCTTGCTTCGAGTAAGCAGATCTTGGTTGGTGATGGTATTCGGACAAAAGATTCGGTGCATTTTTCATAGGCATGTTGTGTGAAAAGAGGACAATTTCGACATTTCCTTCTCTGTAACTCTCCAGCATTCCGCACCATAGAGAAGCACAGAAAGCACACAGCTCTGATATAATCTTAATTTTGTGCTTGTGCTGTATTGAGAGCACTTCCAGATGTTGTTTAGGCTAAAAAAGGTTGTTCTTGACTTATTCATTCTGATGTTGATGTTTTTGCCTGCCCCGCCGTCTGGTTTTACTATGCATCCTAGGTATGTGAAAGTGTCTGTCTGTACCAGTTGCTGATTCCTTACTGATATGGGCAGAGGGTTGCTCACATTGATCGTCATTATTTCTGACTTCTTTAAATTGATGTTCAAGCCCACCTGCTGGCTAAACTTATTAAGTTAATGTTGTGCTAGGGTGTTTAATTATTGTTAGAAGAAGTGTCACAAGGGTAGAGTAAAGTTGCAGCTGGCGCCTGGTGTTACAGTTTGACATATTAAGAGGTGCACTTTGTAGCTTAGTGCTAGTTAGATAATGTTCCAGTCGGAGCAGTAGAGGGAAGTGTGACAAGTGTCGGCAGTTGGTTCATAAGCGATGTAGAGTGGAATAGTTGGTCAATATTTGTCGGTAATATTTGGTGCCGAGTGACTGACTGTGGTGTCGTCAGGAGGGAACAGGTTGTCGATATTTGTTGGTAATACTTGGGCCCGAGTGACTTACTGTGGTGTCGTCAGGAGGGAAGAATTTGTCAATATTGGTTGGTAAAATTTGGGATCGAGTGCCTGACTCTGTGTGTCGGCAGAGGAATATAAATCTTCAAGATTGGCGGATATTAGGAGTATCAATAGTGACGGTGGTATCTCAGGATGTGTGTAACTCTTCTTATCTGTATCATAGTCTAGATCAACTCAGCTATTCTTGGGTACGTAGCTAATCTTCAGTAGTGTCATAGCCCGTACTGCTCTACCTACCTGGATGTTTTTCCTGGATGTGTTGATGTGAATGTGCTAGTAGTGCAATGTCATCTGCATATTCCATATCTTCTAATGTAGAAAATGTAGTCCATCTTATTCCTCTTGGACTGCCCTCTGTTGTCTGGCGCATCACCCAATCTATGACTGTTAAAAATATAGTGGTTGATAAGGGGCATCCCTGTCGTACTCCTGTCTTCACCTCAAAGGTTAGGTTGCTCTGCCCAACACTACACGTAAAGTTGGCATAGAGGCTTTTTATGGTTGACACTATGCAGATTGGAATTCCATAAGCCCTCAGTATTTTCCATAAACTGTCCCTATGTATGCTGTCAAAAGCCTTTTCAAAATCAACGAAATTAATGCACAGCTGTCTTTGCCATTCTGAGCACTGCTCTATGATGTTCCTGAGAGTAAATATATGATCTACACATCTTCTGTTCTTTCTAAATCCTGCTTGTTCTTTCCTCAGTTTGTGGTCTACTGCTTTTGAAATTCTCTGTATAATTATCCTGCCTAGTATTTTCCTGGAAACTGAGAGAAGAGTGATTCCTCTCCAATTATTGCAGTCTGCAAGATCTCCCTTCTTGGGCAATTTGACAATTATTCCTTTGTTCCACTCTGGTGGTATTGTCCCTGTTTTCCAGACTTGTGCAAATAGTGGTTCTAATAGTTCTGCTGCTAGCTCAGGGTCTGTCTTAAAAAGCTGGGCATTTAAGTTATCATGGCAAGGAGCTTTTCCGTTCTTTGACTCTTTGATTGCTGTGATGATTTCTTCTTTTCGTGGAATGTCTGTATTTACATCTAGATCGTTTTCAGCCTTAGGAACATTCAATTGTGTCTCTGGTGGTTCCTTGTTCAGAGTTCTGCCCATCTTGTTTCCTGTCCCTCTGCTGTCGTAATGAGATTTCCTTGCTTATCTCTTACTAATGTAATATTGTTTGCACCTCGTTTTCCGCCGATGAATTTAGTTATTTTGTATACTGTGCTTTGTTCATTTGTCAGTGCTGCCTCTTCTGCCTGTCTTGCAAGATCGTCTAGGAAATTCTTTTTGTTGGCTCGGGTTTGGCGTTTAACTTCCTTGTAAAGCTGACTGTACTGTTTGCTGTATAGTTGCTTTAACCTGGGAGACTTCGCTTCTGCTTTCTTTCTTTTCATTTCCTTTCTCAGTGTTATGGTGTTTAATGTTTCTGGTGTTATCCAGTCTTGCTTCTTTCTTTCCTGGAATCCCAAGCATGATTTGCTGCTTTCATTATATATTGTTGAAATGGTGTTGAATTTGTAGTCTATATCATCAGTCAATGTCTTTTCCTGACTTTTGGCAAATTGATATAGTTTCTTTAATTCAGCCGCAAAAGCTTTTCTGGGAAGGGGGTCCTTTAATTTGCTAAAGTCAAACCTTTTCTGTGTAGTTACAGTTGGTCCAGCCCTTCTTTGTTTCACTTTCAGTTTTGCTACTACTAAATGGTGATCACTTCCCACATCTGCCCCTCTTCTTACCTTCACATTTTGTAATGCATGTCTCCATCTACCGTTAATCATGATGTGGTCTATCTGGTTTCTGTCCCGACCATTTGGTGATTCCCATGTTAATTTGTGAATTTCTTTATGTGGGAAAAGTGTTCCACCAGTGACCAGGTTGTTAATACTACAGAAACGTATTAATTTATCCCCATTTTCGTTTGCGGTTCCGCTGCCGTATTTCCCCATTACTCTGTAATTGTATGTATTGTGTATACCAGTTTTTTGCATTGAGGTCTCCCATTACTATAATAAGATCATATCTAGGTGTGCCTTCCATTTTTTGGGCAGTTGTTGATAAAATTCATCCTTGACCTCTTCATCGCTGTTATTCGTTGGTGCGTAGCATTGTATTATTGTAGTATTGGTGAATCTACATCTCAATCTTAATCTTATCAGTCTGTTGTTGATGGGTTTCGAACCTCTCAAGGAAAAATCTAAACGGTCTATTTTGTCGTTAAAATTCGGCAGACACAGCCTAAAAAGACGATGGGACTCCCTCGGAGTCGAGTTCTGAACACTCGCATCCACTTCTAATCTCTTCAATTGTATTTCCTTATCAATTTTCTTCTCTTCCAGAGCTATTCTCATTCTATCCTTTTCTAATTCTAACTCTAACTCCCTCTGTTTCAAATCATTATCTTCTTTCATCTTCCTTTTTTGTAACTCTAATTTTCCATCCTCTTTCATCTTCTTTTCTTGTAATTCTCGTTCCATCTTCTTTTCTTGAAATTCTAACTCCTTCTGTTTCAAGTCATTATCTTCTTTCATCTTCGTTTCCTGTAATTCTAACTCTGCTTTCTTGAGTTCTCGTTCCTCGGCACAAAAATCTCTTAAGGCATCCTGATTCTCTTTTGATTGGAATTCTGCCTTGGCATACTCCGTCAGGTCTTTACCAGTGTACACACATTGGATGCCTATCCGAACGAAACTCTCCAAGTCCATGATTTACACTCACAATACTCGATACTATCTATGACACTGCTTCTTTAGCTATAGATACACACTTTGCAACTACTTAATACCATGTACTATAAGCCACCTCACTTATAACTGCAAATACCTCTCTGCTTACAAAGTATGAAGTAATGATATATAAATAGCAATAACACTGCTCAAAATACAAACATATGCATGCAAATATAATCCATTTCAATCCTTAATTAGCCTTTTGGCTACTGTCTCCTCACTCTCTATGTTTTAGTCCTTCCGACCACTTAGTCTCTGTGATACAACTGAACAGACCCTTACAATAGTCGAAAATTGTATTTCCCTAGCAGATACTAAATCTTGGTGCTATACCAACACTATACAAGGTTTGACAATAAATCAGCTTTTACACTTCAGTATCTCACTAGCACCCACCCTGGTGCTATACTCTAACAGTATTTCAGTTCTTTATATTGTATCTAATACAAACGTTTACAACTGGGAAAAATGAACACTCCACAGATGAAAAAAATACACACTAAACGCAACGATAACTATCAGTCACGGTGAATAAGATGACAGGCAAAGTTTGAGCAGAGAAAGACTAAAATGTACACTGTGTGACAGACAACAAATGAAAACAAGGGATACCTGTTAACGCATTTACAAGATAGCAAGAAGGAACGAGAGATCACACCACTTACAAGGTAAACACAACAATAGGATTACTGAATGTCCAAGACAATGTAAATACAAACTGCACCAGTACACCTAACAAATACCGAGCTTGGAATGTTAAGTAGGGCAGTCGCAGGAAACACTTCTGCCTGACTCCGCCACTAATCATACACAGCCACACCCTAGAAGAAATCAGTCTAATCCAATCCTTTCTAGCAAGTAAGAAAAAAAGAATTAAACTCGCCACCCGTCCACCCTTGAACACACGAATATAATAATAAACACAGCAGACTAAACAACAACAACTACACTTAACATTGAAGTATAATGGGATATCTTCTTCACTAGCCGCCAACTAAATCGCACCAATGAAAATAAACTAAATAACATATAAGCAATAATAACACTATAACAAATCATATATAATAATAATGATCCCAAAAGGCAGGAAATCAGAATGACAAAACCCACGTAATTAACTAGCACAAAGCGAAACACGAAAACAACAAAAGGAAAGCAAGAAAGACAAACACATAAGAATACCACAATAAACAGACGTAGAAAACGAACAGATAAATGCTTATAGCTTACTCAACCCAAGCAGAAGATCCCACTAATCTACAAGACCAGACTGTAGGATAAATTGTCCCAGATGGATAGGCAGAAAAGAGAAATTTGACGGAAGAAAATATAATTTACAGGGGATAACACACACACACACAAATAAATACAACAGATCATACACAGTTATTAAAACTATAACTTAACTGATAATCCAGCGATGCTCCTCCACGAAGCTCCTCAGACACAGAAGATGATGGATGACACAGCATGAACAAGACGCCACAGACTTGAAGACATCTAAACGAAAATAATGTTCCACACGATGTTATCACTAATGTCCAGATAACAAGACTTCTTTACAAGTCTATGTGCCAGATAATAACGTTAATGTCTTTTGGCACGATGATGCATATAATCAATTCGTAAAGTTCGATACTTCGTCTCTTCAATAATGATAGGAACTCAGCAGTCTTCATTCTTCAGCACAGTAAATTTCCAGGACCCCTCAGATCAGCAGACTTTGGTCACTGGTATCCCTCCAAGCGGTACTAGGGTTACGACAGAGGCATGGGTAGGCTCCCACTGGACAGGCACATCGGTAAGGTTAGGTGACGACAGAACTCGGCAGGTAGGTAGAGCAGTACGGGCTATGACACTACTGAAGATTAGCTACGTACCCAAGAATAGCTGAGTTGATCTAGACTATGATACAGATAAGAAGAGTTACACACATCCTGAGATACCACCGTCACTATTGATACTCCTAATATCCGCCAATCTTGAAGATTTATATTCCTCTGCCGACACACAGAGTCAGGCACTCGATCCCAAATTTTACCAACCAATATTGACGAATTCTTCCCTCCTGACGACACCACAGTAAGTCACTCGGGCCCAAGTATTACCAACAAATATCGACAACCTGTTCCCTCCTGACGACACCACAGTCAGTCACTCGGCACCAAATATTACCGACAAATATTGACCAACTATTCCACTCTACATCGCTTATGAACCAACTGCCGACACTTGTCACACTACCCTCTACTGCTCCGACTGGAACATTATCTAACTAGCACTAAGCTACAAAGTGCACCTCTTAATATGTCAAACTGTAACACCAGGCGCCAGCTGCAACTTTACTCTACCCTTGTGACACTTCTTCTAACAATAATTAAACACCCTAGCACAACATTAACTTTCAAAAACAGCATCAAACACAATAAATGACAAATATTCTCTGCACTGCCAACACCAACCTTTCACTGTGTCATATTTCCAATCTAGGTCACATGCCGCCAGCGGGTCACCGCCTGACCAGAACAGTACACTGCCTGCTGAATAACCAAACAAACGCACTGCCGTGAACACTGTCAAAACCTAAGGTGTGAATACACTACTGCTATAACTTCTCATATGTGTGCATAAAAACTTCTAGTATTTATGATGAAAAGAAGGCCCTACGGCCTTTAAAGAATCGGACAAGAGCTCCCCAGCTGTCAGTAATACTTATCGTGGAAAACACTCCACTGTGTTGCACCACTGCAGTGTGGATTTATAATAACAATAATAAGCTCGTTCATCTAGAAGTATGACCACACAACAATGGCGGACATAACTAATCAACCCCTTCTACAGGTACCTCCCTTTAATATTATGCACAAAATAATAAGGCCTCACACGGCCAACAAAACGCATCAAATACAATAATGAAATACCAATGTAACTTGCCTTTATAACTCAATCTATCAGTCTCATACACAACAGTACGACTTATGCTGATAAAACACTGCCCTGAATTTCGCTCACCATGAGCGGCAAAAACTGTGACAATGGTACACTCAACTCATTGACAACTTATAAATCTCCGGCCTGTAACAATTACAATCTAGACACTACACTGTACTAGAATAACAACTTAATAATCCGTCAGACCCGAAATATGGCAAGCACTTATAACAAATAGTCCATAATATAAACTTCACACCTAACTTGCTGGCAAAAGGGAAAATATCTGCGTCCGACCCGGACGCTGGCTAGATTCTCTTTTACTACTTTCGCGCCTGATTTCCCGGCTTCGTGTAGTCACCTGACTTGCCGGTTTTTTCCATACACGGCGTTGCACGGCTGACTTTTCGTACAACAGATGCACTGCAAAATAACGCCGTGACAGTGACAAAACATCTGTCTGTGTTCTTGTGGTGGCTCTCTCACACCTTTAGAAACTCTGGCAGTATCCCTTTTTTTCTTTATTTATCACTTTCTCGCATTTAACCGCTTTTATTTGGCATAATGTTTCCCTTCGAATTAATTATTTTGCTCCTTATTCTGGACCTAGAAGGGTGAACTCTATAAGACTCCACTCCCCTACGCAAGTTTCTGTTATGAGACTATCTTTATCTTTTACATTGTGCTCTGAAACCGATTCCGGTTACGTTCCGCCAGGGTAATTACTGACCATAGTGGGTGAAATGCTTATCAACTGAATAAGTCTGGCTACCCGAGTAAGCACGGTCTCGCCCGATTGACACAAAGGAAGGCCAAATTTGATGCCTGAGAAATCAGTCTGCGTGATTCACACCAACAGGTGATAATTAGATTATCACTTGCGCTGGCCACTATCCGTCTGAGTAGTCAATCTTGTTGGAAGGCATTAGCCAGGATTGTTCACATATGTGTGTGTGAAGTTGCATAAAGATGCCTGCTGAAATATTACCGCATGATTTGAAAGAGGTCACGCGTTGGAATATTAAATGTAATATTTTAAACCACGTGGGGGATATTTTTAAATTAGATACCCCAACCCAGTGCCGAAGAGATTCGATTGGTTTGATTTGAGGGCCGGAATAAACACTGAATTTCAAGAGGAAAAATTTGGCCGAAACATAATCTGTGATTTGAATTGAGAAGTCGGAGATGTAATATAACGAAATCAGAGACTCATCAGAAACTGCATTGCACCGTCTAGCGAACAACAACCAGGAGCCACTGAGCCATCAAAAAAGTATTCAAAATTTCCAGACCAATTGATTCGAGAGCACATAACCTATATTGCTCGTCTCAATTCTAAACTGTGCGAGGAGATTGTGTATAACCCAATTATGGTAAGTGTAACCAAGTCTTTTACAAATGTGAATTTGACATACTTCTTGCTTAGTGGTTATATATATATATATATATATATATGAGGCTGGCAACCACAACACATGAAAATAGTATAAACATAAACCACTACCGCAAGCGCTGGTGATTTCTTCGTGCTAGTCGTGCGGGAAAACCCGACAGCAGAGGCGACCCCAGACTCCGACTGAAGCAGTGATGAGCAATAATTACATCGCATGTGCCTCAAGTGTAACAACATTTTGTGAGATATATGTAACTTTTTAATGCTAGTCCAGGCACAAAGCAGTATTCACTCCGTCCAGACACATGTTCCAAGTTTAATAGCCAGAAGAATATTGATTAATTGTAATCATCTTTTCTGAGCTACACTGTGTACTCAAGGATTTAATTCTTCTGAGAGATTAAATTGGTGGGTGGACAGCGAGAATACCTGTTAATTAGCAGTCCACAAATGTACTTAGCAGAGGCATTTGTTTGTCTATGTTGTCTAAACGTTCGTGGAACGAAACTGCTGTTCGTCCATCACGGGTGATGAAGACCACTCTGTTCATCCAATTATTAAGAATATGTTAGGTTAGTCTATGGGTTCGAAGGTGACTGATGAGCCCGATGCGGGCCTGGAAAGATCTCGGACAGTGTGGGCAGGGAATGTTTGCTTCATGTGAAGGTTTTATTGCGCGGTCTTTTCTAGCTTGTCTTCGCTGTTCCTCTGCTGCTCTTCTTGATGATTTCCATGCCACTGCACCTTTACGAAGAATTGTGCGCCAAGCAGTTCAATCTTGCGCAGCAGCTTCCCATGTGTCAGGGTTTATGTCAAAGTTTATCAATGAAGTCTTAAGCGTGTCTTTGAAGCGCTTCTTGGCAACCATGGGAGCGTTTACCCTTCTGCATCTCACCATAAAAGAGTATCTTTGGCATTCGATGGTCTGGCAAGAAGACTACATGACCTGCCCAGCGAATCTGTGACTGCATCAGAATAGTATCGATGCTAGGGATACCAGCTCTGTCAAGAACGGCGGTATCCGGGATCTTGTCTTGCCATTTGATGTTCATTACCTTCCTGAGACAGACTGTTTGGAAGTGGTTTAGCTTCTTTACGTGGCGCCTGTATACAGTCCATGTTCCACATGCATAAAGCAGCACTGGAAGCACCACAGCTCTGTACACCTTCAGCTTTGTCTGTAGACTAATGCTACTTCGATGTCAAACGTTGGTGTATACTCTGCCAAATGTGCTGCTGGCTTTGGAGATCCTGGTGTTCACCTCATCATCAATGACTATGTTCTGGGATAGTGTGCTACCAAGGTACGCGAATATGTTCACAACATTCAGTTTCTCACAATTTACCTTGATGATTGGCTCAGTATAAATTGTGCCAGGAGCTGGTTGGTACATGATTTCTCTTTTCTCCATGTTGATGGTAAGCCCACATTTGGAACAGGCTTCGGAGAATTTATCCACGCTGTGCTGCAGATCAGCCTCTGAGCCAGCATTGAGGGCACAATCGTCAGCAAACAGAAGATATCTAATGGTGCGTGATTTGACCTTGGTTTTTGCTTGAAGCGTCCTACGGTTAAACAATTTCCCATCAATACGATATCTGATGTCGATTCCTGTGTCCCCGTCTCTGGAAGCATCAGTCAACCTAGCAAAAAACATGATACTAAACAGAGTCTGTGCAAGTACACGCCCTTATTTAACTCCATTTGAGACTGGGAAAGGTTCCAATAGCTCACCGTTTTCCTGAACTCTATCCTGCATTCCATCATGCAGTTGCTGCAATATTGTGATAAATTTGAATGGGCAGCAGTATTTTGCCATGATGTTCCATAGACCCTCTCTACTGACCGTGTCGAACTCCTTTGTCAAGTCGATGAAAGCTGTGTACAGGTCACAGTGCTGTTCTTGGGATTTTTCTTGTAGCTGTCTTGCAGAGAACACCATATCGGTGGTTCCACGTTCATTGAATTTCCGGTCATAGAACTGTGGGTTTCTATCTCTATGGTCGAATCTTGGCCTATCAAAGTTGGGCTTACCTCGGTTTCCCTGATCTCTATTATCAAATTTATTTGAGTTTTGTGGGGCTTTATTGTTATCTATATGTTTCTTTCTTGCGCCAGCTACTTCTGCCTGGGCCGCCTGATACCTCTCTGCGACATTAAGTATCTCACCTAACCTCTCTGCACCTTGTTCCATGAGAAACTTTCTCAGGTCTGGAGCCATGGACTCTCTCAACTGCTCTATCATGATCATCTCTTTAAGATCTTGGGTTTTCCCCAGAGCAGTCCGATTCTCCAAATAGGTTTCCAATCTAGCAGAGAATTGGTGGTATGTCTCCCCAGACAAAAGCTTGGCATTTCTAAATCTGTTTCTATAAAACTCACTATTCTTCTCGTATCTAATCAAAAGAGGCTGTTTTAACATGTCATAATTGTCTTGGTCATCCCTGCTCATTTTTGCAAAAACTTTATAAGCTGTTCCCCTAAGACCCTGGGTCAATTTCAGACTCCACCTTTCTTTTTCTAACCCATAAGTTGTAGCTAGTACCTCGAATCTGCTTAAGAATGACTCTATGTCATCATCTTTTTCAATAAAATGATCTAAATGGAACCCCATGGCTGAGTTAGAGGCCCCCTGATTGGCAGTAGCATCAGAGGTAGATGGGCTGTGACCATTTTCAGGAGCATGGCCTTGCAATTCCAACTCCCTTAGTCGTAACTCGTGTTCCCTCTGTAATCTCTTATCTTCTGCTTCCCTTTCTAATCTTTTATCTTCGGCTTCCACCTTTTTCTCCTCTAATTGGAGCCTCTTAATTTCAGCCTCCCTATCAGCTTCTAATGCACTTTCCTCTTTGTCAGCCTCAATTTGTAACCTTTTAATGTCTTTATCTGCTTCAATTTGTAATCTTCTTTCTGCTTCTAACTTCCTATCTTCTCTATCAATAAATTTGTCACATTCTGAGGTTACATACTTGTCCAGCTCTGGCCCATCCATGCCCATCTCTCTGGCAGTCTGCACAGCAGCAGATCGAAACTTTGCCAAGTCCGCCATCTGATCAATTCTGAAATGTTCTAAATCTATTACTTAAATAAGTACAACTCTAATTAAATTATTCCAAGCTCTGACTATTCATCAATTTCCCAAATTCTTGGGTAATATTAATAATGGGGATTCCATGGGTAAAATAGAAATGATGTTAATGCTAAATCCCAGAACAGGACCCCAATTTATGTAGTAATGTTATAAGAATTAAAAAATCCCCGATCGAGCGTCCCAATATATGTAGCAAGTTTAATTTGCCGGAGTGGTTAAGATGTTATAAAGAAAGAAAGACTGCTGTGTATGTGTCAACCGTGTGAGGTCAAGCTATGTAAGATCCTGAGTCTAATAGTTGATGTAAAGGATGATGAATTCTCAGGGTACATAACGCTACCTTTCTAGATCTCACACGGTGCTGTATTTTATTGCTAGTGTGTGGTGTTTGATGTGGCTAGTGTCTAGGGAATGCAATGAAATGATGGTACATCAAAACAACATACTATAACACACTAATAATAAAGTAATAAGTCTGTGGTTTAAGTTTTTGAACATTAATTCTTTTTTTGTACAATATTAATCTGCCTGTCCTGCAATCTCTTTTGGACAGGTCTTTGAAAATGAGGAGAATATATTTTACAACAAATGATTAACTTAAATTGGACTCTCTGTCCGATAAGAATAATATTAATATATTGTTCCTGTAGGTGGATTCACAGACTGTTCGTTTGTACATAATAGTGTAAGTCATTTATATACGGAGCTGTTGTTGTCGTCATGCCCTACCTTTATAGTTAATTTTGGGAATAACACTTTTTATCCCGATGAACTGTCAGATGGCCCAGCTAATGGCACATCACCTTATGTTCTTTATGAAGATTCACAGGAGAGATGAAGCCATTTTTTTAGTCAGTATGAATTCAGAGCGGTGGAGACAAGACGTAAGTCTCTTTGCTCAGTGATATTCTATAGAGGAGATTGACTTCGCACAATCAATGCAAATGTGTAACTTAGAAATGTGGAATGTGATAATTTGTTTGTGAGTTCATGAAAACTGTAAGTATTGCCAAATACTGCATGAAATAACGGTTAGAGCCCACGGTCATAACTGAAACGGAGCTACGCTCGAAAACTGGGTAAAGAATTGTAAACCCAGGTATATATCTGAACCTTTTACTAAGAATGAAGGTCCTTAAGCTGAGAGAAAGTCAAACCAAGGAATACTAATGAAATAAAGACAGTTTGGCTCTTCATTGAAATGAAGAGATAAGAAAAACGGAAAATCTAGACCACATTAACAAATAAACGAAGGAACACTAGAAGGATAGAAGAGCCACGCCATGTTTTAGCAACTTGAAAAGATTACGAGATGCAATAAGGAATATTGCATCATTAAAATAATACATTGACTTTTTATGCTTGTTTATTGAATGTCAACATGCCATTATGCAAATTTGGTGTGGTCACCATTTGATTCAACTCAGTTCTTGTTGGAAATTGAATAAACATTTGTTTCATTGAACACAAATGCTGTTGACAAATCATATGTTTGCAGTTAGCCATCATAGCAATTATTAAAGGTTCATGCCAAAGCTAATCGTTGCAGGTGCAACACAAATAATAACCATATGCTCTAAAAATAAAACATCATAGAGGATTGTCCCCGAACCTGGTAAATTCCTGTAAGTCTGTAGAGAGAAATCATCACCTCTAGCAGGCTAGCTAGTAATCAAGATCTAATACTCTCGATTCAAAACAGCAATCCCCACTACCCTACCCGGCCACAACATGATGGGATGGGGTCAGCCTTGTGTGCATACAAGTGCACCAGCCCCTAATTCATGTGACTTCACACCCTACTGTGACCACACCTCAGGTCCATTTGGCAGATACGCCTCTGAAATTTTACTTAGTTTTCTTCAATACAATAAAGTGGAGTAAACACATCTCCTTCTGTATGATTTTCTCTTCTTTTCCTAGCTATAAACGCTCTTGGCATGTTAATGAGTGTTCATGGAACACAGAGGCTTGCTAACATATTCTGATCTAATAATGATAATAATAACAATATGCAACATTCAAGCACAATTCAATATGAGGTCTCAATAATTTTTGCTCCCGGCATGTCCTTCACTTTTCCCAATAGCCGTATCTAGCTTTTTGCAGTTTTAATAAGGCATATTAATAAATAAATCATTCTTACCACAAATTCAATGAAATATAACACAAGTAACGATGACTGGCAAATATGGCCTAAGTTTCTCTGCCGCTGTCCAGACTGTTAGATTAGTATTTATTTTTACAATCAACACTTCTGTTCTTATCGTACTTTAGTACAGAAAATTTATATTCAAATAGCCAAGAGCCTTGTAAGCTTTTGCTAATATCAATTTGGGCGGGCCAATGAAATCAGGCGACTACCAAATTTTGAATTTAGTTTTCAAAAACAAAACCCCAAACATACAATGTGTCTCGTAGTCCATTGGTCAGTCTGCCTTAGCTATACCAATGCAAAAATATGTTTAGTTTGGGCTACCAATTCTGCCTCTCCCTTCCTCCTAGTGTTAACCAATCAAATTGAATCACTCCTATACCTCTTTTTTCAAAATTGCGTCCCCAAATGTTACCAATAAAATAAGCAAGGACGATCATCCGTATGTCACACTGTACTAAAATATATAGTATTTCTACAATATCTTAGTTATTTATTGAGCGAATTTTTATATAGAAACATATTATTGACCAGTAGACTAAGCTCTATCTGTCTATATAAGTTTTATGTCAGTCTTTAGTGTCATTAACATTTTTGTCTTTTCCTATGCATTTTGGGTTTTCTTTTTCTGAACCATAATATTAATACACTCTATCTCTAAGATTCATCTAAGTTCTTGTTAGGACTATGGCGCATTTGATATATTGTAATAATATTAATTCTATCATTCTAACTATCTTTTATTCTGTATAACTAAAGTCATTCTAAGTTTTCACTTTCAGTATCGTTCTATCCCCACTTCCCCTTCTCCCAATGGTTATTTGAATCGTAATTACATGGTCTAGCCTAACGCCGTGGCGGGTAATAAACAATAAAGATTTCTCCGCAATATCATTTAAACCTCGTTTACTAGGCGACTTGGATACAATACGATGCATTAGTTTATTTTTAGGTTTATAAAAATCATTGATTTTATTCTTCTCTCACTCTCTGTCCTCCCCCTTTTCAATCGCTCTACCAAGCGAAACCAGTATTCCGCACGCAAACTGTTTCATGTCGATTCCAAATTTTCAAGACGGAGTGACGAAAACGCGGGCGGGTTTTGGGATAGTCTTATCATTTTTCCTAGCGCGAACACTTTTTAACATACAGCTCGCCACAGGCATCGATAATGATGTCGGGCTACAAACACGGGCTTTTGATAGTTTTACTGCTTTTTAACTCTTTAGTTAAATATTAATGAAATTTTGATCAATTGTATCACTGATCTCACCACAGAAGTTATGCACTAGGACCTGAAATACACAACGTCCTATGCTGGAATATGACCATAATATCTTTCCTTACCACAGATGAAAGGAAAGTGAGACTTTCAGAATGTAATTGGTAATACAGGATAGACAGATCAAGTCAGAGACATATACGCAGTAAACGTATCCTAAACACGTTAAACATCATTCCTTAAACTCAAATTCTATTCTCTGTCCATGATTGTCAGTGGCTTCATTACGAATGTGTTTTTCTGTAACTGATGTTTCTCTCCATTGTCAAATGTATGTCTGTGCGTATTTACAATAGAGCTGGTCGTGGACCCGTTTTCTGTGATGTTTTGTAATACAGTTTGTTCAGACCCGAGTGGAACAGTCCCAGTTACGACAGTTTGGTCACATCTGCAGATTATGAGAAGAACGGCAAAGGACAAAACGTTTGTACATATACTTTTGAGCACGTCTCTCACTCCTTCATCCGCGTTTTATTTGGCATATTTTATGCACCTTCATTCATATTTTTGCTCTAAAGCCGCTCCAAGACATGTTTACCTTTCGCCAGGTGAACCGTAATAATACCAGGTTGATTACACAAGTCCGCGGTAATATGATTATCCCTTGAGTCGCCTAGCCACCGTTGATAGGAATCGATCTCTATGGACACAATATGGTCTCGTACGATAGATAAACAGAACCCCATATTGTCTGCCAAAGAAAGCCGTCTGAGGGATGGGCAAAAACACAGGTGATAACTAGATAATCGCTTCAGCGAGGCCATCCCTGTGTACTTATTACAGATGAACTGGCAGAGGAGCCAATCTGGAGGAAAGTATTAGTCAAGAATGACTGCACAGATGATGGTTATGAGTTTAGCATAAAAATGCAAGCTGCAATATTAGAAAGATTTCACGGGATGGAATTTTTAAAAGTTATATTTTAAAACACTCGGGGGTATTATGATTTAAACACCCCTTCTCATATAGTGCAAAACAGATTGGATCGGTGTAAAGTGAGAGCCGGAATACACAATGGTTTTCATTGACAAATTCGTCGGAATTACAATCTGGTATTTTGAACTGAGAATTGGAAATATAATCTAGCGAAATCGGAGTCACAGATCAGACTGTATTGCTCCGCCAAGCTAGCAATTCACCAGAGCCAGATATAGGAGCGGACCAAGGATTTTAAAATTATAAGTGACAGATCAGAGTTTTTGGGCAACTTTAAAACATAAAAAGAAAACCCGCATTTATAAATACAAAGACTGGAAACTTAAAGGACCAGGATTGAAGTATTTGGGGAACATTAAAACTTAAAAAAAGTAAACCCGCATTTATAAATACCTAGACTAGCGACTTAAAGAATCAGATCACACGTAATAAGAGGAATATAACTTTTCGGGACCATTTGATTCGAAAGCATATAATCTAAGTTGCTAGTGTCCATTCTAAACTGTGCCAGGAGATTGTGTTCCCAAAAGGTACTTTGGGTTAGTGGAAAGAAGCTATCAGACTGTTCGTAGAAAAAAGCTATCAGACTGTGACGTGTCATTATTACAGAAGAACTGACGAAACCACGGCTGCAGTAGACATCGATGCTAAGCTTAACAAAAGGCAACAGCAAAGAACATCAACATTCACAATCCAGTCTCTATGAAGATAAAACTTTCATATAAAATTCACTATCATTTCATCTCATTTTAACCTGTGACAACTAATTAATTATTAAATTTGTTACATGTTATATTAAAACATAATTGTTGCAGAAAATGTGTGAGGACAGCAAACTGTAAGTTAGAAGAGTTCAGTAGAAGGACTGGTGTAAGACAGGGAGATATCCTGTCACCCTATCTTTTCATACTCCTCATGGACGATGTCATCAATTCATGTAAGGAGAGAACAAGAAAGTATTCAGTGGGGTACTGAAAGATGAGACAGGTCTGTATTTCAGAGCTTGCATTTGCTGATGATGTTGTCCTGATTGCTAAATCAGAAACACATCTCCAATCCAACCTGCAAGTCTTGAAGGAAGAGCTGGAAAAAAGAGGGTTGGTCATAAGCAGCTCTAAAACAAAATATATAGTGATATCACAAGAAGAAAGAAGATATCAGATTAAGCTGGGAGAACGGGTCCTGGATCAGGTCGACTACTTTAAATACCTCGAACCTATTACAGACCGAAAGGGAGATGTCAAAGAAGAGTTGGCCTATCAAAAAGCAACAGCTGGGAGACTTTTTCAGGCCATAACTCGAGGATTCCTCAGCAAGAGAGAATTTGGTAAAAAAACGAAGATGGCTGTATACCGCTCCACCTATGTCCCAGTCTTTACATATGGATGCGAGTCATAAGCAATGACAACAACCCACCAAAGCTAGACCCAAACCTCAGAAATGAGGTATCTGAGGAAGGTGGTTGAAGTAACAAGAAGAGACATGGTCCGTAACCAGACGATACGTCAAGGCCTTAAATCCCGCCCCCTGCAGACCCAAGTAGAACAGTCCCAACTAAGATGGTTTGACCATGTCTGCAGAATGGGAGACGATCGGCTACCACGACAAGCATGGGAAACAAAGAGCCAGGGATCCAGGCCCCCACGACGACCCAGAGACCGCTGGGAAGACAACATTTGACAATCTTTGAAGGACCGAGGACTAGAATGGAACCAGGTTAGGAGGAAAACAGTCTGGCGCTCTCTCTTCCAAACTTCTACACCTCACGGTAGAAGGGGAACGACTAAGTAAGTTATTTTAAAACATGACCATTATAGTTGATTTAATTATTATACGTATGTGCAGGACTCTTTAATATATACTTACACTTAGACATATATTTACATATAAAGAGCAAATTCTTAGAAAATAATTTCGCTGGACTTACACCAGCTGTGGGCTTGAACGGGCTAAAATCATTACTTATTTCTTCATAAAAGGCGGCGAACTGATATACGTTAACAATAGCCCTGTTAATACAGCATTGTTCTTGACTTCAGAAATATTTTATGGCAACTACCTCGGGATATAAGCGACATTACCCTTCTATCTGCAACTCTGCCAAGAGTAATCTTGTGCTAAGGTAGACATCTTTGACGACCCATTTTAGATACTCTTGAGTTTTGGCCACTGTTGGACCACTACTGCAGAGCTAAGGGGAGGCTATCCGTCACAGGCTACCATGTACATGTGGGAAACCAATACCCAGGGATCAAGATCTCCATGACGACCAAGAATTCGCTGGGAGAACAACATTAGACAATCCGTGATGGACCGAGGACTGGACTGACACCAGGTCAAAATATATACAGCTTAACATGGCGCTCTCTCTGGCTAACCTCTACACACCAAGGTAGAAGATGTTTGTTTGTTTGGTTTTAAGGACCATCTACATTGTACACGGAAAACTCTGTCAGTGCTGCGATCTCCTCCTTTAGCTCACAAGGAGAATCTCGGCACAGTGCACGAACTCTAAAGCATCGGCGTGCATCCCAATGTGTGTATACAGAAACCACACATTCTATAAATATGTTTGTATCGGGTAGGTTTTCTTAATTGTGTAAATTCTGGATAGGCAGCGGCCGTATGGCCTACTCTTTATGATTTCCAACTGCCGAGTTATTTTTAACGTGCAAAACGTGTACACGGAACCTACTATTTTTCGCTCTTATCCAAGAATTCTAGGCATCCGATCTCACTTCTCAGAGAATCAGGGGGAAGTAAGACGTTATTAGTACAAAGAGGTTCTGAAAAAAATTCCATCAAGGATATTCTCTGTACTGGGAACCGACCCCATCGCCTTTAGAATTAGATGTGGACGCCATGTCTCTTAGCCACTCCGGTCCCCGGGATAGGAGAGAATTGACCAAGTAAGAAAGTGTCTTGAAATGATTGTCCAAGTGCGCTTACATACATTTGTATAACAAATTGATCAAAAATAAATAAAAATTAAAATCTGTTATTTAATTTGATATTTTATTAATGTTTGAATTGTTTCCCTTTGAAAGTAAATTGGGTTCCTTCCCTTAACTTCTTTAAACCTGCTTCTTTTAGAGTATCACATGGTTATGTTTTTTTTTTTATCTTTCTCACTTATTTCCGAGATTGGAAATGACATCAAAACCTGACAAGAGGTGGGATCTATCGGTTATAAGTCGGGCATATTGTGAACATTTTATAACATTTTCATCGCTGGACAGTTATCTCTGTCCTTTTCTTTTTTTAAATTTAGCGGGGGGAGGGGGGCACTTTTATTAGCCATTAAGAGGTTTATTTCTGTAAAGGACTGCTAGCTGGATGTTTGGCCGTCACGTCGTAAGTTTATTCGGGTGTTGCTGCTTATTCAATCGATATACTTATTTGTAATGATTTTACCTCTAAATCTATTATTGCTAGTGTGACGACGTGTAGTTATAAGTACTACTAGCTGAAATGAAGATCTATGTGTGTTTTTTGTTTCTTCTTGTGTCTGCCGAGAGTGTGGTCTTTCTTAACTCCAGCTGATTTATGACTTAATCAATGACGATTTGACTATGGTGTCTAAAATAGCAATAAGTAGTTCTTCTATTCTATTGTTTATTGTTTGTGTTGATTTATTTCATTTGGCAGTGATAAACTGTCTATCTTGTTCTACGGTTTTGGTTCGTTGTTGATGGACTGCTTTCTGTTTCTACCCGTAGTTATATAAGTGTAACCTCTGTAGTCAGATGCTGGATTTGGGGTTTGATGTGTAGTTTCTGCTTACTTGACAGCGTATTTGTTGTCAATTTATTTATTGTTAAAGGTTTAAACAATCATTCTCATACCACTATGAGACATATAACAAATTTCACAAAACATATCTGAAAGTTATGCAATTCTCCTCCAGTCAGACCATCAGTAGTTCTGTTCCTTACAGATCTGTCCTATGGTTTGACATATTTTATGCACCTGTACATTCAGCTCAACAGCAAATGCTCGCAGACTTGTGTACGTTTCCCATGTGAATCGTCGTAAGCTAGTTAGGAAGGCTCAGCAAATTGTGACGAATCATTTGTGCACTTTTACAACTTTCATCCTCTCCGGCAGAATCACTTCATTTCTTCATTTTCCTTACAGATCGTCCTATGGTTTGACATATTTTATGCACCTACATTCAGCTCTAGCTGCTCGCAGACTTGTGTACGTTTCGCCCTGTGAATCGTCGTAAGCTAGTTAGGAAGGTCAGCAAATAATTTATCAACTCAGTTCTCGAGGTACCTTTAATAAAGTCGATCTTTATTGACACAAGGTGGTAGCGCAGGATCGATGAAAAGAAAGTCATATTGTCTGTCTGAGAAATGCGTCTAAGGGATTTACGCAAACACATGTGATAAGACGTAATCGTTTCCGCTGGAACCTCTTTGTATCAATATTACCGATAATCTGTTTGGGGAGACAATATTGTGGGAAAGCATCTAGATGAGAGATTAGTTCACATATTTGTTTGTGAGTTTGCATAAAGATGCAATCCGAAGTATTACTGCCTTATTAGAAAGATGTCACGCGTTGGAATTTTAAAATTTGATATTTCAAAACACGCGGGGTATATTATGATTTAACACCCCGTCCCATTGATTCTAAAGATTTTACCATTGGCTTAATGTGAGAACCGGAATAGACGTTGACTTTCATTGACAAATTTGTCGGAAGTACAATCTGGGATGTGAACTGAGAAATATAACTATAATCTATCAAAATTGGAGTCACAAATCAGACTGCATCGCCACGTCAAGCTAGCTATTTGCATGAGCCAGAGAGACGATCGGACAAATGATTCCAAAGTTATAGTGACAGATCGAAGTATTTGGGCAACTTTGAAATCCGCATTTTTAAATACAAGACTGGAAACTTAAAGGACCAGAACAGAGTATTTGAGCAACTTTGAAACTTAAAAGTAACGCACCATTTTTTAAATACAAAAAAGAGTGGAAACCTAAGGAATCAAAACACCCGTCATAAGAGGAATACTAAAATTTCCCAGACCAAGTGATTCGTAAGCATCAACATGTTGTGTCCATTCTAACTGTGCCAGGAGATTTTGTTCCCAAAAATTACTTTGGGGTAAGTGTAAACATTTATTTTACCACGTGAATTTGACATGTTTTCCTTGCTAAGTGGTGTTACGACTGGAATTCTTCGGGATGTGTGGCCATATTTATATTAAAGAGTTCATTGTGCTATGTTATCGTATGCACTAGGGTTTGGTCATGCAGGACACGAAACTGGCAGAATAACTCAAGTCGCCGGGTACTAGGACCACAATACACATGTAGTACATATTTATTACGTTTTCTTCACAATACAGTAGCAATGGAGAATCTTCATAATCTGTCTCCTCATAAATATCTTTCTTCTTCTTCCGTCCTTAGCCACCGACCGTCAAAGCAGTCAGTGGCCATTACGCCTAGTGGCGTCTTAGGGCAACAGCAGATAGGTTTTCTTTGCCATTGTTTCCCATCACGCCTATTGGCGTCTTTAGGGCAACGGCAAATCAATCCATTTGCTGTTGTTTCCGTAATCGAAGTGACTGGCAAACGGGTGATCAGCCCGTTCGACTCATAAATATAGTCAGTCCATATGGCAATAAGAATGCATGTTGAAATAATACATATATTCGTCTTCTCTACTCAGTTCTGGCCGTTCTGACTAAGAGTTGTGTGTCATTCACGGACACCCAAGTAATGCGAACCAGAAACGTGAATTTATGTTTCTTCTTGTATAAATTACTTCTCTGTGAGGTGCGAAACTTCTTATAATTTCAGGACCATCTTAACAATCGTTGAAACAAGTGTCGTCCTTCCAAAATATAATGATGCCACGTAAAGATACTTAATTTCTCCACAATTCCGGGAGCTCGAAAAATACGTCTAGCTTGGTCGAATGAAACATATGAAAGACCCAGAATATTAGCCGTTATAATAAATTAGCGCAAACGCGTAACGTCATTGACAACCGGCGAGTTATACAAATATATACCGTTCAATACAAGTTAAAGATCGTGCAAAACATGTTTTTACCACAAATAGAGATATCTCCTCAAATAACAAATGGATATATGCCTGGGTGTGGTAATATACCAAAACATATTACTTTTATTCTTTATCACGTGGTTATATTTGAGGCTGGCAACCTCACCATAAGTAAATACTATATTCATAAACCTCTACAGCAGGGGCTGGTGTTTGTTTTATGCTAATTCAATCAGAAACGCGAAAGTAGCAGAGATGAATAATGATTACGTAACATGTGCCTAAAGTGTAAAATATCCTCGTTTTGTGAGATAAATGTACCTTGTAAATTGTAATTCAGGCAAATCATTGCAGTCACGCTGGCCAAGCTTATTTTGTCTTAGTTCATTAACCAGAAGAATTTTGGTAATTTGTAATCATATTGAGGACATAATCAAAGAGTTAAACTGTGTACAATCAGGGAGAGTAATTATTCAGAGAGGCTAACATTGGTGGGTGAACAGCCAGACAATGCGCCTGTTAATTTGCAGCCTGCAAATGTTCTTTGCAGAGTTATTTGTTCTTTTTATTTTGTCTAAAGTTCGTGGAACGAAGCTACCAGACTGTACATGTTACGAAGCTGCAAGTCCGAAGTACCTTCGCCACTAGCTGTGAGTTAAAAGCAGGGAATCAACACTAATCGCCTACACTGGACGAGTTGACTGGAGAAGAGCCCGCATCACAGAAGAATGGACGAAATCACGGCTGCTGGACTCACTTAGACCAGCTAAGTTTATTAAAGAAACAGCAAAAGGACAATTGTTTTTATAAAATCCACAACCCAAGTCTCAGTGAAGACAATTTAATTACGTCTAAAATTCACCATCATTCCATCTCTATCTTAACCTTTCAAGACTAATTGATTATTTATTATGTTACATGTTAGTTTAAAACCAAACAATCGTAGTTTATTCAGGTTTTATCTGTATAAAAGAAAACGTGTGAGCAAGAATATTTAATATATATACATCTAGACATATATCTACATCTATAGAGCAAATACTTATACAATAGTTTTGTTGAATTTACACCAATTGGTGAATTGAACGGGCGAAGGATCAGATATAAGTTAATAGTGCTGTACCCTATGCAACATTGTTCTTGACTTCTGAAAACATCATGCGAACATGCCCTTGAAATAGAAGAGTCATTATCCTTCTAATTACAACTCTGTCAAGAGTAACCTCGTGCGAAGGTAGACACATTTGAAGACCCATATTAGATACCCTTGTGTGTTGACCGCTGGTGGACCACTAATGCAGAGCTAAGGAGAGGCGATCCGTGACAAACATTACACATCTGTTATTGTTATTGTTAATTAGAATCGACTTCGGGGAGCCGCGCTGGTGTAATGGCTTCGGCGTTGTACTGGCGACCAGGTGTTCATGGTTCAAACCCGGGCGTCGGCGTTTGAAGAAATGTTTACGGCCGGAAATTTGACTGAATAGCCTGAACGGCTCCTGTGATAAACCCTCTGTGGATGGGAAGGAGCGAAGCTCCTGACCGGGTTGGAAGGAAAGTCCTCAGGTTCCCCAGCCTCGCAATGACATGTCATTGGGCCGAAGGGCTGAAAGCCTAAGTGCCGCTGGTTAAGAAAAAAAAAAAAAAAAAAAAAAAAAAAAAAAAAAGAATCGACTTCACTGCACTCCGGGCAAATCCATAGGTGCTCAGTCTCCCTCAGCAAATGTCCAAGTGTAAGAATGCTAATTGTACCTGTAGCACGCTGGTTGTACATACGACGGATGCATCCTCTCTTACGACCATTTCTCCTAGTCCCACGTTTGATGCCAAACTCGAACAGCCTCAGCCTTGTTGATTCATCCATTACAGTGTCATTATCTAGTAGGCGATCATTAATAGCCTTTAGTATCTCTCCATTATCCATGTGCTGTGTCCCAACCATGGGAACTCTCGAGGCCAGTCTCTCAGCTCTCTCATTGCCACGTACCCCTGTATGACCAGAATAGTATATCCACACCAGTTCTTCAAGACTTGAGGCTTCTATTGATGTTTTCCATTCTTACCGCAGCCATCCATTCTGAACTTTCCGAAGCATGGCTTGAGAGTCTGACAATATAATTGTCCTGGTTGATGGAGTTTCAGACAGCCACCTCAGTACTTCAGTAACTGCCTCTACCTTCATTCTCATGCTGGAGGTTGTTGTCATGTAGGCTTTACTCTGTTCAGCGACGACCCTGCCCTTTATTCTCGCAGAGAAGCCCCATTCTGATTTCTCACCACGCACTATAGACCCATCAGTGTACACAATGGCGTCATCATCCCCAGCTAGATCACTTATCAGCTGATTAATCTCCAGCTCTGATTTTCCATTGCCGCAAGATATGTACTCTCTGCCAGGGCCAATGATGACCTGGTGGTAGTTTGTGCAGTTCTTCTTTGACCTACTCCACTCTTCTCTTTGGATACTTTTTCAACCCTTGTCATCTAACCAATCGTAGCCTCTGCCTGCGCCATCCTTGACATCCCCCTCTTGATTCTTGATTCTTTGATGTCAGCTACATGCACCTGTAGGGGGTGTCTTTTGTAAGTGGTTACCCGCATAAATGCTTCTGCCTGGGCCATCGCATATCGTGATCTAATCGACAACAATCCGAGAATGTATCTCATTGTCACTGTGGGGGCATTACGTGTACAGCCCAAAACTACTCGCATCCCTCATTTTGAATGCGTTCCAGTCGTTCACATTGTGACACTGACAGCGTGATGATACAGGAGAAAAAATAGTCCATGTTCCAAGTGCGCAGCAGCCATTGTTTTTAAGGCTGCCAGTCCTCGACACAATACTTGAATGATAGTCCACGATCAAACGTTACTCCCAGATACTTATCCTGTCTTGCCTGTCAATGTTCTACTCACTGAAAGTGATGTCTGGAAGGTCTGCTTTCACTGTGGAGTTGTGTAAAGAGCACGACATCACACAGGCCTTTTTGGGATTGATCTCTGTTACACTTTCCATACACCATTTAGAAACCGCCTCTAGTGTCTCGTGTATGCCTTGGACCATTTTCTGTCTGTCTGGGCCAGTTCTGTACTTGATTATGTCATCGCGAAAGTTAATGTTCGTCCCAGACCCGGTATGTACATTCTGGTCGGTCTCTCAATTTTGTTTGTTTGTTTGTTGTTGTTTTTTTTTGGGGGGGAGGGGGGGGAGAGAGAGGGAGGGGGGGCGGGGTTGCGGTAGGATGCCTCAAAAAATGAGATGCTCTGATTACCTCCAACTGGAAAAGGCCAGATTTAGCGATTGAAGCAAGACTTGTTCTACAGAACTTATAAAATGTACTAACTGTGAGCGGCAAGGGTAAGAATATTAGTCATTAGTACTGCGGCAAAGAGGGTTGAAATGGAGCACAGCGGACTCTGTTCGATAGAGCCTTAAAAAAAGACTTCAGAGACGCAGTAAACAGGGGTAAGGGTTAGGTCTAGGGATTGAAATGAAGAACACAGGGCCGTAAGTTCGATAGGGCCTTAAAATATGATTCAGAGACTCATTAAACAGGAGTAATGTTTATGTTTAGGTATCCTAACTCTAACCCTAACAACGTTGGCGACTTACTGGGATGGCATAAAAAAAGACGGCCCACTGAGCTTCATTTCAACAAGGTTTAATTATCCTAAACCTAACCCTAAACCCTAAACCTTACGACTCTGGCTACTTACTGGAATTATAACAAAGAAGGCGGGCCCCTATGCTTCATATCAACCACCATGGAGTTACATGAACAATCTATTAGTAGACACACAATTCGAAATCATCACATTTTTCTGAGTTGCAAAAATAACTGATGACTGCTCATAATTCAATACACTATCATGATTCCTGTAAGCATAGTGCACATTTGTTTCCACAATTTAATGTTTATTTCTTATGTTTTTTATTGACATGTCTTGTCACAGAAGCCCGTGTATTTTATAAAAAAAATGCCTGCCAGACATGTGCACCAGCTGGTTCTTGGTACGAGAACAAAGACTGGAAACTTCATCAAGTGGAAAGTGAAGCACGGCTGTGATATAAATTGTGAAGGTATTTACTTATGAAACTTACTTTATGTTCCCCTTTGCCTAATTATTTTAACGAGTATTAATGTAATTTTTTTTTTTTTGGTCTCCATAAATATCAAATTTAGAAACATATTTCATTACTTACATGTATTGTTTTGCTTGTATCGTACTTTAAGATAGCATTTTTTAAATGCATGTTTAAATTTTTATTTGAAATGTTACTAATGAAAACATTTGCCTTGTTCTAGGAAGTTCAGAAGTGATGGAGGCTGAGGCTGGTAATGTTTTGTGAAGCTGGTATCTGACACGACAGAAATTTACCACTCCGCCATGCTAAGTGATGGTAATAGGAAAGCATTCAAGCAGGTCATTGAAATTAAACCATATGGCCCTGAGGTTAAAATTATCAAAGAAATGTCAGTGCAAAGATCATGTTTGAAAAAAAAAAATGTATGCTGTGCTACAGAATGTAATTACTGATTGCTGGAAGCAAAAATTGACGCTTGGAAGATGTGGTTGCGCCTGACTGACAATTATCCACAGCATCAATATTTTACTGCTGATCAAGATGTTTTTGTGAAGCAACCTTCTTAAGAAATGGAAATGCTACTGGGTGTGACGTATAATGGAAATATATCCTACATTAATCTGACAGCCTCTGTGATCCCGTTAGCGTTCTATGATTTGCTTGCAAATCGATGCATTTTTCTGCCTGACTTACTCACACAAGCTTAATTTTAATCCACGACTCTTGTCCTTGAACATAAGCAAACGAAGTTGCTTACTAACTTTCGCGACCTGCCAGTCATAACAGGGAGCGAATCAGGTTTGTTTATCATGTTTCTCACGCGAGCTGATCTGTCAATCATTGGATACCTGACAGACCGCACGTGAAAAACACCGGATTTTTTGACGTAGACGTTCGGTCAAAAATATTTCCCTGAGTACCCTTTGAAGTTCGTATGCAGAGGGGAGTTAACTCTTTGTTCTTCAGATACGGGGAAAATCTACGAGAACCCAGTTACACGGATTTCAGCTTTGAGGGCGGTCGAACGACTGAGACAAGCCGACAGTAAACTTTTATCTGGCGGTCTCATGTTTCTGTTTCTCTGCTGTACACTATAGTGTGAAAAGTAGCATCATGTATAGATCATAGCAACCATAATGATATATAAACTGTGTCTTCCTAAACCAGCTATCACTCAGTCGTCACTCATAATTTTTGGAATAATCTAAGCACGCAGTAGCTAGAACCATTACGCTAAATGTGTTAATAGCATTCGTGGAGATCTTTTCATGAGTATTTTCTGGTAATAGAAATTAGTGTTAAAGTGTTAAAGCGTTTGCCATTATAATTCACTTAGAGTTCTAGCTGTTAAAACCAGTGAAATAATAACGCGTAGCTATTTTATACCAGAGGTTCAGTTTTAATGTTAATTTTACCACCCGCTTTCTCACACAAGAAGAGACGGTTTTAGTTGACTGGGTATATGCTAGGCGCGACTGATAGTGACATAATAGAATTCACGTTATATTTAATTTTGCGTATTTATAGTAAGTGACTATTATTTAATACCATACGATTACAAACAGACGCCGACAATTTACTAGCCATTAACGACAGGCGATATTTATTTAAGTGCGCGTATAGACAATTGAATAATAATTGACATTATACGCTGATCGTTGACCGGGAGCAGGCGGGGTAGAGCTGCATAACTCAGCCAAACCTGCACTCGCTAAGCGACGTGCGATAAAATAAGCTAAAGTCACCGTGTGCCTTTTAGCTTTAATCAGGACTGACGGAGTGGATAAGAGATCGTCTTGTCCCTGTCCGTGTGTATATAGAATAGTAGCATTTTTTTAAAATTAAATGTTTGTTTATTCCACAAAGACCTGATAAAATGGCATCCAGCGGTTTTTTTTCTTCATTTACTGAATGGTTAATGTAGTCTTTTTCTTGGCTTGTGCGTCAACAAGTTCATTTGTGAACATGACTGGCCAAAATGATAAAGAAACATTTTAACTTATAAGTTATAAAACCCAGAAATATTTTGTTCAATTTTATCAGCCCACTGGGGTGTGAAACCAATAACATTACTCCTGACTTTTGACAGTCGTATCCAAGTGGATTTTTATCCAGAAGAGTTACGCTGTTTCAGAATCTGCACTCACCATAGAGCCAGCCGATGGGATTACCATTATTTATCAATTGTAACAGTTTTTTTAGCAACCAGATGTTTTCTAAGACTGGAAGTATTTTCCTCTGTTTACTGTAAACCACAAGATCTAGGTTTTTCTTCACTAACTGTTGGAGGTGACATTTGTTCATCCAGGAATAAACCACCAAATTTGGCGTCTCCTCATTAATCATATTTGTTAGAGGATGGACTAGGGCCAATTTGGGAAATACACCTGACAATTTGTATATTCAGGAACCATTGTAATTCCAAAGGTTATCACCAAAAATGGGTAAGCGTGATTGAGTGGCCATTGTATAACAGAGAGAGTATGACAGAGAGAGTGAATATTTTTCTTTGTTTTCAGGAATTGTATCATCCTTGAATTTGCTTAAAAAATTGTTTACTTTACTGGGTAGCATTTAGTAGGAACTTGTTCCTTTACTGTCTATTCTGTAACATAGTGCAAACATTAGACCTTTGGGTGTTTAAATTTTTGAGTTCTTTTCTCAAGAGGGGGAGGGCACATTTATTCAGTTATTTCTTATGTATGTAAATCTGATTTTATTTGATCTTTCTTTAGATATTTGGTGTTGTCAAGTTTAAATGATAATAAACAACAAAAGAAACTTATCTTTGTGTGTTGGTCAGAACCATACCCAATTGACCATAGTTTTTTCACGTTTGTGTGTCTTGTTGTCACATAGTTGTGTGTGTGTAGTTAAACTTATATTGCATGTATGATGAGGGAAAGATTGGCTTGTACTAAATTATAGTCGTATAGATAGACAGGACTAGAGACACTTACTCATTCCTGAGACAGATCTTCTCCTTAAACTAGTCACCAGTGGAATCTATTTCTCACACCTTGATTTCTCACATACTTATCACCATCCACTCTACTCAGACGTGACCATAAATATCTTCCAAACCTATCGGTACGGCACTGGGCATACAAAATGTATCCACACACCTCTAACCTTTAACCTTTAAACTGTTGAACTCTTGACACCAGAATATGACAGACTTACAAATCTGAAACTGTTGAACACTTGAAACCAGAATATGACAGACTTACAAATCTGAAACTGTTGAGTCCCTGTGAAAAAAAGATTGCCCAAAACTCAAATTCATTCAGTAATTTGGAGTAAAGTGCGAAAGCATATCTTTCATTCAGGAAAGCTGATGTAACCCTGCCTTCTAAGTGATTAGCAAAATGTATTGAAGGACCTGAGAAAGCATATCTTTCATTCAAGAAAGCTTATAGAATCCAACCTTCTAAGTAATTAGCACAATGTAACGAAAGACCTTAGACTGCTGCTATACTTATCAAGCAAGCTGTAGGTTGAACATTTTAAAACAGTTTTGTTGACTGGTAGGAGCAAGAAAGCCAAAACGACTGGCGCTTACCTCTAAAACGGCGGACAGTTGTGTTAATACAAGAAAAACAACTTGATTAAATAATAATAGTTTTGTATTGGTTAATACAAATAAAACAACTTGAGTAAATAAGAATAGTTTTATATTGGTTAATACAATTAAAACAACTTGAGTAAATAAGAATAATTTTTTTTATTGGTTAATACAAGTAAAACAGCTTGAGTAAATAAGAACTTGGGAAAAAAAACCTCAATTTTTATTAAAATGTAGACGTGTCAAATTCTTGATAAAATAAATCAAGTTTGAACATCTTCATACTTGCTAGTTGATTATCGTCAATAACATGGTACTGGTGTGGTTCTAGGACTGGTGACTATAAGTCTGGTATGTCATGTCACGGTTATCTTTAGTTTATGTGTGTGTGTGTGTGTGTGTGTGTGTGTGTGTGTGTGTGTGTGTGTCAGTAGTCTGTGTGTTATAATGTCTCTATTATCTTGTTAGTTTGTGTTATGTAAAGTCAGAATGTTATTTATTATCACATTTATCTTGTCTGTGAGTAGTGACAATGAGTCTGTAAACAATATCACATTATTTTTGAGTGAGTAGTGACAGTGAGTCTGTTATATAATATCACATTATTTTTGTGTGAGTAGTGACAGTGAGTCTCTTATACAATATCACAATATGTTATGTGTGAGTAGTGACAGTGAGTCTGTTATACAATATCACATTATTTTGTGTGTGAGTAGTGACAGTGAGTCTGTTATACAATATCACAATATGTTATGTGTGAGTAGTGACAGTGAGTCTGTTATACAATATTACAACATCTTGTGTGTGAGTAGTGACAGTGAGTCTGTTATACAATATCACAATATGTTATGTGTGAGTAGTGACAGTGAGTCTGTTATACAATATTACAACATCTTGTGTGTGAGTAGTGACAGTGAGTATGTTATACAATATCACAATATGTTATGTGTGAGTAGTGACAGTGAGTCTGTTATACAATATCACAATATGTTATGTGTGAGTAGTGACAGTGAGTCTGTTATACAATATCACAATATGTTATGTGTGAGTAGTGACAGTGAGTATGTTATACAATATCACAATATGTTATGTGTGAGTAGTGACAATGAGTCTGTTATACAATATCACAATATCTTATATGTGAGTAGTGACAGTGAGTCTGTTATACAATATCACAATATGTTATGTGTGAGTAGTGACAGTGAGTCTGTTATACAATATTACAACATCTTGTGTGTGAGTAGTGACAGTGAGTCTGTTATACAATATTACAACATCTTGTGTGTGAGTAGTGACAGTGAGTATGTTATACAATATCACAATATGTTATGTGTGAGTAGTGACAGTGAGTCTATTATACAAAATCACAATATGTTATGTGTGAGTAGTGACAGTGAGTCTGTTATACAATATTACAACATCTTGTGTGTGAGTAGTGACAGTGAGTCTGTTATACAATATTACAATATGTTATGTGTGAGTAATGACAGTGAGTCTGTTATACAATATCACAATATTTTGTGCACATGACGCAATGAATCCATACTAAAAAAACAGTGACAGCTTGATGCCTCAATTATTGTATTTTGTTTAAAGCGTTTGATTTCTGTCTATGTTTTCTTCTTTAACATCATGCTTCGCTTTTATTTCTTCATATGAAGTCATTCTACACCAGTCTCTGTCTTTTTTTTAGAGAAGATCTTGATGTGGTCCAAGATCACTTTTCACTTCGTGTCTTATCTTTTCGTTTGCTATACGATACGAGTTCAATATCCGATGTTCTGCAACACCTCAACAACAAAAAATACTAATAAATGCATAAATACAAAACCCTACTAAGTGTAGTTGTACATCAAACAGAAACCACGATATAATTATTTTTATCTGTAACAGTTGTTTCACTGTCTTTGTAATATGTATCACAGTGCATTTCAAAAGAGCGCTGGTGGTAAACCTGTGTGAGATGTTTTGTAATACATGATGATCACACCCGTGTGTTGCCGGGGCCCGAAAGGGGAGCAAAGAATAGTAACACTGCACCCTACCACGCATGTCGTAAAAAGCGACTAAGGAGGGTTTGGGCATGGGGCTGTTTACCCCATCCCGTAAAAACTTCGCACAGTGGGCTGATCACCTGCTTGCCAACCAATCTGATTACGGAAACAGCGATAGATTGTTTGGTCTGTTTTTGTTCCACAAAGACGCCACTAGGCGTGGTGGAAACAGCGATAGATTGATCAATTTGTTGTTGCCCTAAGACGCCACTAGGCGTACTGGCCACATACTTCTTTGCCGGTTGGCGGCTAAGGATGGAAGAAGAAGAAGAAGACATGATGATCAAGAAATCGATGAAGCGTACTTTTAAAATCGATTTCGAAAACATTCTTGGGCTGCAAATATGCATGTTCAGTCAGTCAAGACTATTACTGTTGCAAATCAATGTTCACTACACTGCCATAAGCACTACGTGAAATATTTTAGAATTTATTAAAATAATCATAAAGAAAACATTACTACTTCCATAAGCACTGGAGAGAATCAAGATGGGCAAAGCAGCAGGGTACGATGGTATAACATCAGAAATGGTTAAGTACATGGGAGCATCAGGCAACCTATTACTCTTAAGGGTCCTACGGGCAGCTTGGTGCAACAAGGCCATACCGATTTTCAAAAAGGGTAACAATCGACAATGTGGAAACCGTAGAGGCTCATCCTTTCTCAGTGTCCCTGGTAAACTCTACTCTAGAATCCTAGAGCAGAGACTCCGACGCCTTGCTGAGCCACAATTGGATGAGGTCCAGTGTGGATTCTGAGCAAACCGAAGTACTCAAGACCTAATCTTCACACTCAGACAGCTAAGTGAAAAGGCCCTTGAGAATAAGAGTGAGATCCATCTTTGTTTCATAGATCTGCAAAAGGCGTTTGACAGGGTCCCCTGGAGCAAACTTTGGGACTGTTTGGCAAGGAAGAACACACAAGCACCTCTGATTCATGCTATATAGAGCTTCTACAAGTTTTGCAGAAATTGTGTGAGGACAGCAAACTATAAGTCAGAAGAGTTCATGACTACCACTGGTGTAAGACAAGGTGATATCCTGTCACCTTGTCTTTTCATACTCCTTATGGACGATGTTATCAAGGCATGTAAGGAGAGAACAAGAAAGTATTCAGTGGGGTACTGGAAGATGAGACAGGTCTGTATTTCAGAGCTGGCATATGCTGATGATGTTGTCCTGATTGCTAAATCAGAGGCACATCTCCAATCCAACCTGCAAGTCTGGAAGGAAGAGCTGGAGAAGAGAGGGATGGTCATAATCATCTTTAAAACAAAATCCATGGTGATATCACGAGACGAAAAAGTACATCAGATTAAGCTGGGAGAACATGTACTTGTCGTGAGAAATTATAATCCACATATTTAAATTAAAAAGTAAATGTAAAGCCTAACGAATTAATTCAATTAAAAAAAAAGAAAACTGGTAAAGAACAGTGTCGTCACAATAGCGTACGCCTGTGTTATAGTACGTCATGCTAGTTAAACAAGAAAATCCCTTTCTATGCTCCGTCTGCATAATTGTAACGCTTTCACGTTGATAGTAAAGCCTACAGCATCATACACGCGTTTCTAAAAATAAAACTGGTACTGTGTTTCTTAGAAAACCTTGAGATACGCAAGATGCTTAATGACCCAGATATAATACTAACAGATGCAACACTAACACGCCGTCTCGCGATATAAAATTAATGCCACCCCACGCAGGCTTGATTTTTTTCAAATAAACAGTGACAAAAAACACTACCAATACGAGGGTCAGGTTTTGGAAACATGTTTAATGCTTATTAGGAAACATGACACAATACTGTTTTACATCTGAAATCCTGACTTTATACTGACAGAACAGTCGAAAAGGCAGGACAGGTGGCGGTTCTAAACATAAAAAATAAAAACAAATACACGACTATCCTAGAAAATACATATTTTGAACGCAGCCACTTGGCTCCCTTGAACTTATATATTTGGGTGCCTTAGGACTTGCTGACAAAGAATATGTTAGGTGTTAAGAAATTAGTTTAATAATTAACAAATTATAGCCAAAATACTATAGTGAGGGTGTCAGACAACACAGGATCATTTTTGCTCATAATGGCGTGTTTGAACAATGTTTTAGAAGAAAATGAGGCCACCATGTTAAATCCGATTTGATTGGCTAGAATAATATGTAAGGCTAAACATGATTAGTCGATTGCAAATACCAATTTTGGTTGTTACTAGAAACGATAGGAAGGGTACATTTTTTCAAAAGCTTTTGTAAACATGGTCCCGTTGGCTAGACCATTTGATATAGTCAATTAGGAGCGTCAGTTCAGTGCCACTTTTGAAAATCCAATTTGTAAAGCAAGTGCGTTGAGATCCAGCTCATATTTTTCTAAATAAAAGCCTGGGACAGAGGCAAATCGGAATTGTGCCATAACTCATCGCCAGTCAACGTATTTGTTTAATATTTCCATGAATTGTGGTAAGCTAGATCTATTTGATATCTTGTTGATGAAAATTGAATGTGAGTTGATAATTTATGTCTATATGTGTGTGGTTCAGTAACAATAAACAGAGGCAAAACCTCGATATGGCTCCACCATGAATAAAACTTGTCGGAGAGGAATATATCTGCATGGGATGGCCAAATAGTACTATGATACCTATCTTATTGAATAGAAGGAAATAATGCTGGAATTGCAGAAGCGTTGTAACTATTAGTGAGAGGAATACTGGTGTATATTGTTCATGAGAAGCTAACAGTTGGCCTACCGCGCTGAACTCGGTGTTTGTTATGTACTGTGCTTCAGTGTGGAAATAGATTATAAATTAGTTCTGAAGGGAGGTACAACCTTCTTGTTTCAGGGACCGTGGTACTAAACTATTAAAGCAGCACCTGGTCTGAGTTTTGCTGAATCCAAAGGCTGATAGCATACTCCTTGGTCAAGATAGCGACCAGTGTTGTTTCTCAAGAATACGGTGAAGCAAGCGAGCAGAGGAGACTGTTTCCTGCCGCCCACACAGAAGTTAAGATTCGTTGGCCAGAGCAGCTCAATCTTGTGTACCCCCCTCTAAAATTGACTGTATATTAAATACAGAGGGACACTTATTTGTTTCAAATGACAGGAACTGTGAACTTTTCCAATACTATTTCCACCAGAAACAAACACTTGAAGTCATGATGACAAACAACCACCTAGCTTGAAAAAGCCAGTATTACCTCATAGTACTACATCACAACTTACACACATATTGTAATAATAATAATATATGTCAATACAAAGATCATATCTATAAATTTTGTACATACAACTTGTAATTACATTTGATTGTGATTCCTGGTTCACTTTGTAGTTGAATCAGGATATCTATTATTGAAAGGAATTAATACATATTTTACAAGTTACACTTGACTTATTAAGATAGTCTTATAGAGTGTTCTACGTATGTGAGTGTCACAGTGTTGTAAAGTATTGTGGATTAAATTAAATTGTTTTTCTGTCTGTTGGTTGTTGTGAACATACACTTCATCCCTATCCTAACCCTAGACATTCAATGTAGTCATCACAATATTCTAGAATAAGTCTGACTGAGGTATAAATGTGGTAGCAAAGTAAGGTCAACTGTAATACATCACACTTATTAGATACAGATACCTTCACAGCTGATCTCAGTCAGTACACTAAGTCTCCTATAAATATTTATAACATCCCACTTTACCACAGTAATGGAGCAGGTTAACCACTTTAAATACCTCGGAGATATTATAGACCGACAGGGAGGCATCAGAGAAGAGTTGGCCACTTGAAAAGCAGCAGCTGTGAGACTTTTTCAGGCCATAAATCGATGATTCCTCAGCAAGAAAGAGGTTGGTAAGAAAACGAAGATGGCTGATAATGGTTCCACCTATGTCCCAGTCTTGACATATGGATGCGAGTCATGGGCAATGACCACAACCCACAACAGCCAGATCCAAACCTCAGAAATGAGGTATCTGAGGAAGGTGGTTGAAGTAAGAAGAAGAGACATGGTTCGCAACCAGACGATACGTCAAGGCCTAAAATCCCACCCCCTGCAGACCCAAGTAGAACAGTCCCAACTAAGATGGTTTGGCCATGTCTGCAGAATTGGAGAAGATTAGCTACCATGACAAGCATGGGCAACAAAGAGCCAGGGATCCAGACCCCCAGGACGACCCAGAGTCCGCTGGGAGGACAACATTAGATAATCTGTGAAGGACCGAGGACTAGAATGGAACCAGGCCAAAAGGAAGACAGCCGATAGGATGGTCTGGCGCTCTCTCTTCCAAACCTCTACACCTCACGGTAGAAGGGGAACGACTAAGTAAGTAAGTATTTCGTACATGACGAGGGTCTGTGTCTTCGGTTCTTAGCTTCCTATGTGCTGTGTCTGCCATTTGTTTGTTCATTAATTTGTTTGTCTGCCTTTCTATGGACTTTAGATCTTGTTTTAGTGAGGTGTTTACTATGTTTCCTCGTAAGCGTTTCCTTTTCAACTATTTAGTATATGCCAGGAACTATCGGTTATATCTAGACGCTTTTCATTGTGTATTATTTCTGGCGTTATATTTTTAAGCTTTATTTTGAGTTGTTGTTGAGGTTGTGATGCTGTTCAGCAGCTCGATTGTGTCTCCTCTGGCATGGCATTTTCTATTAGCGGCTGATATTTATGTAAATCCTGCACAAGATTAGCTCCTTGGCCTCCGGATAACGTGACTATTCTCGTCGTCCATATCCCATCACCGTTGTTAGTAGTACCTGGGATTACAGTCTCTGTCATCACACATGACATTACCATATAAACCACTGGTCTCAGTGTGTGAATATATTGGCAGAATATGTAAGTTTTTCTTGTCTGTCTTGATTGTTACTGGGAATTAAAATAATCTTGCCCTACCCTTTCCGGTGTAGCAGAGGTCTTTAGTTGCCCTCCTATTCCGTGCCAGATGCATGAGGTATCTTATTTTACTTGTCTCTATCTCTAGAAATGGAGTTTGGACACCGAGGTAGATTATACTAGTCAACAAATTTTCAAGTTTTTTGTACCAGAAATTAAATATACCATTTCTTACTGATTTGATTTTGACGTGCTGATTTCTAAATATCATAATGAAATTTACCAATTGGCTCTGGTTTTTTTTTAAATGATGAATTTACATAACAGTAATACAAATAATGTATGCTTGTTTAATTCTCTGGTGTGAACAGCTAGTCTTTAGCATTATAAACATTGTGGTTACATACTCAATTAATTGATATTTCAACATCAAATGATAGAAAAAATAAAAACATTATTTAAAGTTCACATATCACGTTTTAAAAAGACACATTTGAACCCATTCCGTCATTATTCAGTCGCTGTTCGAGCTCTCTTTGCTTGCTTTTTGTAGTCTATCGATGAGGTGTCTCTTGTCACAGTCCAACAGTAATCAGCAAGCATTGAAGGGCTCCAATTGCCTTGATACCTTGTCTCCATAGCAGCAATGTCCTGGTGATATCGTTCACCATGCTCATCACTGACGCTCCATAGTTTGACGTAAAAAAATCCAGATGAGAATCCAGAAAATTAATTTTCAAAGACATATTGCAGCTAAGACTCTTATACTTCAGAAGGAGATTTTCTACACTTTCATTGTAATTATCAGATCTGTAGTTTCCAAGACAATTGTCCACCACTGACTTAAATGCTAGCCATGCTGCTTTTTCCTTGCCATGCAACACGCGAAGAAACTCGTCATCATGAAGAAGTTTTCGAATTTGCGGTCCAACAAATACTCCCTCTATTATTTTAGCTTCACGCAGTCTTGGAAATTTTCTGATGAGGTATTTGAAAGCCTCATCTGTTTTCTCCATTTCCTTGACAAAGTTTTTCATGAGACCCAGCTTAATGTGCAAGGGTGGCAACAAAATCTTGCTGGTGTCGACAAGTGCTGGATTCTCAACGTTCTTACTGCCAGGCTGCAATGACTTCCTGATTGGCCAATGTCTTCTGATGTAATGGTCACTTCGTGCACGGCTATCTTACTCACAGAGAAAGCAACAGTACTTGGTGTATCCACCCTGTAGTCCAAGCAAAAGAGCGACCACTTTTAAGTCACCGCAAAGTGACCAATGATGATGATCGTAGTTTCTACACTTCAAAAGCTGCTTAATGTTTTCATAAGTTTCTTTCATACGAACTGCGTGACCAACTGGAATTGACGGTAACACATTACCATTATTCAACAAAACAGCTTTAAGACTCGTCTTGGATGAATCAATGAAAAGCCTCCACTCTTTCAGTATGTAATTGATTTTGAGGGCTGCCATTAAACCAGAAATGTTGTTGCACGCTGAAAGGTCACCCTCTTTGAAAAAGAATGTAATAAACGGCTTCTGGCGGTTCCTATACACAGAAATTGTAACATCTTCTGCCAGGAGATTCCACTGTTGCAATATGGAACCCAAAAGCTCCGCCTTGTTCTTCGGTAAATTCCGATCTCTTACAAGATCATTCAGTTCACATTGGGTTATTAAGTGTGGTTTAGTGTATGTAGTTTGCTCAAAATCTGGGTCGCGTGAGGTTGATGGTTCAGGACCACCAATGTCCTCTTCTTCATCAGTGGAAGCAGCTGAAAATAATTCTGGCACTTTGAGAACTGGTAGGTCATCGCCATGTTGTACCGGACGTATTGCAGAGGGGATGTTTGGATATTCCAGAGTCCATTGTTTTCTTCTTTGATAAGCCTTTCCCAATTGGAGGGACCATGCAAAAGTAACAGTTGTTGAGATGATCAGTGGGCTCTCTCCAAATCATTGGGACTGCAAAAGGCATAGCTTGCCTTTTGCCAGTCAACCACAGTTTAAGATGTGCTGCACATGTATTGCAGCATATGTGTGACGCCCAGCTCTTATCTTGATCTCCTATTCTGCAGCCAAAATACAAACTGTACGCCTTCTTAATCACTTTAGTTATATTTCGGTTTTGTGATACAAATGTCACCTCACCACATATATAACAGAGAATATTAGCACTGTTCACACATGTCTTAGGCATTTCTAACTACGATACTTTTGATAAGGACAAATGCACTAACTAATGGCAAAATTTTATCAGAGATAAGATATTTATACACACAGGTGATGTAATCATAGGTAAGATTGCATCATCAACTTCTAGTTACATTTTTATTGGTCATTAGAACAAAATTATGCAATCGCTCACAACAGTTGCGTCATATATATAAATTGACCGTAATTAAATAAACTAGTAGCATATATCTTGAAAACTAGAGACAATCAACATTTGTTAATGTCATGTTCGTTTTCACCACGCCAAAATTAGTTAAGATCATCTATTTTCATTTCTGGTACATTTTGGTTGTTAACTAGTGTTATTTATTCCAACTCAAACAGGTTTTAATAGGCCGCTGTTAGTAAACGAGTTAGAGAATCTGTTTATATGAGTCCCTTTCGTCATAATGAAAGATGTCCCGAGGGTCATAAAATTGGCGGCATTCTTGATGACGTATATCAAGAATATTTTCATCCATGTGAGCATAGCACAACATCTTTGAAAAAATGGATTGAAGAGCTTAAAATTGTTGATATTTAGAGGACTCTCTTGAGTTTATAAGTACAAAAATTAATCCTTGTAAATCCAAATAGAAGTAGACATAGTTTTGTGCTTTATCTGCAATCCCTTTTTTATTTCCTGTTTAATATTTATGTAGGTACACATCCACATGAGATCTGGTCATAGACACGTTTGTCTAGGATGTTGTGTATGATGATCAAGTGATGGACAATAGCGCTCATTCAGCGATGGCGGAACAGCTTCGGAAAACATCATTATTTGTATCCATGCAATACTCATCCACTGTTTTCATCAAGGGATGTTTGCGTAGAATAGACGGATTGAAGTGGTATGCCAAGATTACTAATATGAACTGATGACAAATATCATGCAAGTGTAAATGGAACAATAAGTGATAAGAAGTACACACACTGAGAAAACTTGTTGATAGCGTTACACGACATCCATTTTCTGGAATCTCCGGGGTAAGAGAGGTAGAAGACAATTAAAAGAAGAGAAGAATTAAATACAAATAAACTGTCAAGTAAACAGGTACTATACATTAAGGCCCAACTCTAACATCTGACTATAGAGATTACAGTTATAAAACTAAGTACAGCAACAAATACACTATCAAGTAAACAGATGCCACACATCAAGGGCCAACTCTAACACCTGACTATAGAGATTACAGTTATAAAACTAGGTACATCAACAAATACAATGTCAAGTAAACAGGCACTACACATCAAGGGCCAACTCTAACACCTGACTATAGAGATTACAGTTATAAAACTAGGTACATCAACAAATACAATGTCAAGTAAACAGGCACTACGCATCAAGGGCCAACTCTAACACCTGACTATAGAGAAGACATTTATATAACTAGGCACAGCAACAAATCCACTGTCAAGTAAACAGATGCTGCACATCAGGGCCCAACTCTAACACCTGACTACAGATATTACAGTTGTATAACTAGGTACAGCAACAACTACACTGTCAAGTAAATAAATGCTACACATCAAGACCCAACTCTAACACCTGACTACAGAGATTACAGTTGTATAACTAAGTACAGCAACAAATACACTGTCAAGTAAACAGGTACTATACATCAAGCCCCAACTCTAACAACTGATTACAGAGATTACAGTTATATAACTAGGCACAGCTCCAAATACACTGTCAAATAAACAGATACAGTACTACACATCAAACCATAACTCCAACACCTGACTACAGAGATTACAGTTATATAACTAGGTACAGCAACAAATACACTGTCAAGTAAACAGATACTATTCATCAAACCCCAACTCTTACACCTGACTACAAAGATTACAGTTATATAACTAGGTACAGCAACACATACACTATCACGTAAACAGATACTACACATCAAACACTACTCTAACTCCTGACTACAGAGATTACAGTTATATAACTAGGTACAGCAACAAATAAACTGTCAAGTAAACCGATACTACACATCAAGCCCCACCTCCGACAACTGACTACAGAGATTACAGTTATATAACTAGGCACAACAACAAATACACTGTCAAGTAAACAGATACTACACATCAAACCATAACTCCTGTGACCGGCTGGCCTACACTAGCATTTATACGTGTTATAATCCTTGTCACGAGAGGGTTGTTTATTTATTGAAATTAATAAGTGAGATATCCTGGACAAAAAGGTGTATCAGATGATACCAGGATAGTGCCTGATAAGAGACATCTTGGGAGCCGCGCTGGTGTAATGGCTACAACGTTGTACTGGCGACCAGGTTTTCAAGGTTCAAGTTCGGGCGTCAGGGTTTGAAGGAATGTTTACGACCGGGAATTTGACTGAATGACCTGAACGGCTGCTGCACATAAACCCCCTGTGGATGGGAAGTAGCGAAGCTCCTGACTGGGTTGGAATGAAAGTCCACTGCCCCCCCCCCCCCCCCCCAGCCTCGCAATGACATGTCATTGGGCCAAAATGGCTGGAAAGCTCGAGTGCCGCCGTTTAGAGAAAAAAAAAGAGACGTCTTATTAGAAATACCCCCTTTTCTGAAAAGAATAAGGGTGTATCGACATCAAAGGTAGGATCAAGCTGTATAAGTTTCTAGGTATGATGATATTATTTGTTCGTAGATCCCTATGGGCTCCCTCTCAAGATCCTCCTATGATTATATTTTTATTATTATTATTATTATTGATGTTGTTGACTCTGCTAGGGGTATTAACAAAATTATTTACCAACAAGAACTTGAACTCAACTTAACTAATTAAGTAAGTCTGCTGGTAAATATTTACAATTTATTTATACAAATATTATTTTCTACTAGAAAATACTTCAAGAAAATCAAAATATCAATTATATCAACAAGCAAACAAAACAATTGAAAACAAATGTTCTTGATTAATAATAGCCTAGTCTTTGGATTTGTATAAGCTAACTGTTTTTCTCTTTCCCTTGAACTGACTTTGTTGAAGACAGTTTTTATTTACTTTTGATTCAAACTTTTCACAGTTTATCAAGAGTGTCTACTTCTGACTAGGACGGTTGCCTAGATAAATTTGCACTGTTTTTTTATCATAAACTTATGATATGGTGATGCTTGAAGAACTGAACAGCAGCCTTGTGTGGCTACTCATCTGTATTTTGAAACTGCTTCCACTTTTGTCCTGGAAGGTAAATTTTGTTGAACTTCTTCCAGGCAGTAAGTACTGGATGTCCGGCCTTCTGACTTTAAAAGGAGCTTGCACCATTAGTAACCTCATTAGTGGTTGACTCTTTCATACACATTTGGGTTGACAGGATAAAACCTGAAACGAATTAGATGCACCAACTATATTGTCCATCAGTATCCCATTATCATAAAAGTTGTGGATAATAGACAGTTTCAGACAGTGCTAGTAGATGCACAGGACATGGTATAGAAGCAACAACCACATCCAGTTCACTATGACTACAATTTGCCTCTAAATCCTTCTTAGAGCCATTTGTCCATGATCCGCCTCCATACAAGGATTAGGTTTGGTATAAAACTACTAAGCAATAGCTTAAACAATCCAGTAAAACAATCGCTTTCACCCTTCCTTACGTTCCTGGTGTGTGGTCCATTCCAGCTAGAAATATTTCTTTAAATGCTTTTCTAAACCTACAAACACATAATAATCATACAGTTGGCTTTTGCCTCCAGTAATTTTACACAGTAGGTCTAACACATCTCCACACTTCCTAACGCACAAGTGAATTACTCACTAGAAATACATACATATATATATATATATATATATATATATATATATATATATATATATATATATATATATATATATAGAGAGAGAGAGAGAGAGAGAGAAAGAGAGAGAAAGAGAGAGAAAGAGAGAGAGAGAGATTGTTTCTTACCCTCAGGCACATACAGTCGAGCTGTTATTGGTTGTAATGGTCTGCTCTCAGCTACAGAAGGCAAGGCACTATTCACTAACACTTGTAGCGCTCGCTGTATTTTCAAATTATGACTGGCCTATTTCTGTTAGAACTACGTTCTATATATAGTCCGAGATCGGACGTCAGAGGAATTTTCCTGCTCAACGAATATTTGCGGTCCGAAATGAATGTAAAATCTGCTCATGAGTGCAAATCAGGAAAACTAAGAATTTATTTATCTACGTGTTTCCTGGAGCGATTTCCTTCATCTAAAGCTTAAAGCACACCCTGTATTATTCTACATCTTCCCAACTAATAGTTTTTTTTCATTCTAAATACATTTTATTCTATGCGTACTCTAAAGAGCAAAATTATGGACCAACCTGAGGCTTCGATGCATTCGACCAGAGATTTCTCTCTTAATATGCTACTGGTCGTAAAAGTCTCTGCACAGGCATGCAGAGCAATATGTCCAATATCGTATTGGTGACCTCTTCCAGGTGGTACATCTTTCCTAGGTCTGTAATTAAAAATTCCCTTCTCAAGTGATCCGCACATATTTGGACTCCATTCTTGACTGCCTAATGTTTCTGTAAACACAGCCTAAAGGTACGTGTTCATTGGTTCTCTCTGCATCCTTCTATTCCCAAAGTATGGCGTTTTATTTGGGTAAAGTAGTCCGTGTTGGGAATCAGAATTTCACGACAATACTACAAATAATAATGAAAGACATTAAAAGCAGTTTAATTAAAGGTTCAGTTACCAGTCACGGCTCTGAGAGGGCAAGGCAGGTCAGTCCAAGAAAATAATAATGAATTGGTGTTATGCGCGGGAAGTGTGAAATGAGAGTTGTGATCTTGGGTTTTTTCCAATTGTTCAGGTGGAAAAGAGAGGCGTGTGAAAAATGTCGAGAAAACAGAAAGACGTGTGCAAAATGTCGAAAACAGAGAGACGTGTGTAAAATGAGCGAGACGTGTGTAAAATCGCGGGAAAAAGAAGGAGCTGTATAAAAGGTGGAAAAATGCGAGAAAAGATAGAGATTTGCTAGGTATTCATTGTGTTGGGTTAGGCAAGCAAGATTCGAGTTTCGACTTGGAGATTATGAAGATCAGTAATATTTCTTTCTTTTGGATATAACTCACTATTTTGTTTATACGTAAGTAAACGATCATGTCATTGTGAAAATATTAGTGCTTGCCGAATGACGTTCAATAAACTACTGGTTGAATTTACTGCATTGCTGTTTTTGGAACGTTACAGTTTTTCTTTTGGATATACCTAGTCATTTTGGGGCCGTATGCTTATCACTAAACCTAAAAGGGATGAACGAACCTGGAAAGGAAAACTTATTAGCAAAAGTCAAGCATCTTATTCTCGTGTGGAAGGCCTGTAGCGACTTGAACAACAACCTATAAAGGATTATCTCTGACTGAAAACCAAAATCAATGTAACTACTTGCTGACTTAACGGACACGGCACACTCAAAGAGCTGACTACAGAGATTACAATAATATAACTAGGTACAGCAATAAATATACTGTCAAGTAAACGGATACTACACATAAAGGCCAAACTCTAACATCTGACTACAGAGATTACAGTTATATGACTAGGTACAGCAATAAATACACTGTCACGTAAATAGATACTACACATCAAGCCCCAACTCCGACAACTGACTACAGAGATTACAGTTATATAACAAGGCAAAACAACAAATGCACTGTCAAGTAAACAGATACTACACATTAAGCCCCAACTCTAACACCTGACTACAGAGATTACAGTTACATAATTAGGTACAGCAACAAATACACTGTCAAGTAAACAGAAACTACACATCAAGCCGCACCTCCGACAACTGACTACAGAGATTACAGTTATATAACTAGGTACAGCAACAAATACACTGTCAAGTAAACAGATACTACACATATAGCCACACCTCTTACACCTGACTGCAGAGATTACAGCTATATAACTACGGATTGAAAAATAAAGCAGACAATCCGTCAACAACAAGCACAAACCGTAGAGTAAAAGAGACAGTTTATCACTGACATATGAAAAAAATAAACAGTGAAACAATATTTTGAAACGAGAAATAAGACACACTGAAACTATAAATAACTAATCGGAATATCAGAGGGCACATGTCGTCCATTATTTTAAACAAAAGTGTTATTAACACACGTGATACTTTCTTTGGGTGAAAGTTGCTCTAGACAAGAAGAAAAGAATAAATCAAACAACATAAATACAGGACTTATGACAATGGTTATAACGAACACAACAACAAATGAGAATACCACTACAAAAATAATTATTATTTTCGTGACTACCACGATGACACAAGAGAAACCAATAGCAAGGGATCCAGATCTCCAGGAATACCCAGAGTTCGCTGGGGGGACAACATTAGATAATCCCCGAGGGACCGAAGACTGGACTGGAACCAGGCCAAAAGAAATACAGATACAGGATAACATATCCAAGAAGGCTAGACATCATATCTCACTACCTAGGGGATCAGGGAGGAGTATATCATTTTTGTACCCACTGGTTCTGACAAAATTCCATCCAAAATATTCTCTGTACTGTGTTTGAACCCTGTACCTTTAGAATTAGAGACGGGCCCTACACCTCATATCTACTCCGGCTATCAGGGTCCGGCCCCCATGGTAGAAGAGGAACGATCAAGTAAGAAAAGGTGTTTAAAAGATTGTTGTAGTGCGCTATTTGGCGCCAATAACACATTTGGTTGTGCTCATCTGCTACTACACTGGGCTTTATATTGTGGCATTTTCATTGAAAGTGGCAGAGGATATAAGTATTCACTACTTTAACATGTGCATCAATCTCCTTATTATTTAAAGTATTGTTATTCTAAACATGAGAAACAAAACATTTTTCACTTATTTAACAAAAGTACTAATCAAAGTAAGAGAATATTTTGTGCCTTACATAATTTTGTAAAATGAATTGACAAGATTAAAAAAATAGTGAATGTCTGTTTTTAAGTTTGATATTTTTTTAATAGTTGAATTGTTCCCCTTTGGAAGTAAATAGAATGTATTCCCCTAACTTTATTTTCTCTCTGCTGTTTAAAGTATCACGTGCTTAAGTTTTATTTGTCTGTTTCACTTTCGTCTAAGATTCAACATCCCGTCAAAACCTGACAAGAGGTGTGATCTCTTGGTCATAAGTGGGCTAGTTTTGACCGCTGGACTGTTATCTCTGTCCCATTTTTTTCTTTTTAAATTGGGGGGGGGGGGGGGGGGGGGGGGGGGGGGGGGGGGGGGGGGGGCACTTTTATTAGCCATGAAAAGGTCTATTTCTGTGAAGGACTGCTAGCTGGCTGTCTGACGTCACGTCGCAGGTTTATTCCAGTGTTGCTGCTTATTCAGTTCATATACTTATTTATTTATATATTCTAAGTGTAATGATTTTACCTCTATATCTATTATTGCTAGTGTGCCGACGTGTCGTTAAAAGTACTACTAGCTGAAATGAAGATCCATGTGTGTTTTTTGTTTCCACTTGTGTCTACCTTTAGTGTGGTCTTCCTTAACTCCAGCTGATTTATAACTTTGTCAATGATGATTTGACGTATGGTGTCTAAAATCGCAATAAGTAACTCTCCCTTTGGATTGTTTATTGTTTGACTGTGTTGTTTTATTTGATATGTCTGTGATAAATTGTCTCTCTTGTTCTACGGTTTTTGTTGGTGGAATGTCTGTTTTATTTTTCTACCAGTATTTATATAACTGTAATCTCTGTAGAAAGACGTCGGAGTTGTGGTTCGATGTGTAGTTTCTGCTTACTTGACAGCGTGTTTGTTGTCAATCTATTTATTATCTTAGTTAAACGTTTCAACATTCATTCTCATACCACTATGACACATATAAATAATTTCATAAAACATATGTGATAGCGTTGCAGTTCTGCTCCAGTCAGATCATAAGTAGATTACTATTACTAATCTATTGCAGTGGGATCGTCTGTAGCTCTGTCTATTTACAACTATGTCATAGGCATTTCTTTGTAGTTCTATCAACATTACAGAACTTTCTCAGTTATCTCATCCCATGTGTAGTTCTGTCAACATTACAAATCTGTACCAGTTATCTCACCCCATCTGCAGTTCTGTAAACAATACACATCTGTTCCAGGCAGATCGTCTGTAGTTCTGTTAACATTACAAATCAGTTCCAGTTATCTCACCCCTTTCTGTAGTTCTGTAAACAATACAAATCTGTCCCAGGTAGAATCATCTGTAGTTCTTTCAACATTACAAATCAGTCCCAGTTAGGTCAGCCCATTTCATAGTTTCAGGGTAGCAATGGTTCTGGTTTCTGAGCAACAAAGTCCATAATTTATGACCAGTTTGATTAAAGTTGGGTTAACAAAAACATAAGTAAAGCTTCATACTAGGACACAGTACACACAAAATTGTCAGCGTTACGGCCAGGTCTTCATCAAGGTCACAACTAAGGAAAACGGAAGGGCAAAGAAAGAATTAAAAAGTAAAATTCATAAGAAATAAATACAAAAGATTAATTAAGAGAAAGGTGTATTCTTTTAGCAAGTTCACTATTTGTTTGTGGAATTGTTTCTCTTGGCACAAAGTTGCCTCCCATAATAGTGGTTTACGTTGAGGTATGACAGTCATTTTGTATATATATATATATATATATCCTTTTTTTACGGCATCTTTTTAATGATTTTTTAAAAATTTGGTCACAGCGCACAAACATAATTCACTTTTCTTAATTACTGTGCTGTATTTAGCAGTTGATGAAATATTCACACAGTGACATCCTTGGTTATTTATGATTTAATTGTGTCTTAGATCTGGATTGTGCACGCGATGATAATGAATTAACTTAGTACACACACAGACACCACTCACACACACGGTCAATGCACATAACGATCTCTTTGCTTGCCGTTCAATTGATAAGGGAGGTTACTTTAAGACAAGCAAACCAATTATTTCAGAAAATCTTATAATTACATAAATTGGACAATGTACGTTATTTTAATAGTATAAATATCTTATTTAATATATTTTAGTTATGGAAATTTTAATTATTTTAATCAATAAAATTATAAATTTTGTGCTTGACGCACATGTCGGTCAAGTCAAACATGTGTTCTCTGTAACCTCTTAATGGTAATACATTATCAAAACTGACCATTTCTGTACTTAACAAAATACTGTTAAAAAAAAAAAATAAATTGAAATTTGCTGGATGTTTCCTGTACCACAGGTGTGGCTAAAGTTTATTGTCGCGAGTTCTATAGCGCATTGCGGTTGTTCCACAGTCAGCATGATGCCTTTTGTGCAGTTACACTGAGCCTCTTCAGTGCCCTTGTTCTTGACTGTCCCCTCAACCCCAATAGTTTCAAAATATCATACAGTAAAGCAGCCACGATCCCTCTTGCACTCACTTCAACAGCCATGACCCTTACAGTGAACCCATCGTGTCACAGGTCCGCGGTGTGACGTGTATATGAAAATATCGCTTCCTTATCCGTACACCTATGTTTTCCCCAACCAATGTGTATAATTTTTGCAACGCAAAACCTACGAAATTTCTGGCTGTCTTAACTCATATTCTAGCCACGCCTATTTTTTCATGGTTTAATGCGCTGATGAGCGTCTACCTAGATTCGCAACTGTCATTGCATTCATGGAAGCAAATCAAGTGTGTTTGCCAGAGCTCACGTGAGCTGAGCCGTCAGGATTACGATGACTGGCACATTGCACGTGCCCAAAACACGTTGAAGGTAATCAGCTTTGAAGTTCTCTACAAGGGGAAGCAAATCCTGTGATGTTGTTCATACAGAGAGACAATCGTTGATATCAGAAGCCTTGGTTGTCGATTGACAACGTCGAACAGAGGGACCGTAGAATTCTTTATCTCGGGAACGAAGCTTCTTGATTTCCCTGGCAAGGACGAAGGTGTAAAAATTCGCATCCTTTAGAGATATATACACCGATTCCGTATATATTATGTCTTCACTCTAATTCAGTTATCAGTCTTTCAGAAATTTCGGATAAATCTAAGCACGCCAGACTAGGAATCATTTCATTCGATAAATGTGTTAAATTGTCCCGTGGGGATTTAAATTTCTGATTGTGGTAATATTTTAAGTTGTGCTTAAGTTTTAAATGTGCTAACAGTTTTACTATTTTTTTCAATGCTATTCCCTAGCGTTAAAACTAGCGAAATAGGAACGCGCAGATATTCTCTTACCAGTGGTTCAGCAATGTAATATCCATCAACCATTTTTCGCGGACTTAAGTATCAAGTTAAAAGTGCCAGAGTAATAAGCGCATTATATTTCTTTGTGTGTAAATTGTTTTAATGACAAGTGTTTATATTACGTGTTAAAAACGGTAGACGTCAACCACCAAATAGCAAGTAACGACCAGCGATATAAGTTAAATGAGTCTTAATTAAATTAACCCTGATATTGTGCGCTGAGTGTTTACTGGGAGGGGAAAGGCGCATACCTGACACCCAAACAGTATCCGCTGAAGCGAAGCGTGATAAGTTAAACCAAGATACCGTGTGCCTCTTAATTTAATTATAGGATTAGAGATCACACTTTCCGCGTGATAGCATAGTATTGTCATTTTTGGGTTAAATGTTTGTTTTCTCATTAATTTAGGCTCGATCAAAAACCCAGCAAACCTGCGGCTAATCAAACCAGAAACAATCATATTTATTATTCGGGTCCTCGATGTCTTGACCTGTGCGGTCCTCTTTCTTCGTTTATGAGAGAGACTACCTCATGAACAATAAGATTAAGCATAAAGGGACTTACAAATTACCCAGATTTTCTATCCAATTTTATCAGCTTGCTGCGGCAGACATATATAACATTTTACTCGACTTATGACAGTAGTTTTTTTTTTCTCAATTGAATTGTACCAGGAGAATTCACTGTTTCATATCCGGCACTCAACTCAGCGAAAAGCCAATACGATTTTTCATTTCCAGTTCACATAAAGCAACCAGAGGCTAGACTGTGCAGGAACTAATTGTATTCTTTCTATGACTGTGACCGTCCCGAATACGTCTTACTCCAACTACTATATGCAGTGATACATGACGCATCCAGGAAAACAATTAACCCACCAATTTTGGCGATTACCTTGACATTATTATTAAGAACCAAGACTAGTCTGGGGCCAGATTTGGCAACCAACCTAACAACATAAGATCATACTATTGTTAGTGTTTTTCCCAGAGATACCTATGACAACTATTGGGTATGCAAGTATGTTTATGGCCACAGAAGAACAGGATAAAAGAACAGAGGGAGAGAGAAAAGTATGTTCACTTGTTACCATCAGTATAATTACTTCTTTATTCTTATCTCACTAACCTGCGTATTTACGGGAAAGCTTAACTAGGCACTTGCTCTTTTTCCTTACTGACTATTCCAGACCCTAATGCAAACCTTTGACCTTTTGGGGTTATTAAATTCTTTGGGATCTTTTCTTTACAAGGAGGGGAGGGCATATATTGGGTTATTTTCCCATGACTTTAATATGATTTATTGATATACATGTTTGACGTTGTAAAGTTTAAATTGATAATAAACTGCGAGATGGCGGTAGACCTACCTGGACGAGGGGCATATCCAGAGAGTATCAGAAAATCGCGGAGACTGCCGGATGTAGTGCTTCATTCTTCAGCATCGCTTCAGGTTATACTGATTGAAATGACCGTGCCATTTGAATCCAGATTGGACTAGCAACATTCGCTCAAAGCGGCCAAGTATAATGATCTGGCCGCGGATCTGAGACACCATGGGTTTACTGCTAGTGTCATGTCTGTTGAGGTGGGTGCAAGAGGCTCGTGGCTGCATCAGTGTATGATTTATTGAAACTGTTGGGGCTGAGGGGACAGTCAAGAACAAGGGCACTGAAGAGGCTTAGTGAAAAGGCATCTTGCTGGCTGTGGAACAACCGCATAGCGCAATGGAAATCGTGACAGTAAACTCTGCGGTACAGAAAACAGCAGGAATTATTCTAAGTCTACAGTACGTTGAGTTTTTCAGTGTACTGATGAAAGGGTTGTGTCTGACGAGCAACAGGCGGTGTATATTATGTGGCAGCAAGGGAACGACTAACAAAGGGAATGAATAAGGAGAATTATACTTGTAAATAGGAAGGTTCATATATAGAGTACAAAAAGGGGATGCGCTAACAATAATGGGCATGAAAAGGGTGAACGATAATCCAGTGAAGCACGCTTTTCTCAGGAAGGCAGTCCAGAAGGCGTGAGTTAATAGTGCAGATGGCACGTACGCTAGGAGCCAAGTTGAAGGTGTGGTGAAAAATTCTAATACCCATATATAAATTAGAACATAAATATAAAGCCGAACGAAATAATACGATAGGAAGAAGAATGGAGAAAGACTAGTGCTTTCCTGGTATAGATAACACCTTCGTTGTATCACGCCGTAATGGCTAACACAAGAATCCTACTTGTCGTAATTCGTTCGTTCATAAATAAAATGCTTAGACTAAATGATACGGCGATAACCGTAGTTCTAAAAATAGAATTTGTAGTAAAATCTTCTAGACGACCTTGATTTTAAAAACTAACATTAGTGCAAAATCGCGCACAACGTTAGCCTTGGAAAGACAGACGGGCTTAGAAGAGAGAGAGAGAGAGAGAGAGAGAGAGAGAGAGAGAGAGAGATAGATAGACGGACTGTGGAACACGGTCACGCAAGCAGCTCGCAGTGTGTTTAAACATTAAACCAAGTCGCATGCAGTGCATGGCCAGATTTTTCAAATAAACAGTGATAAAAACTAACGATACGATGTTAGGTTTAGGAAACAGGTTTAATTCTTATTAGGAAACCTGATATTTACGTAGGGCTCCTGACTTTATACTGATAGTACAGTCGTAAAGACTTGAACAGGTGGTAGTTTATAATTAAACAATTAACATCGAAAAAAGATCGTATTCTTAACTACGCCACTTAGCCCCCTGCAAATTATATATTCGTGTAGTTGAAGACTTATTGACCGAGAATATGTATTTGGTTGTCTAATAGTCCATTAGACAATCAATTATTGGTAAATAAACATATAGAGGAACGGAGAAACTGTCAGGTCAGGTCATATCTGCTTAGAGGGGACAGTAGAATTTTTTTGGAACAAAAGTCGGTGAGAAAGGCTAATTATAGTACGAGGCCAGAGATTGGCTGAACGTTGTAGTTAAACGAAAGATTACTGGGTGACCCCTGAGTAACAAATAGATGCCTAGAAACGGGGAAAAGTGAATGCAAAGATTTGAATGCCTGTTTATCTTTGAAAATGTTCAAAACGATTGGTCAATACACTGGATATTAGCAGAAGAAATCTTAGAGGGGACGCCATATCGTTACACATTGTGAGAGATGAGAACAGGCTGTGTTATTCAAAATTAAATATATGATAGCAGCCTGGAACATACCGCAGATCAAACTGTGTCAGTCATCTTTAGTGTGTATTTCCTTACGATTGTGGTAAGCTAGACATTTTTAATCGGTATTTTATATGAAAATTGAATGTGAAATGATAAATTATGTCTGTATGTGTGTGGTTCAGTAGCAAACATGAGGCAAAGCCTAGATATTGCTCCACCATGTAAAAGACTATCAGAGAGGAGTATAACTACAAATATATATATATATATATATATATATATATATATATATATATATATATATATATATATATATATATATATATATATATATAGGAGTGTAAACTAGAAACACAACAACTATCCTATTGTATGGAAGGGATTACAGCTGGAATTGCAGAGGCGTTATAACCATTAGGGAGAGGAATACTGGTGTATATTGTCACATGAAAAGCTAGCAGTTGGCTTAAAGCGCTGAACTTTATGTTTGTACTGTCATGTACTTCAGTGTGGAATAATAATTGTATATTAGTTATGAAGAAGGAGGCACAACTTTCTCATTTCAGGGACCGTGGTATAGATGGTGATATTGCATCGTCCGGTCTGAGTACTGCGTGATCCAGAAAGCTGGCAGCAGACTCCGTGCACAAGAAAGCGGCCATTGTCTATCTTACTATCAAACTGAGAAGCAAGCGAGCAGAGGATACAGGTTTCCTGCAACTGCATTATGAGATAAGAGCTTGTCAGCACGAAAAGACTCAACCTTGAATAAAATAACCCTGAACTGAACTTTATTATATAAAAGGGGACAGAAATTTTAAAGAAACAGAATCTGTGAATCCTTCAATAAGATTTCCACCAGTAACAAACACATGAAGTCATGATGACAACCAACAGTCTAGCTATTAATGACAATATTACCTCATAATATTACACAACAACACCACACTCATATTGCTATAACAGTCTATGACTGGATAAATATCCAGTGTATAAATACTTGTATATAAATATTTTGATTACATTTTTATTGTGATTCCTGATTCACAAATACAATAGAATCAGGAAAGATATTGAAAGATCATTAATACATTTTAAAAACTTAACCCTTGACTTAATAAGATAGTCTTTTAGAGTGTTATGTGTTTGTGATTGTCAAAGTGCTGTAAATTGTGGAAATTATTAAAGCAATTGTGTATATGTCAGTTGGTTGTTATACTTACACTTCATCACTATCATAACCCTAGACACTTAACGAAGCTATTATTCATTACTCCAGAATAAGTCTGATTGAGATCGAAATGTGGTAGCAAGTAAGGTCTTCTGTATACACACCAAATTTATTATCTTCAGAAACCTTCACAGCTATTCTCATTCAGTACACTAAGTCCCCTATAATTGTAATTATTTCCCAACACACCACATATATTGGGGTCCTGTCCGGGATTTATAAAATTAAAAAGGTATTCTTGGGTGGAAAAAAAATAAGGTTGAGCTCTCAGTGCTTGTGGTTGTCCCTAGTATAGCTAGTCATAGATAGAATTGCTTGGTTAGACATTGTATAAATTTGCCTGTTAGAAAATGGCTGACCTGGCAAATTTTCGATCTGCTGCTGTGCAGGCTGCTAAAGAGCTGGGAATGGAGGGGCAAATTATGATTGCTTATGTCACAACTGAATGTGACAAATTTATTGTGCGTGAAGAAAGAAAATTTGAAGCAGAAAGAAAGTTAGAGACTGAAAAAGAAATTAAGAGGCTGCAGATTGAGGCTGATAAAGAGGCTAGGGCATTGGAGGCGGATCGAGAGGCGGAAATAAAGAGGCTCCAGTTGGAAGAGAAAAAGGCTGAAAGGGAGGCAGAGGAAAAGAAACAGGCTGCAGAAAGGGAAGCAGAAAAGGAGGAGAAGAGATTACAAAGGGAACATGAGTTACGACTAAGGGAGTTAGAACTTCAAGGCCATGCTTATGAAAAAGGTGCCAGTCCTTTTGCCTCAGATGCCACTGTTAGTCAGGGAGCCTCAGCCTCAGATATGAGTTTTCATTTAGACCATTTTGTTGAGAAAGACGATGACATAGAAAGTTACCTAAATAGATATGAACTTTTGGCTACCACGTATGGTTTAGAGAGAGAAAGGTGGAGCCTAAAGTTATCACAAGGGCTTCGTGGTACAGCTTATGAAGTTTTTGCCAAGATGAGCAGAGATGACCAAGACAATTATGACATGTTAAAGCAGGCTCTTTTGTTAAGATATGAAAAGAATGGAGAATTTTATAGAAAAATGTTCAGGAATGCTAAATTACTGTCATGTGAGACATATCACCAGTTCTCTGCACGGTTAGAGACATACTTGGAGAAATGGACTGCTCTGGGGAAAACCCAATATCTTAAGGAAATGATCCTTATAGAGCAGTTAAGAGAGTCCATGGCTCCAGACCTGAGAAAGTTTCTCATGGAACAAGGTGCAGAGAGGCTGGGTGAGTTACTAAATGTCGCTGAAAGATATCAGGCAGCTCAAGCAGAGGTAACTGGTAATAAAAAGAAACAGGTAGACAATTTTAAGGCACCACAAAACTTGAATAAGTTTGATCATAGAGATCAGAACTAAGGTAAGCACCAGTTTGATAGGCCACGGTATGATAATAAAAATAAAACCCCACAATTCGATGAAAGGAAATTTGATGAAAGAAAATCTTTCAACCAAGGAAGGAAGTGGTGTAAAAATTGTCGGATGGACAATCATAATACTGACCGTTGTAGAAGGAAACCTGTGTATATGGCCACCCTTCAGGTCAGGTCGACCTCTAGAAAGGAGGAAGAACCACCAAAAATTATGTCTCGTAAAGAGTGTAGGAAGGCACAGGTTAAGGATAGATCACTGAAGCCGTGTTTTGACAAACTCCAAAAACTCCATACCCCTCCTAGAAAAGGAGAATTCTATTTGGATGATGGACTGCTTTACAGAGCGGTTATAGCAGGATCATACGAGTTGGGACATATACACAATTGCTTTAATAATTTCCACAATTTACAGCACTTTGACAATCACAAACACATAACACTCTAAAAGACTATCTTATTAAGTCAAGGGTTAAGTTTTTAAAATGTATTAATGATCTTTCAATATCTTTCCTGATTCTATTGTATTTGTGAATCAGGAATCACAATAAAAATGTAATCACAATATTTATATACAAGTATTTATACACTTGATATTTATCCAGTCATAGACTGTTATAGCAATATGAGTGTGGTGGTGTTGTGTAATATTATGAGGTAATAGTGTCCTTAATAGCTAGACTGTTGGTTGTCATCATGACTTCATGTGTTTGTTACTGGTGGAAATCTTATTGAAGGATTCACAGATTCTGTTTCTTTAAAATTTCTGTCCCCTTTTATATAATAAAGTTCAGTTCAGGGTTATTTTATTCAAGGTTGAGTATTTTCGTGCTGACAAGCTCTTATCTCATAATGCAGTTGCGGGAAACCTGTATCCTCTGCTCGCTTGCTTCTCAGTTTGATAGTAAGATAGACAATGGCCGCTATCTTGTGCAAGGAGTCTGCTGCAAGCTTTCTGGATCACGCAGTACTCAGACCGGACGATGCAATATCACCATCTATACCACGGTCCCTGAAATGAGAAGGTTGTGCCTCCTTCTTCATATTTAATATACAATTATTATTACACACTGAAGTACATGACAGTACAAACATAAAGTTCAGCGCTATAGGCCAACTGCTAGCTTTTCATGTGACAATATACACCAGTATTCCTCTCCCTAATGGTTACAACGCCTCTGCAATTCCAGCTGTAATCCCTTCCATACAATAGGATAGGTGTTGTTTTTCTAGTTGACACTCCTATATATATATTTGTAGTTATACTCCTCTCTGATAGTCTTTTACATGGTGGAGCAATATCTAGGCTTTGCCTCATGTTTGCTACTGAACCACACATATACAGACATAATTTATCATTTCACATTCAATTTTCATATAAAATACCGATTAAAAATGTCTAGCTTACCACAGTCGTAAGGAAATACACACTAAAGATGACTGACACAGTTTGATCTGCGGTATGTTCCAGGCTGCTATCATATATTTAATTTTGAATAACACAGCCTGTTCTCATCTCTCACAATGTGTAACGATATGGCGTCCCCTCTAAGATTTCTTCTGCCAATATCCAGTGTATTGACCAATCGTTTTGAATATTTTCAAAGATAAACAGGCGTTCAAATATTTGCATTCACTTTTCCCCGTTTCTAGGCATCTATTTGTTACTCAGGGGTCACCCAATAATCTTTCGTTTAACTACAACGTTCAGCCAATCTCTGGCCTCGTACTATAATTAGCCTTTCTCACCGACTTTTGTTCCAAAAAAATTCTACTATCCCCTCCAAGCAGATATGACCTGACCTGACAGTTTCTCCGTTCCTCTATATGTTTATTTACCAATAATTGATTATCTAATGGACTATTAGACAACCAAATACATATTCTCGGTCAATAAGTCTTCAACTACACGAATATATAATTTGCAGGGGGCTAAGTGGCGTAGTTAAGAATACGATCTTTTTTCGATGTTAATTGTTTAATTATAAACTACCACCTGTTCAAGTCTTTACGACTGTACTATCAGTATAAAGTCGGGAGCCCTACGTAAATATCAGGTTTCCTAATAAGAATTAAACCTGTTTCCTAAACCTAACATCGTATCGTTAGTTTTTATCACTGTTTATTTGAAAAATCTGGCCATGCACTGCATGCGACTTGGTTTAATGTTTAAACACACTGCGTGCTGCTTGTGTGACCGTGTTCCACAGTCCGTCTATCTCTCTCTCTTTCTCTCTCTCTCACTCTCTCTCTCTCTCTCTCTCTCTCTCTCTCTCTCTCTTCTAAGCCCGTCTGTCTTTCCAAGGCTAACCTTGTGCGCGATTTTGCACTAATGTTAGTTTTTAAAATCAAGGTCGTCTAGAAGATTTTACTACACATTCTATTTTTAGAACTACGGTTATCGCTGTATCGTTTAGTCTAAGCATTTTATTTATGAACGAACGAATTAGGACAAGTAGGTATCTTGTGTTAGCCATTACGGCGTGATACAACGAAGGCGTTATCTATACTGGGAAAGCACTAGTCTTTCTCCATTCTTCTTTCTGTCGTATTATTTCGTTCGGCTTTATATTTATGTTCTAATTTATATATGGGTATTAGAATTTTGCACCACAATTCTCCCCACTTAAAACAGACATCATATGTCAGTCCCTAATTCTAGGTACACATAGATAAATTTCTATCTATGCCTGGTGATTACTCTGATTCTCCTCGCACGGATGGCGGCTTAGAAAATCAGCACCTAGGTTATTTTTTCCAGAAATATATTCTATACTGAACTGACATGGCTGTAATAACAAAGACCAGCGCAATAACCTAGCATTTTCATGCCTTGCTTGCGCTAGAAAAGACAGGGGTTTGTGATCCGTTTGTAACTTGAATGTCTTCCCATACAGATAAATATTGAATTTCTTGATCGCCCATATTACTGCGAGACATTCTTTTTCACTTATTGAATAATTTTTTTCAGCTGTATTCAACTTTCGACTAGCATATGCCACTGGGTATAATTCCCCATCCAGTGAATCTGACTTCTGTAACAGGGTGGCACCCAACCCTAGATTACTAGCATCCGTTCTCACAATGAATTCTTGACTTAAGTCAGGTAATTTCAAAATAGGTTTGCTTGTGAGCTTTTCTTTCAATTCTTGGTATGCTAATTCACACTGTGCTGTCCAGGTAATTCGATCTAGATTTCCTTTGCGTGTCAAATCAGTTAACGGTGCACATATGGAGTTAAAGATTTTGATATACTTTTGGTAGAAACCACATAATGGGACAAAAGATCTCACGTCTTTCTTTGTTTGTGGCCTCGGTGCTTTTCTCAGTTTCTCCAAGTTCTTGGGGTCAGGGGTCATGTTTCCCTGATGGACTGTGTGTCCCAAGAATTCTAATTCTTTACATCCAACGCAACATTTGGTTGGTCGGGCTGTCAAATTCGCTTCTCTAAGTCGATCAAACAACATGTTCAGAGAGTTAATGTGTTCCTCAAATGTTTCTGTCGCTATCAGGATATCATCCATGAAGTTTGTGATGCATGGATTATTCAGGGGATCTAACAGTTTTCTCATCATTCTAGAGAAGACACTGGGCGCATTTTTCAATCCAAATGGCAATCTGTTAAATTCATAGTGTCCTTCTGAGGTACTAAAAGCTAGATAAGGTCTAACCTCAGGCTTTACTGGAATCTGATAGTAGCCTTTGTTCAGATCCACCTTTGAGAAATATTTAGCTTTATTCAGCCTGGCAAACCGCTGATTTGTATCCGGCAATGGATCCACCTGACCTTCTGTGATAGCATTCAGTCTCCTGCAATCTATATAGAGTCTATGTTCTCCATAGGGTTTTCTCAAGAGAACCACACTGGAACTATACTGAGATTCACTGTGTGAAATAATTCCTTCCTTCAGCAAATAGTCTATCTCTTCCTTCAAAGCTTTCTCCTTAGCAAAAGGAATCGAATAGGCTTTCATACAGACTGGTGTTGGGTCTATAAGTTTCATATCATATTCTAATAAGTTTGTATGCCCCGGACGGTCCGTTAGCACCTCTATATGATCATCTAGAACCTGTTGCACTCTCTCCTTCTGATTTTTCGTTAAATGTGTACTGATTTTCACCTGTGCAGCGGTCTCACAGGGGTGTAATGGATATTCAAATGATGAAAGTGGTTCTTTTTTCATCTCCATTGCAATAGACAAGGTCAGCAAATGTGTCTCTTCCTGATTTTCTCTTTCCAAATATTTCTTTAGGAGATTCACATGATAGATTTTTTCTTTCCCCTTCTTATCTATCTTATAATTTGTTCTAGACACCTTCTCTAGAACTGTATATGGCCCTTGCCATCCAATTTGCAACTTATTCTGGCTACGGGGTAGAAGAAGCAGTACCTTCTCTCCCACAGCCAAATCTCTGTCTTTTGCTTTCTTGTTATAATAGGCAGCATGCTTTTTCCTGGCTTGTCTCAAATTTTCATTGGCAAGTTTCCAGCCAGGTTTTAAACGAGTGGTCAGCTCATTCCCATATTGGTATGATGATGTAATATTTTCCTCTGCCTTTTCATCAGTCCACGTTCTTAACAGGGCTTACATATGGACTTTGAATATTGTTGACCTGTTTTTCCAGGTACGGTATGGTTTCTTCCACTAGAAGCCCTATAGTGATGATTTTTTCTTCCCAGAATCATCATTCACAAATCGACCGCTACCAATTCTTTTCTTGGGTCTTTCTCCCCACTTAAATATCCTTGTGAGAGATCTCCTCTCTCCATTTTCTTCCTCCAGTTTACATAAGTCCGATCGAGGGATTTTCGGCTTATTCTGGGGTAAGACATCTCTTTGTACTCGCTGCCTAGTGGCCATTGTAAAACATCCAAGTGAAGATTGTCCGTGAAAAGGGGGTTCCCATTCCACTTGGTCCACTTTATTAAATTTATTTTTCTTTCCATTGTCAGGCCTAAGTTTGCCCCGTGGCGTGTCTAGGTCCTGATTCATTTTCCCACGTGTGGGTGTTACCTCTTTATTTTCTGGCCCAGGTTTTCCATAATGCTTCTGTCGCATTTGGTTATTATTTTTCCACCCTGTGGAATTGTTCTCCCTGCACTGTTTGCAGTCCTCGACAAATTTTCTTATGTCATCAACCACTCCTGGCCAGTAATAAGACATAAATGTCATTGAACAGGTGCGACGCATCCTCAGATGTCCACCGTCTAGAACATGTGTTTGTCTCATAACTAGTTCCCTATATTTCGAGGGTATATGGCCACCCTTCAGGTCAGGTGGACCTCTAGAAAGGAGGAAGAACCACCTAAAATTATGTCTCGTAAAGAGTGTAGGAAGGCACAGGTTAAGGATAGATCACTGAAGCCGTGTTTTGACAAACTCCAAAAACTCCATACCCCTCCTAGAAAAGGAGAATTCTATTTGGATGATGGACTGCTTTACAGAGCGGTTATAGCAGGATCATACGAGTTGGGACAACTAATTGTATAACCTGAACACTGAGAGGATACATATAACAATAATCTAAGAAAATTATAAAGAAGAACGAACAGAAGTAGAGACTAGAGCACCTGAGTGATCATCTGTGGTTAAAGGTCAAAAGGTGTGGTTTTGATACTGAACGAGAGAGAGTGAGGAAAGGAATAAATATTGAGAAAGAACTTACACATTGTATATTCTGTGATGGACCAGATGTGGAGGTCAAAGCAGACAGCAATGATCCTCTCACGTATAAATAAACAGTATTTCAATTAATATGGCATTATCACATCACGTGCTGTGTGTGTGTGTGTGTGTGACTGTTATAATTATGCAGCATGTTATTGCTAACTAAAGAGGTAAAAGAACCTGGGCAGACATGTGTCACATAATAAGATTCATGATACAACGACACAGCCGGCCACATGATAGAAGTGACCACAGGCAGGCGGTCACATCTCATCAATTTTGGTGCCGAGACCAACCTCAAACAGCATTGACATCAATCATTCGTCCGCTGGTCGCTACCTCCAAGACAAAATACGCTACACATTATATAATTCTGGTGCCGAGAACAACCTCAGGCAGCATTTGTCATCAGTCAGTCACCAAATTAAAGTACAACACATAAAACTGGGTGATGACAGACTTCAAGAACCACAGATGATAGAACAACGCAGATAGAAGGCATAGTTGTAGTTACGCAACATACAAAAATAAAATCAGAGTGACAACAGTGAAAGTTGTAAACACAGAATAAAGTGAACAGTATCGGAACCAGCCAAGCCAAAACGTCGGCCCGAAAACCAAGTCAGAATTTCCTTCTTTCAAACTGACCTGCACGAGAATACGTCGCCACAACAAGGCAAGTTGACATTCGCCGTCCTGTAACACCAACTCAGAAACAAATTTTTTTTTCCTTCAAGCCTCCGGCACGGGAACTACTCATCACAACAAACGCAAAGGCCCGCATACTTCTTTCAACGAGTGGGCGAGTAGGGTAAGACAAGTCATAGAGTGCATTACAGTAACCGATTCACGGATAGGTTTGTGTGTAGCAAAATGAAAACGATGTGTAGTCCAGTTGGTAGAAAAATATAACAATAGTGTTTGTTAAAAAGAAAAGTCGGTCATGCGCGCAACATCGCGACAATACGAGTACTCCAACGTAGACGTCTTAATTAATTAGTTTAATTAGACATTGTTGTATTATTATTGTTGTCTTATTACTATTCCTATCATTATTGTTATTACCATTGTAGTGTCAGATAATATTGATTTGTAACCGTGTATACATAAAATTTGTTTTGGTAACCATAACATTGTTTTTCAAGACTAATAGAAAAATTTCCATTCATTTTCAGGTGCAAGTTAGTTTAAGTTAACGGTAGAAATAAGTAACTATTTTTCAGATTGTATGATGGCACAGACCGAACAGACACAGTATAACGTGCAAGACAGTCAGACTCTAGCCCTCGTAAAGACGATTGCCGACACATTAGCCAAGGTAGACAACAGTGCTAAATACGCAAACATAAAAGGTAATGTAGACTTTTTTCAGGTGACCCACACGCATGCCGTAAGTGGCTTACAGATATTGACAAATATGCAATGTCAATAAATGCAGATGAATCTGAGAAAGTAAAAATTGCGTTTTTTTTCGTCTGCTGGTCTGGTCACTGACTTTATGAGAAGGCGATTGGACACATGCCCCAATGAAACGTGGAAGGATCTTAAAGCAGAGTTAATTAGACGGTATTCCTTCGTGCCCGACTGATACGGGGTGTTTCGTCATTGATATCATTATGATTGATGGTCACTGTATTAGATTGTCTCACCGGTTAGTATAACGTCCGACAACCATTCTGGTTCCTTGCGAACCTCATTGATAGTATTGAAAATAAATATCTCCTCTGTAAAAGATTTCATCGTGCTTGAATAAGAATCCATAAATGGCATTAAACGAACCAACCTTAACATGAGTGATGTGGATAAGTCCTCGGGTTTGAGTCCAAAATTTATACATTTTTATTTGACGAAAATACGAATACATCACAGGTAATCAGCTCATAATAATACTTTACAATTTGCCGTCCAATTAAACAAAACATCTTGACCATCAGTTTTTCTGTTACTTAGTTGTCATCAGAACATCATGGCTGTGTACACGCGCTGCCGTTATCCAGTCAGCCGGTAATGAGACTCATGTGTTTTGACACAATATATAGATCATAACTGATCAACGATGCTTGCGTAATTTGGTTGTACATTAACCTTATAATTCCATCACTTCATTAATATAATCTGGACTGACCCTATGTTCTTATCTCACTATCATATATATATAAGGCAATTAGCAAGCCTAACACTGGAAGGATATTATACCCGTCTTCATGGCTTGACGGTCAGCATAAAAAGGGTCAAGTACACTAGTCACCAAGCGTGACCATATCAACGCCACGGCGTCACAATCGACCCATGCAATTTGCGTTCATCAAAATTCGTAAAACATGAAAAAAACCACTCTACATAAAAACCTCTCAACACCAAAATACGCACTGCCAACTATAGCAGACGACATCATGTCGTAACACCTACCCACAAATTGCTTGGCATCAATTAAGAAAGCTAAAGCAAAACAAGAATGAGACTTCGCAGATGTTCAGTGATAGACTGCTGAATCTTGCAGAAGAAACATTTATGGGCCAGGAAGTCAACCTCCAAGAAAGGGATAATCAGTTAGTAGGTATATTTATTGATGGGTTGACTAATAATACACTAAAGTTAATGTTGTTAAGGAAGGATTACAAGACTCTGAAAGAAGCAATTTCAGCTGCCGTGGCAGAAGAAAACGTTAGAAAACGCTTAGACATCCGATTGGGACAGGCGTAAATACAGGAGGAAGCAGAAGAACCTATGGAAGTGGACCAGGTAGACAGAAGGAGACAGCAGCAGGGTAGATATAGGAGTGAAACACAACAAAGAAGAACATTACAGGTGACACCTAATGTTAGATGTTTCCAGTGCCAAAAGATTGGACACATAGCAAGATTTTTTGAACAACAGGAAAGGTACGAGAGACCAAGTTCACCAATGGGTCAGTACCCTTATTCTCACCAGACAGGGTCTAGATTTAGGGATAACAGAGGTCGTGCTTTCTATGGTAACACACGAGCATATACATAAAACGCCAGAGGAGTATACCACGCTATAGTCTACGACACTAGTAGACAAACACAGAACTGTGGTCACAGGGGGCCGTACCAGGGAAATGGCGGACCTGTCCGATAGAAGGGACTGTTGCGAATAGGATAGGAAATAGGGCTCACAAGAAGAAACGGGGAATAGTGCATGAGAACAGAACAATCAATAGCATAAGACAACAACAATGCGTGGGCATACAGGAAAGGCAAAACAACCAGGTAGAAAGAAATGGATACAGTACAGACCTAAGCTCATGTCTATTAAGTATAGGCGGAAAGAAGTATAGATCACTGCTGGACTCCGGAGCTAGTTTAAGCCTCGTAGGGTTTGGAATATATAAGCAGATTAGACACCTAACCAAGTTTGCAAAGACACGCATTCAGTTAACGTCGGTTTCTGGAGAAAACCTAAAAGTAATAGGAATAGCAACGATGAAAGTCACTATTGGCACCAAGGAAATTGAGCATAGTTTTTTCATAGTAAAAGGAATGTCACGAAACTTTATCTTGGGGAGAGATTTTTTTACAGTAACACAAGGTCAGAATGTACTTTGATTTACAAAAAGTGAAGATTTACGACGAATATGTCGACATGGAAGATGACATACATATAGCCTCAGTCATACGGCTACAAATAACAGGTACCTTACCTCCGAACTCAGTCAATATAGTAATAGGAAAACTGAAAAGATCCCCATACTACACAATAGGACAAACAGTGAGAACTCTAGAATTTCCTGACACGGACATAGCAGATGAACCGGGAATATTACTTACGAAAGGAATAGCTAACATAGAAAGTAGATACCGCTTACCAGTAATGCTTGTTAACACGGCGGCAAAAACAATAAGAATACCCAGAGGGTTTGTGGTCGGCAGAATACAAGATATACAAGACAACTGTCACGACGAAAACAAACAAGTACATCCCAATAAAAGGAGAGGGGCACAGGTAATACGTCACAACAAGTGGAAAATAGCTGTACATAATCAAGAAGGGAGGACATACCAGATAGGGAATGGCTGGCAGGGGTCAACAGCCAAGTGGCAAAGTGAGAATAGGAGTCGGTATAGGAGAGAACAGCCACAGCACAGACGTAGCAATGAGGAATGGAAAAGACAGGGTCTCGCATGTTGCAAGAAAAAACGTGAATACAGTGTGGCAACACTACACGGGAGGCGAATAGATGAAAAACAGAATACACACGCGGAAGGAATTAAAAGTGTTGGTGGGTGCATGAGGTATAAAGAACGACAACGGAAAGCAACGCATATAAACATGAACGAAAGGATTATAGAATTAAAGAAGCAAATTATAACGACATCCCAACACAAGAAAATATTACAAGATTTCATTATTGAAATTCATGATGTTTTCGCATTGAATGACAGGGAACTCGGCAGGACAGATACGGTGAAAATGGAAATAGAAACCACGACAAACACGCCTATCCACAAGAAACAATACAGGACACCATTGAAAAATTGGCAAATTGTAGAAAGAGCCATAGAGGATATGTTAGCAGCCGGGATAATTGAAAGATCGCGTTCGGAATGGGCATCGCGTATAGTCATAGTCAGAAAGAAAGACGGGACCCACTGCTTCTGTTGTGACTACCGGGCCCTCAACACGATTACGAGAACAATATCATACCCGATTCCCCGCATCGATGACATCCTGGACACTTTGGGGAAGTCCCAGTGGTTCACGACATTGGATGCAAGATCAGGACTTTGGTGCATTCCAATGTCGGAAGACGCAAAGAAGAAAGCTACCTTCTGCACCCATGTAGGAACGTTTGCTTGGAATGTCATGCCGTTCGGACTGAAAGGAACCCAGCAACCTATATGGCGCTCATGGAAGAGGTGCTAAAAGGCATGCAGAAATAAACGTTGCCATATATGGACGATATTCTTGTGCATACACCGGGATCCATACAGGACCACTTGCAACATATCAAGATGGTGTTCGACAGACTTCGCCAGCATAACGTAAAACTGAATCTCAGCTAATGCAATTTTCTGAAGCAAGAGACAAGATACTTAGGCTTTGTCATAAACAGGGACGGAGTAAGTCCGGATGAGGAGAAAGTAAAGTCGGTAAGACAGATACCACCACCAACCAACGTCCGCCAGGCGCGCGGATTCTTAGGCACATGCGGATATTTTCGTCAACATGTCGTAAACTTCTCTCAGGCAGCAGAACCCCTGATAAATCTAACAAAGAAGTATGCTAGATTCAGATGGACAGACGAATGTCAGCGGGCATTTCAATATCTCAAGACTGCCCTGACGGAAATACCATATTTGGCACACCCAGACCCAGACAGGACAATGATACTGTATACAGACGCATCGGACACGGCAGTCGGTGCATGTTTAGTTCAACCATCCTTACCAAACGAGAAACCCATTTTACCGAACATCCGAGATGAGAAACCGATTGTATTTCTGTCGCATAGGCTCAGTAAGACGCAGGAAAATTGGGCCACAACAGAGAAAGAGGCTTTTGCGATATATTTCGCATTACAAAAGTTAGACTATTATCTGAGAGGGATCACCTGCGAAATAAGGACAGATCCTCAACCATTGATAATTGGCTCAACAAACCGTCGGAACAATCAAAGAAGATGCAGACTTGGGCTCTGAACCTGCAAAACTATGATATCACAGTGAATTATATAGAGGGAAAGCAGAATACGTGTGCGGACTTATTATCAAGAGTTCCTTACGAGTCATCGAATAAGCAACCGCAGAGGGAGGATATACCGGAGACAGACGATAGGTTTAGACACATAAACATCCTAATTCTAACAGAAGAGACCATGAACCATTGGGAGAAATAGAAGAGCATGTGTCAGAAGACAATATAGAGTTACACGGAACAAACATCAAAGATGAACAAGAGAAGGATACAGAAATCAGGAAGTTGAAACAACAAATTTGGAATGGTTATAAAGAAGCAGCAAATTTCAGAATCAATGCACAGGACAGAGTCGTAGAATACATAAATCCAAAAGGAGACGGCGTGCCAAAAGTATACATTCCTAAACAACTGGTTCAACAAGTGTTAAGGAATTACCATGACGAAAATGGCCACTAGGAAGGGACAAAACGTTGGAAATTATAAAACGCAGATATTTTTGGCCTACGATAATTGAGAACATAGTATCACATGTGGATGAATGTCTAGTGTGTAAATCCAGAAATCTAAGAGCTATTAAATGTCCCATACAAGAAATGGACACGCCTCAGTACACAATGCAGAAAATCAGTTTGGACATATCAGGACCGTACCCCACAACGTTGGCAGGCAACAAGTATATTCTCCATGTAGTGTTATGTTGTCAGGATGGCCAGAATGTTACGCTTTAAAACAGGCCACGGCTAAAACGATAATATACATTATGATGAGAGAATTCATCCCGAGGCATTGGTGTCCGTCGGTACTGTTGACGGACAATGGAACAGCATTTACAGGCACAGAATTCAAAAAGTTTATACAAGAAATGAGTATATCACACATCAGGACCTCTATATATAGACCAAACAGCAACGGGAAGAACGAAAGGCTACATGCAACATTGCACAATATTATGGCCAAAGAGGCACAAGGGAGAGCGCAGTTTGGAGATACACACCTGCCGCATGCATTGGAAACGGTGAGGATGAATGCAAATGACACCACGAAGCTATCCCCATTTTACATGTTATATGGAAGAGAGCCGGTTATGCCTATGGATAACATACTTAGACCGCGGAGAAGGTATTTGGGGGAGGATCCAACGGAAACCCTTATGCAGGAGAGGCACAGAGCACACAGGTTGGCCCAATAACACATAAAAAAGGCGACCGGGAGAAGGCAACATCAGGCAAACAAAGGGACAACACTACAGGAGTTTAAACCGGGGGATATAGTTTTTTACAAGAAACATGTGACTAACTCAAAGTTCGATCAAAAATGGACACCTGGATTCCAGGTCGTAAAACGGTTGTCGGAAACGACATATAAAATATGGAAACAACAAGACAACAAAACAATAAAAGCACACGAAAAGCACCTTCGATTACAAGGAGAGCAACGAATAGACCCACCAGCCACGGACACCACAAAAAGATCATCATATTATGTAATACCACCAGAGAAAAGCGAACAGAGTGAAACAGACACTAGCTCAAGTAGGTCAGGTGGACCGAATATAAGAGGACGGAAGATAACGACTAAAGCTCTAGTACACCCAAGCTTAAGAAAACAACACAGTAACGACCACCAGTAACAGGAGGGTGTGGGTTTTTTCCCACACACAGAAACAAACGTACGGGAAGAGCGAGACAATAATGATATAAAGCATGCAGACTCACACTCTACGCGTACAGGAATGATGGAAAAGATAGAGAACAACAAAGAGATTACAGAGGAAATAAAACAGCTGCGGAATGAACGCGAAAATTCAGATAGCGAAAGCGATATTCCAAGTATGGAATACGTGCAGAGATTACAAGACAGAGAAAATAGAATACGCGAACAAGAACAAGAGGTATGGAGGGCACAAGAGCAAGAAGAGGTGGATAAACAGATAGATACTGAGCAACAGGAGGAAATAGTTCCTCAACAGCAGGAAGAAATGGAGCAACAGAGTAGACGGAGCACAAAAAGATATCGGTCATCTTCTGATGAATCGTCTGATTATAATATGCCATTAGCAAAGTTAAGGAAAACGGCACAATCAGAAGTCCAACCAATATGGAAGAATAAGAAGAAAACTAGACATAGACAATTTGAAGACTTGGAGAAGAGAAAGACGAAACAGGAGGGCGTAGATACAGTGCATGAAAAGTACCAGCTTGACATAGAATCAGAATCCGATTCGTCAAGTGGGGAAGATAGAGTTATGGACTCCGACGAACAAGGATACAGTTCGGACGAGCTCGATCATAGAACGGACGACGAAGGCAATAAAGTTATTGGCCGAAAAATGAGAAAAGTGATCCTGGATGTATAAATCAGATAAAGGAGATTACCAAAATCGTTGAACCAAGTTTACATGAGATAAGGAAGGCAATAAAAGGTACCTTAAGAGGAGCCGATTTTAACACCTCGACAACAAGGAAGGTGCGGAAAGTGCTAGAAGGAAAGTTTAATACAGACTTATCAAAAAGGCAAAGAGAAGTTCACAACCTTGTGATCGAAATCATGGATGAAGAAACAGATATGGAGGACACAGATAATGACGATTACAAAGAAGAGGACAGATCGACCAGGAGAAAAAGTCGACAGACAGTTAATGAAGCAGAATATAGCGGTAAATGGAGATGGTCGTCAGAATCGGTTTCGACTGAGCCAGACAGTGTAGTGTCTGAGGAGAGTGACGGTAGTCACAGACACAAAAGGACTTTTAGAAGAGGAGAGAATAGTAGAAGAATTAAGGAAAAAGGGAGTAAATACAGAAATAGTAGTAAAGAAAGGGAGTTTCCAGTATACAATCTGGAGAAAATAATAATGGACAGAGCAGAAACGTGGATACGACACGCAGAGACAATCAGGCAGACTGCATGGAGGGAGGTGGATAAACGATGGAAGGAGAGGAATGACAATTGCGGCGTTAGCTAAGTCGGGAGTACACTTTTAGTGGAGTCATTCTCTGCTGAATATAACATAAACCATAGGGAGATAGATAAGAGATGAGAGTCACGGAGAAGTGACGGGAGTATTGAGAAGCCACAGGAAGGATGGCACATACATATAGAAGAGATAGATCTAGAAGGAACGTGTGTAGAGGTGAGAAGCCATGGAGCAAATGGCACAGAAAGAGATTTTTGCGGCAGTAGCCGAGTCTTATGAAGACTTTGGGGAGAAACCATATTTTTTTCTCAGTAATACATGAAGAGAAGGGAAATGTGTTGAGAACGTTCCACGGAGAGAACGAAAAACATATAAAAACGTTAAGTGCGGTGTTTGCCAGACTAGAAATGAGAGTCTATTGAGGGTAACCCTCACCGAAAATATACAACATAAATTCAGATACGGGGAGACATAGTGGTCTCGAAAAAGAAAGAAAAGAAGATAGCACAAAGAGAAGTTCCAGAGAGGGAACGGACATTGAGAAGCCAAAAGAAAGTGACAAAAGAAGAAAAAGAGAAGTGAGAAGGCACAGGAACATGATACAGATATGGAGTACGAAAGAAACAGTGACAAAAGAAGAAATATGGAGAAAACATGAAACAAAGTGATAAGGAGTGGACGTAAAAATAGAGTAAAGAGAAATGGACGTAAGTAGGAAAAAGAAGTCACGTGACAGGTCAGCAGCAGAAAATCACGCAAGTAGGTCAAAGCGACAAAATGGTTTAGGATAGGTAGACTCAAGAAGTTGAAAATATTTCCGCGTAGTAGACCAAGGACACAGGTAGGTAGGTAGAAAAGCGTGGACAGGAGGATGGCAATTCAGTGTTGCCATGATAGTAAATGGCTCACGCCATCATGAACCATGTATATAGGGAGACATGACCGAAGACATGTTTGACTTTATACGAGAGAAGAAAAAGACCAAACAATTCCCACCAGGTGTGTTGTGGCAGAAAATAATACAATATGATGAATTTACGTGTATGACAATAAGAGTGACTGGATGAGTAAAAGGAAATAAACTTTGTATGGACATGTACAGAGTTGGTAGAATGTGAGTGAGAAAGATAAGGGTTAAGAACAGTCATAAATGTAAGGAGGAAAGGTCACTTAAGAAAAGTGACGGGATAAGAGTAATTCCTCAGTTTTGTTATGATAATATGTTGTAACATAAGAAAATAATGACATGTTAAATGATATGAAAAAAAATGAAGACCACTAAGGAAGTGGAATATATAACATGTCAAAAGTACTTGTATGTATTTGAAATCATGTAATATGAGCAGATAGGAGAAAAGCAAAGATGAGTGGTCGTAAATGGGAAGGAGATGTTGATGAACGTATGTTCCCAGTACAATATATGTTGTGAAAATGGAAATTGTCCTTTGGCACAGATAGGAATTGGTAATGTGCTGAACTAGGGTTGTAACAACACATTGCTAAGAATTTGTGTATGTAGAAAAGTACAATAATGGTTGGTAGTCATTAAAATAAATTTTTTATCCTACGGATAAATAATTTATTTTTGGGGAGATAAAGAGATAATGTGGCAGCAAGGGAACGACTAACAATCAAAGGGGATGAATAAGGAGAATTATACTTGTAAATAGGAAGGTTCAGATATAGAGTACAAAAAGAGGATGCGCGAACAATGTTGCGCATGAAAGGGGTGAAGGAGAATCCAGTGAAGCACGCTTTCTCAGCAAGCAGTCCAGAAGGCGTGAGTTAGTGTGCAGATGGCACGTACGCTAGGAGCCATGCTGAAGGCAGTACTCAAGAAGTTTATGTGATGAATATTTCACGGACAAGAAGTAGTTTAGGGTAATGATTAACCCAAATTATTGAATAGTGAGAATTCTTGCCTAGAAGGAGAAACGGTGTGAGTTAGATTTTATTCAGAAAGGGAAAAAGTACTTAGAGTGAATTATAATACATATAGACAGTAGTCATATTCTTCAGTGATGAAAGGGAAAGGAACAACCCCGGCGAGGTCTGGTTCCATCAATATAAAATGAACACTGAGATGATATGTAACAATAAAGTAGGAAACTGTTAGGAAGAAAGAACAGAAGTAGAGACTATAGCACCTGAATGATCATTGATGGTTGACGGTCATAAGGTGTAGATATAACGAGAGAGAGAGTGAGGAAAGGAATAAATAGTAAGGAAGAACTTACATATTACATTAGTATATGATGGACCACAATTGTGGAGGTCAGAGCAGACAGCAATGATCCTCTCATATGTAAATAAACAGTATTTCAATTACTATGGCGTTATCGCATCACGTGCTATGTGTGTGTGTGTGACTGTTATAATTATACAGCAAAGCATTGCTAGCTAAAGAGGTAAAAAGAACCTGGGCAAACATTGCCACATAATATGATCAATGATACAGCGACCAGGCTGTCACAAACAAGAGTCAACGGTCTACCATTCATCTAATGGTTTTTAAATATCCAAAGGAAAATCTATAGCATTATTTTCATCTTCAGAAATGTGTTAAACCTCACCGTACCAACTATTCACTATGGATACACTTTACTTTATTTAGCTTATCATCGTATATGCTACAATTAGCTTATCATCGTATATGTTGCATTTAGCTTATCATCGTGTATGCTGCAATTAGCGAGTAATAATAAACATAAAATAGTCAAGATGCAGGCACTCTTAAGATATAAATAAATATAAAAAATAGACATCTGACCAGTTACAGAAGTGAGAGGCGTAATGGGGTACCAAGCTTATGGCCATTCAAACAGCGTTATCGCCTCGCTTCAGGAGTGGATTGTTACCAAGCACACTGCAAACTCGGCATCTTAAAATATAGTGCTTTGTGGATAGTGGTCATTGTTACGACCACTTAACGTAACTACGGAATATAGGACTGGGAAACGAGCCACGCTAAATATAGACGCAATCAATTCCCGATTCACCAGATTTGTTGTTGTTGTTTAACTAGGGCTGCTGAGCTTTTCGCTCTTTAGCAGCCAATACCAAGTTGAAGGCTCCTTGGTATTATCTACACTGTAGATCTAGGCTTTTTCTGTGGCTCTTCTGCCATTCCGAAATGTGTTGAGTTGAAGTCATGAGCTACAGTTTCTCCAGCTTGGCTTGTATTTAAAGGATCGTCACATCTGATCCCAAGCTGGGAGTAAGAAGCGCATGACATAATGTGCATTCCCCGCCATCCAAGGTGTCTCTCCAGTTATGCAGAGCTAAAATATTGTACTCAGATTTTGGGATCTTCCAAGTAATTGTCAAGTCCTTCACAGAGCCCTTCTCAGCTTCCCCTGCCTATCACTGGGTCCACAGTAAGACCCCTCTGCATGCAGTCAACCAATTCAAAGCCAAAGAATTACGCCTGGGGCTCAAGTGACTTCTCCAAGCTAAGTGTGCAAGGCAGGGTTCTCAACAAGTTTTACCACAAGGGAAATCCCTGGAAGTGTGTTGTTGGTTTCAAGAGTCAATGAGGATGTAATAGCTTCAGAGACATAGGTTCACTTCCACGTACGTATGTTGTATCATTGTACATAGCTGGTGGTCATAAAAGGATGACTCCAGATATGCCTCCATGCATACAGACAGATTAACTAGATTACACACGACAAAGACCGTAATAATGTTTCTAATAAATTTATGTTTTACTATTGACTGTTGACAGACATTGGGTCTCCCTTGTTGTTAGTTCCTATGGTCATAGATGATGCGTGATGCTTCACTGGGAAGATGTGTTCCCAAGTTGTGTTTGCTTAGCTGATGTTCTAGTGTGACGCTCCTAGTGTGGCGCTCCTAGTGTGACGCTCCTATTGTTACGCTCCTAGTGTGACGCTCCAAGTGTGACGCTCCTAGTGTGACGCTCTTAGTGTGACGCTCGTAGTGTGACGCTCCTAGCGTGACGCTCCTAGCGTGACGCTCCTAATGTGACGCTCCTAGTTTGACGCTCGCAGTGTGACGGTCCTAGTGTGACGCTCCTATTGTGACGCTCCTAGTGTGACAGCTGCGACCTTAGTTGGTAGTTGGCTGACGTTCTCAAGATGATTGTAGTCCTCCACTCTGGTGTGATGGTAGCGGTGTCGCTGGATGGACGTTATTTACCAGTCCGTGACTAAGATATTAGAGACTTACTGAGTAGTCGCAGTCCTATGTTGCAGAGCTTGTGAATTGAGTCTGGGCCGGATGTCCTAATCTGTAACCATCCATTAAGAAACTCTACAGTTTTATTACTGACTTGGCTACGACATAATTAGACCTCTCATTATAGACACCACTGTCTTATGTAAGTGGAGAATAACCTTATTCATGTTAAAACATCACAACATTGTTTAAGCAACAAATTTAATAGTTGACTGGGCTAAATCGCACTTCGAGATTGCAGGATACGTCATTAAAATACAACATAAAAAAGAAACACTTATTAAAAGTCATGTTTTTTATAAACAGAAACATAATTCTTATATAAAGTCATGTTACTTATAAAAAAGAAAAAGAAACACTTATATAAAATTATGTTACTTATAAACACAAAAGAAACACTTAAATAAAGTTATGTTACTTATAAACAAAAAAAGAACCCCGTATGTAAAGTCATGTTACATGAACAAAACAAGATACGCATATATCAAGTCATGTTATATATAAACAAAAAGAAACACATACATAAAGTCATGTTACTTATTTTTTTTTTTTTTTACTTATAAACAAAAACACTTATATAAAGTCATGTCACTTATAAAAAAAAAATACTTACATAAAGTCATCTTACTTATAAATAAACAATGAAATACTTATATACAGTCATGTTAATTTTAAAAAAAAACAGAAACACTAATACACAGTCAGTTACTTATAACCAAACAAAATTTTGTTTATATAAAGTAAAGTTACTAACAAACAAAAACAGAATCACTTATGTAAAGGCATGTTACATATAAAAAACAACAGAAACATTTATAAAAGACCATGTTAATTATAACAAAAAAAAAGAGATTCTTATATAGTCATATTACTTATAAACAAAAGCAGAAACACTTATATAAAGCCATGTTACTTTTAAAAAACAAACATAAACACTTATATAAAGTCATGTTACTTATAAACAAAAAAGATACACTTAATAAAGTTATATTACTTATAAACAAAAAAGAACCACGTATATAAAGTCATGTTACACATTTTGGCTTCCTTATCTTCTATGTTTTGTTTGATCTTTTCAGTAAGTGAGTAATCTATGATTGGTGATTTTAGTTCCCATGGTGGTATTTTGCTTCTATATGTATTACTATTTTCAATTATGTTTGACAGTTCTTTGAACTGCGTTAGAACTTCTATAGTTTAATGGGCAGATGATCTGAGTTTGTTTCTTGTAACACTTCCCAATTTACATTCTCTAGGTTGTTAGTTGCTATACGTGTGTCTATTGCTGAGTCTGCTCTGTTAGCTTGTGGATTAATTCTAGTTGCAGTTCCATCATTTAGTATTAGCAAGTCATTGCTTTCTATAAAGTCAAGTAGGCGCCGCTTTCCTGCATTAGTACAGGCTTCTTGCAAGGTTAGCCGCTACAAGAACTGTTGATGATTGGTACATGCTTCATGTAGGGAGATCAGTTACAAGAACCTTTGAACATTGGTACATGCTTCCTTAAAGGAGATAAGTTACAAGAAACTTTAATGATTGGTACATACTTCTTTTAAGGAGACTAATTACAAGAACTTTTGATGATTGGTACATTCTTCCTGTAAAGAGACCAGTTACAAGAACCTTTGATGATTGGTACATGCTTCCTCTAAGGTTAGCCGCTACAAGAACATTTGATGATTGGTACATGCTTCTTGTAAGGAGACCAGTTGCAAAAATGTTTGATGATTGGTGCAGGCTTCCTATAAGGAAACCCTTTACAAGAACCATTGATGATTGTTACACGCTTCTTATAGGTATACAATACAATAACATTTGATGATTGGTACATGCTTCGTGTAAGTTTAGCCGTTACAAGAATCTTTGATGATTGGTCCAGGCTTCTTATTCTGTTCAAGTCTGCTTTCTTTTTTTTTAAACCCTTTCTTGTATCTTACTGATGCTTTCCGTTGTTATCCACGCTTTGTGCTGACGTTCTGTTTATCAACGCGGAAGAGCATTGAATAACACGACGGGAATTAAAAGGTCCAGGAAGATAAAAAGAAACAAAACACTGTACCTTTGAAATCCCTTTCTTAAAGCCAGCTGTTTATACAACGAGGTAGTTCATTCACTCCAGATCTTCTTATAGTCATGTACAACAACAAACTGATATCCATTTCTTACAGCCATCTGTTTATACAACGAGGTAGTTCATTCACTCCAGATCTTCGTATAGTCATGTACAACAACAAACTGATATCCCTTTCTTACAGCCATCTGTTTATACAACGAGGTAGTTCATTCACTCCAGATCTTCTTATAGTCATGTACAACAACAAACTGATATCCATTTCTTACAGCCATCTGTTTATACAACGAGGTAGTTCATTCACTCCAGATCTTCCCATAGTTATGTACAGCAACAAACTGATATCCTTGTCTTACAGCCATCTGTTTATACAACGAGGTAGTTCATTCACTCCAGATCTTCTTATAGTCATGTACAACAACAAACCGATATCCATTTCTTACAGCCATCTGTTTATACAACGAGGTAGTTCATTCACTCCAGATCTTCTTATAGTCATGTACAACAACAAACTGATATCTCTGTCTTACAGCCATCTGTTTATACAACGAGGTAGTTCATTCCCTCCAGATCTTCTTATGGTCATGTACAACAACAAATTGATATCCTATTCTTACAGCCATCTGTTTATACAACGAGGTAGTTCATTGCCTCCAGATCTTCTTATAGTCATGTACAACAACAAACCGAAATCCATTTCTTACAGCCATCTGTTTATACAACAAGGTAGTTCATTCACTCCAGATCTTCTTATAGTCATGTACAACAACAAATTGATATCCCTGTCTTACAGCCATGTGTTTATACAACGAGGTAGTTCATTCACTCCAGATCTTCTTATAGTCATGTACAACAACAAACTGATATCCCTTTCTTACAGCCAACTGTTTATACAACGAGGTAGTTCATTCACTCCAGATCTTGTTTTAGTGACGCAGAAAAAACAAACAAGATAATCTTTGTGTATGGGACAGATCACCGTAATAAAACGTGTCCCGGCTTTTACAATGTTGTCATCATTCTATATCGTGTGAGTCAACAATAAACATATGGTGTTAGAACAGTACAGCCTCTTTAAAGTAATGATTTTAAAAATTGAAAAGTTTTAATATATTTCAGAAAATACTTGTAACTTAGTACAAGTACTGTTGTGAAGTGTTTTTTTCAGCCACACTGAAGCTGGTAATAGTTTATGTTTTATCTATAACTGTGCTTCTATTATGTATTATGCATGTCTTCCTTTTGTGCACTGATCTCATGCATTTCTCCGCTCTTTCGATGTTGTCCTTGCCATTAGATTCTTTATTCCGAATCTTCTTAACCCCGTTTCAATTTTTTATTGCTATTTCTTTCCCGCTTGGCTTACCTGTCAGCACGTTCGTTTCCTGTATTCCAACATGAGATGAAATCTATTCTTACGTGACTTTGCATCCATCAACATTTAGGTATGTATTTATCTGTAATATTTCCTCAACTATATCGTACCTGCTGTTCTCATTTCTGTTATTGATTGCTTATATTTATGAGAGTGAGTCCACGAGAACTCTTACTGTCTGTGGTGGGTTCTCTATAACTACTTCTAAAGTCTTGAGTATTGCTACTAATTCTGCCGTGAAGATTAATGCGTTTTTGGTTTCTTGTATATTTTTTTCTAATTCTCCATTTTGGTATCATTATACCTACACTTATTTGCTCATTACCATCGTTGAGCCCATCTATAAATATATGTGTTAAGCTGCTGTCTATATACTTTTTGTGTGTTCTAGAGCTTTCTCGTTTATTAAGTTAGCGTCTTTAGATTTTTTTTTTATCTCTCTGAAGTGGGAGTCAGATTTTTGGTACTTTTTATTCCCATGGTGGATTGTTTCCGTTATATAGATTACTACCCAATATTATATTGTATATAAAAGGTAAAGGATCCCGTTACACGCCCATTGAGGCATATTGGGAATATGGTGTTAGGCCCGTATATTTTTGACCGTTGGCACACTAGGGGTGATGGGGTCAGCATCACGCCGGATATTGTATATGGATGGGTAATAATCTAGTTCTTCTATTGTTTTCCACCCAACAGAATATTGATTGTGGTCAAGTAGTATGTGCCCTATGTTTTGATTATTTATGTCAAAGATTTTGTGCGCTGGTGTGTAGTATCTCTTACCACTTGTGCCCAGTAGTTTAGTCTCAACTCTTTTCTTTTTTAAGTTTCAGTGGCATGATGCTGTCGTAAATTTATTTTGAGAGAAAGAGTCTTAGAAATAGTAGTCCGGTTTAGAGTGTAGAATGATGATGAAAGGCTCAGTGATAGGAAAATGTAAGCGAGTAAATATGATGCTCCACAGAGTGCTGGAGGAGAGTAAAGACAGACTTATTTACGACAAATCGTTTCTCTCAATCTTCTCTTCCACTCTCCTGGTCAAACAATTATTTGCCAGTTTTCCAGACACACATCTGCGCTCACTTCGATTTGGTGCTTCAGACACACAGACGACGTGGATACAACTATCTTAAACAAATATGAGGGATTTGGGCCTTGGTAGTCCAACACAGTATTATGTATGTTTATGCTGTTTATTAGCATTTAAACTCAATCACAACATCCAACAGGTTACATAAAAATTATCATAAGTACAGAAAATACAATTAACAAGGTGAGGATGGGGGTAAAGAAGATTGGTATCGACTAAGCCCTTCCCGCTTATTAGACAAAGGTAAACCCAGTCCCAAGATAGATAGTTATCAGGAACATAGGTAATGTAACCTAACAATGAAGTTAATTTCTCTGAAAAGAGGTGTTACAATATTAGTTATGGTGGTAGAAAAAAGGACTGTTATCCCAATTGTGTCTTCCTTTTTCTAAGCAAAGAAAAAGGGGGGGGGGGAATGAAACAGAGTTAACAAATTATCCCACTTAAAGGAACAATGCCGGGTATACAGAAAAACGTATTACCCGGTAGGCAAGTTAACAAATGGTTTTGCAAAAATAAATCTCCTGTCATTCATACACTTTGTGAGGATCCACACTCATATACACCACACACATACCGATTTCAGCATCAGACAATCCATAGCATGATATACACAGTAATTAAACTCTGTACGTGTGAAAAACTGTCTAGTCCTTCTATGTCCCGCCCCAGATAATGCGAGGTTTCACTGAGAGCAAATATTCCCGCTTATCGCCGGACTTGAAGTTCTAAGAGTTCTTGTGTTTTATTACAAAAAAACGAGTCTATGGGATGGCACTGACGCAGTTCGACATAGGGGTGAAAAATGAGGTGATGGTATAATCCTTCAGTGCGTGATGATAGCCACTGACCGGTAAAGTTTTTAATCCAGTGAGGAAAAACTAGGCTCGGTCACAGTCAGGTAAATCGGTATTTTCTCACATTTAGAGCCGTACATAAATTATTGCTACTGGCACTGTTCATCTTCCAGTTTATCTCACAGATTGAAATTTAAATTTGATGATAATATTTTAAATGTTCTTGCGTAGGCTTTCTTTCATGTAATTATGACCGCTCGGCCACACCGGACCGCCTCAAGGTTAAATTTAAACAAATGTATCATCAAATTGTCTGGATGTTTTTGGGAACCGAGTATGGAAACTCTCTGTATGATTTATTAATGATGCTGGGATCGCAAAGGTGATCATTCTAGAGAAAAAGATATAAAACCCATGACAATCATAATCATACTACAAAAATCAAATAATATTCTTAACGCGCGATAAATTTACCGTTAAGGCTATATTATATATACACTCGCGTATTTAATTATGTATTTAAGAAAACACGTCACGAGTCTAATGGTTAAAATACACATCTATATATATAGGACTTAACTAAATTTATTAATTATAAATTCCTTCGCGACTTTAAAAGTTACTTTAACATTTAAACATCTATTATTTTTGGAAATGTTATAATAGATATATCATTAAATTTACCACTGGAACTTTTGGGATGAGTTTAATTAAATAGATTAAATAAACACAAAATCCAGTGAAATAAAATGAAAGCACTAGACCACTGATCACTTTAACAAATATATTATACCGTGCACAGAAAAAGAAACACTCCAATTTGTAGCCACCAATTTCAGATGGGAATCTAGCAACTTTCTACTAATAGCTAGTGAATCTTAAAAATCTCTGGCACTGAATGATAGCCTGGCTTTCGAGTGGTCTGTATATATTTCAGATGATATTACAGATGAGGGGGGCATGAGAAAGTTGACACTTTTCTTGATCTCAGGAGACTTTCGGGGATCTGGCCGACAGACTAAAGAGCGATGCCGTCCCCTGGTTTCCCGTTTCCCCGTTCGTTGCATCCGACATCTTCCCCCGTTCGCTCCGTCTGCGGTCGGTTCAGCGCTTAACATGGAGGTGTGGAAAATGCCGGCAAGAAACTTCCCCGTTCGTTCCAGCCAGGGACCACTACTGCTTTGATCTCTCCCGCTCAGCGTTCCTGAAACCACTTCCGTGTCTGTTTGATCCTGTTCCGCTCTCTCTGTTTGAAGTAGGCAACGCCCCCACTGCCCAAGTTAATGAAAATAACTTCATATCATTGCTCAGGCGATGTCCGTGGGCGTGATTTAATCTTTCCTTAAATCAATGCGATGACCAGAATGAACGGTAGATAAACTGTCCACATATTAATCAGCCAACGTGTTGGCCATCTGCGTGGAACGGTTTCATAGCAATGAGTCCAGGTGAAAATAAATTCCCGTTTTGATGAAGAGTTACCAAACTATTCGGGGCTCTGGTGCTATACGAAGGGGTCGCTACAAAGGGTCGTGCTACAACGATTCAGGGCCAGCTGAGTTCGTCTGTGACAATCGTCCCCTCTTTTGAGACATGAAAACATATTTTCATGTTTAATTTCTGACAATGAAGCTGCCCTGATCGGTAGCTTTTGGGTGATTGGTATCTTCAACTTCTTCCTCTTCGTCCGTAGTCCAGTTTCTACTCAGGAAATCCGCCCCGACATTCTGTCTTCCCGGAATGTATTCCACTTTGAAAGAATAAACGCTTAAAAGAAGGGCCCACCGCATGATCCTTGCGTTAAATTCTTTATTGGCACCAAGAAATGCTAACGGAGCGTGGTCTGTTTGCACCGTAAAAGATGTACCATAGAGAAACTCATGATGCCGTCTGATACCGTCAATCAGAGCGAGGCATTCTCTTTCGACTACGCTGTAGTTCCGTTCAGCTTTATTTAATTTCCGACTGCCATAGGCAACTGGAAATAGCATGTTTGGGTCCCTGTCATCGGCTTGAAGCAGTGTTGACCCGATGCCCTGACCTGACGCGTCGACCCGTAATACAAAAGGTTTCTTGAGGTCAGGCAACCTCAAAATGGGGTATGCAGACAACTGTCCTTTCAAAGTGCTGTACGCGTGTTCGCACTTTTGATCCCAAATGACCTTATCAGGACAACCTTTCTTTGTGAGGTCAGTCAGAGGTGCCGTTAGTCCGTTGAAGTTCTGGATGTACTTCTGATAGTATGCACATAGTGATATGAAGGAACGTACGTCTTTCTTCGTTCGGGGTCTTTTTGCTGCCACTATTTTCTCCACGTTCTTCTGAACAGGCCAACAACAGCCGTGAGAAATAGTATGCCCCAGGAAGTCTAACTGTTCAAACCCGATGAGACATTTGCTAGGTCTGGCTGTGAGACCAGTTTCCTGTAGTCTCCTGAGGAGCATAGCAACCGTAGCAATATGTTCTTCGTAGGTTTCCGATGCAATTAATATGTCATCCATAAAATTATGGATATGGGGACTTTGCAAAGGTTCTAGAAGCTTCCTCATCATCCTGGTGAACACTCCTGGTGCGTTATGCAAACCGAATGGCATCACATTAAATGTGTAATGTCCTTCACTAGTGCTGAAAGCTAACAAGGGTTTAATTTCCTCCTTGACTGGTATTTGATAGTAACCTTTACTGAGGTCAATCTTGGAGAAAATCTTTGCCTTGCTAAGCTTGGTGAACAACTCAGAAACAGTTTGGAGAGGTTCGGGCTGGAATTCCGTAGCAGCGTTTAGCAGCCGGTAATCTATACACAGCCGAACTTCCTTATTGGGCTTCTGCAACAGCACTACACTGGAACTGTAAGGAGATGTAGACTCACTGATAATTCCTGCCTGACGCAGCTTGTCTATTTCTCCGCGAAGTGCATCAGCTTTAGCGTAAGGGATGGGGTAAACTCTGGTTCGAACAGGGGTCTCGTTTGTTAATTTCATATCAAATTCGATGAGATTTGTTCGACCAGGTACATCCGTTAAGACTGAACTGTACTGTTTTAGTAGCGCCCTGGTTTCTGTTTGTTGTTCTAGTGAGAGATTGTCGCCGAACTTGACATCTTTAAAGGATTCTGTGGGTTGCAATGGATACTCCATGCAACCATCATCATCTTCCTCGTCTTCCGTTGCTATGGCGACAGCCAGGAGATGCTCGGAGGATGGCACCGGTCTCTCCAGATATTTCTTAAGTAGATTTACGTGGAAGACCTTCTCCTTTCCTTTGATGGAGATCTTGTAATTGGTACGTGAGATCTTTTTAAGGACGGTAAACGGCCCTTGCCATCCGATGCGAAGTTTATTGCTTCCGGTTGGAAGTAGCAACAAAACTTTCTCCCCTGGTTGTAGTTCTCTCTCTTTTGCAGCTTTGTTGTATCTTTTAGCATGTTTAGCGCGGGCTTTCTTAAGGTTGGTTGTAGCTAGATCCCAACCTAGCTTTAGCCTTTCCTTGAGCTCAGATACATACTTGCTTGCAGAGACGACTGTCTCGTCGGCCTTTTGGTCTGTCAGGGACCGAAGTAAGGCTTCTAGTGGCCCCTTAATAGGTCTGCCAAATAAAAGTGTAGCTGGCGCGAATCCCGTAGACGCTTGAGGAACCTCTCGGTAGGCGAATAAGGCAGCCGATATATATAGGTCCCAGTCTTCCGGTTTCTCCTGACCCAGCTTACGTAACATGGTGGTGAGGGTGCCGTTAAAACGTTCCACGAGCCCATTTCCGGCCGGATGGTAGGGACTGGTGTGGATATGTTTGGCCCTCAAGATCTTAAAGATCTCCTCCATTAACAGGCTACGGAATTGGGATCCATTGTCCGTCAAAACTTGTTGAGGGAATCCCAACCGTGTAAAGATTTGCACGAGGGCTTCTGCGACATGCTTGGAATTTATGCATGGTAGCGGTACAGCTTCGGCCCACATTGTGCAAGTGTCGACTAAGGTCAGGATGAACCTGTTCCTTCTTTTGGTCCTTTCCAGGGGTCCAATGATGTCGACAGCAACCCGTTCAAATGGAGTACCCACTATTGGCATTTGCCCCATAGGTACTGGGGGTGTCAAGTGCTTTGGTGCTACCCGTTGGCACTGGGCGCAGGATTTCACATACCTGGTAATGTCAGAGTTCATTCCTGGCCACCAATAGTGGTTTTTTATTCGCTGAATAGTGGCGTTTTGTCCCATATGTCCGCTAAAGGGAAGAGAGTGCCCCATTTCTAAGATCTGGCTTCTGTACTGCGTCGGTACTAGGAGCTGGTTATTCCCCGTGTCCGGGTTGCCCGTTCTACGATACAATACGCCATCCTTAGAAAAGATGTCTCCGTTGTGTCTGGGGTCCTTAGCCATGGGCAGTCTTTTAAAGCAGGGCTCCAGAGTAGGGTCCTTTTGTTGCGCCTCCTTCAGTTCATTCGGCAACAAATTTGGCGCAGGCTCCCTCTCTTTCTTGGCTTGCCCTCTTGTGGTTACCGCTGCCACAATCGGCTCCTTTGGTCTCCCAATAAACACATATCTACATCCCAGGATAACTGGGTAGATAGGATCATCCATAATGGCCGCTTTAATAACACCTCTGACAAAATCAGAGTGTATTTCTACCAGTGCGATAGGCAGCGTCCTGGGCGCATCACTCTTAAAAACTCCACTAAGTTTGACGGTTTCCTCTGTCTCCTGACCGGGTTTGACTAGGTGCCTAGCGACGATACAACTGAAGCTTAGTCCAGTGTCAAAGAGACAAGTAGTTGAGGTACCATTCAAAATTACAGTTCCTCGAGTTGAGGGTCGGTCCCCCTCAGGTTGAGAATCACTGACATTGACTCTACCTTTCGAGGCTGTATGCAAACATCCAACGCGGTTAGGACCGGTTTGTTTGCCCTGATCAGACGTTCCTGGTGTAGGGGTCTTTCCTTTTCCTTGACCTTGGTGGCCGCGCTGCCACGTAGGCTTGGTGGGTTGATCAGAATTGTTGTTGGGGGGGTATCGGATTTTGTAGAATTTCGATTTTTCCTGGGGAGGTCTCTGGGTATTATTTTCTCGTTGGTTATAATTCTGAGAGGAATTAGAAGAATAGGATGACTGCTCTAGATTTTGTTTTCGAGATGGCTCATCTGTGGGTTTACGTTTAGTGCTGGGAAGTTCGGCCATTGCATTGGTATAGCGTTCGGCCTTATTGAGGATGTCCTCAAGTCTGACTGCGCCCTGTTCCGCCAAAAATCTACGGGTTTCGTTTGACAAAGTTGACTTTATCTGCTCCACAAGAACAAGTTCAAGGAGTCCCTCATATGTAAGAGGTAGGTCCGATAATTCGATGCATTTTGTCAAATAGCCCGTGAGACGTGAAGAGAACTGTGAAAATGTTTCCGTGCTCTCTTTTCGGCTGTTCCTGAACATTTGCAGGAATTTTCGGGCGGTCATCTCAAACCGTTCTAGCAAGGCCTTTTTCAGCATGTCGTAATCATGTTGGTTCGATCCCAGCTTTGTGTATACGTCATAAGCATTAGCTTTTAGTGACGTTGAGAGCTTAAGTGCCCAGCGGGAACTCTCTAACCCATACAGATTCGCGAGCCTTTCGAATTTTTCTAGGTAGCTGTCAATTTTTTTCATTAGGGCTAGGAAAAGATTCTAAAGCAAAAGACATCGCCGTTAATTGGGCAGACTGAGTGCTGGAGAGATCCATTGACTGGGGCGAAGACGGCTCTCCGTTATTCGAAGTAGAGGCGCCCCGACTCTCTAAAGCCTTAAGCGCCAGTTCATGCTGTCTTTCCCTGTCTCTCTCCTCACGTTGTCTCTCCTTCTCTCTTTCCCTGCGGGCTTCCATTTCTGCCTCAATTTTCTTCTGCTCCAATTGACGATCGTCCGCTTCTTTCTTCCTAGCTTCTGCCCTCTCTTCTCTCTCTTTTTCTTCCTTCCTCTCAGCTTCTGCCCTTTGTTTCTCTTCCTTCCTCTCTGCTTCTGCTCTTTGTTGCTCCGCGTCATATATTTCCAGTTCCTGGTTGATAAACAGGTTCGCAGCTTCTGTGTCTAGTCCTGCCTCTTTCGCTTCCAGCCTCAGGATGGATCTCATCTTTATCCTTTCTGCCATTGTTAAAGAATAAGATGTAGTATGACTAGAGAATAGTACGAAAGAACAAGAAGGGAAAAAAAAATCAAAGCCGCTACGAGAAAAACCGAAAGTAAAAAACAATTTACTTAATGACCTCGTGTGTTAACTTATCGCCGCTATTATTGTCACTTAAGACTTTTAACGCAAGCAACTATGCCAATTAATTGGTAAGTTACACTAGAAAAAAATCTACTATTACTAACAGTAGAGAAAGATTTATATTAAAACAATTTAAAAGGGAAAAAAATATAAAAAAAATTTTCCCCGAAAATTTTAATTCTCTAACAACAAACTCCGTCCCTGAAGTCAATTATGAGATGAGACGTAGTTAACTTAATTTTTTAAAAATCAGAACAATCCGTCTTTAGCTTAGCTCAACTCAAACGCTTCAAAAACCTTTAGTGACTGTAAAACCAGTCACGCGATCCCAGCAAATCTTATAAAGAAAAAAAATTTAATTTACTCCGCCAGAGGATAATTTAGCTACCCGAATTTATGATTATCCGTACTTTCTACTGCTGTGGAAAGAAAACAACCTGTAAGTATGCTGTGTGGACGACCCAAATACTAAAAGGCGTTGTCTAGGGGTGTAATTAATTATTTATTTATTTCCCTAAATCACAAAGACAGATCACTCACACTCTATCTAGTTAGACCCAGACTTAGATCAGACTCAAAATATCTTTATCCCGGCGAGCCAGCCAAATATTGTCGTAAATTTATTTTGAGAGAAAGAGTCTTAGAAATAGTAGTCCGGTTTAGAGTGTAGAATGATGATGAAAGGCTCAGTGATAGGAAAAGGTTAGCGAGTAAATATGATGCTCCACAGAGTGCTGGAGGAGAGTAAAGACAGACTTATTTACGACAAATCGTTTCTCTCAATCTTCTCTTCCACTCTCCTGGTCAAACAATTATTTGCCAGTTTTCCAGACACACATCTGCGCTCACACACCGATTTGGTGCTTCAGACACACAGACGACGTGGATACAACTATCTTAAACAAATATGAGGGATTTGGGCCTTGGTAGTCCAACACAGTACTATGTATGTTTATGCTGTTTATTAGCATTTAAACTCAATCACAACATCCAACAGGTTACATAAAAATTATCATAAGTACAGAAAATACAATTAACAAGGTGAGGATGGGGGTAAAGAAGATTGGTATCGACTAAGCCCTTCCCGCTTATTAGACAAAGGTAAACCCAGTCCCAAGATAGATAGTTATCAGGAACATAGGTAATGTAACCTAACAATGAAGTTAATTTCTCTGAAAGAGGTGTTACAATATTAGTTATGGTGGTAGACAAAAAATACTGTTATCCCAATTGTGTCTTCCCTTTACTAAGCAAAGAAAAAAAAAAGGGGGGGGGGGATGAAACAGAGTTAACAAATTATCCCACTTAAAGGAACAATGCCGGGTATACAGAAAAACGTATTACCCGGTAGGCAAGTTAACAAATGGTTTTGCAAAAAATAAATCTCCTGTCATTCATACACTCTGTGAGGATCCACACTCATATACACCACACACTTACCGATTTCAGCATCAGACAATCCATAGCATGATATACACAGTAATTAAACTCTTTACATGTGAAAACTGTCTAGTCCTTCTATGTCCCGCCCCAGATAATGCGAGGTTTCACTGAGAGCAAATATTCCCGCTTATCGCCGGACTTGAAGTTCTAAGAGTTCTTGTGTTTTATTATAAAGAAACGAGTCTATGGGATGGCACTGACGCAGTTCGACATAGGGGTGAAAAATGAGGTGATGGTATAATCCTTCAGTGCGTGATGATAGCCACTGACCGGTAAAGTTTTTAATCCAGTGAGGAAAAACTAGGCTCGGTCACAGTCAGGTAAATCGGTATTCTCTCACATTTAGAGCCGTACATAAATTATTGCTACTGGCACTGTTCATCTTCCAGTTTATCTCACAGATTGAAATTTAAATTTGATGATAATATTTTAAATGTTCTTGGGTAGGCTTTCTTTCATGTAATTATGACAGCTAGGCCGCACCGGACCGCCACAAGATTAAATTTAAAAAATAAATGTCTCATCAAATTGTCTGGAAGTTTAAGAACCGAGTATGGAAACTCTCTGTATGATTTATTAATGATGCTGGGATCGCAAAGGTGATCATTCTAGAGAAAAAGATATAAAACCCATGACAATCATAATCATACTTCAAAAATCAAATAATATTCTTAACGCGCGATAAATTTACCGTTAAGGCTATATTATATATACACTCGCGTATTTAATTATGTATTTAAGAAAAACCCGTCACGAGTCTAATGGTTAAAATACACATCTAGATATATAAAATCCAGTGAAATAAAATGAAAGCACTAGACCACTGATCACTTTAACAAATATATTATACCGTGCACAGAAAAAGAAACACTCCAATTTGTAGCCACCAATTTCAGATGGGAATCTAGCAACTTTCTACTAATAGCTAGTGAATCTTAAAAATCTCTGGCACTGAATGATAGCCTGGCTTTCGAGTGGTCTGTAGCCTATATATTTCAGATGGAATTACAGATGAGGGGGGCATGAGAAAGTTGACACTTTTCTTGATCTCAGGAGACTTTCGAGGATCTGACCGACAGACTAAAGAGATGCCGTCCCCTGGTTTCCCGTTCGTTGCATCCGACATCTTCCCCCGTTCGCTCCGTCTGCGGTCGGTTTAGCGCTTAACATGGAGGTGCGGAAAATGCCGGCAAGAAACTTCCCCGTTCGTTCCAGGGACCAATACTGCTTTGATCTCTCCCGCTCGACGTTCCTGAAACCGCTTCCGTGTCTGTTTGATCCTGTTCCGCTCTCTCTGTTTGAAGTAGGCAACGCCCCCACTGCCCAAGTTAATGAAAATAACTTCATATCATTGCTCAGGCGATGTCCGTGGGCGTGATTTAATCTTTCCTTAAATCAGTGCGATGACCAGAATGAACGGTAGATAAACTGTCCACATATTAATCAGCCAACGTGTTGGCCATCTGCGTGGAACGGTTTCATAGCAATGAGTCCAGGTGAAAATAAATTCCCGTTTTGATGAAGAGTTACCAAACTATTCGGGGCTCTGGTGCTATACGAAGGGGTCGCTACAAAGGGTCGTGCTACAACGATTGAGGGCCAGCTGAGTTCGTCTGTGACAGATGCCCAGCTCTACTTTTAATGCTTCCACAGATGTTCCTTTCGACGCTCCTAATATGATTGGCTGTGCTTGATTTTGGATTAAGTCTAATTTATTGTTATTGCTGAGGGTCGTAGATTCATAGACTACACTGGCGTAGTCCAGCTTACCTCTGATAAATGTTTTATGACAGGGAATCATTGTCATGTCGCGGGCTCCATTTTTTAAAAATATTTGTTAGCGCTCTACTGCTTTCTGTTATGTTTTTGTATGTGTTTACACCAGTTAATTTGTTGGCCTAATATAATCAGGGACCCCAAGATGCAGCAATAGTGAATGCAGTCAGCGACCCATAGCTTGACTGCTTGCATCAGGACCAGCGAACCAGAGCTGGTCAAGACCGTACTCCACCTCCACATGGTGGTCCTGGAAACAGTCTGCAGCAGTGCAGTCTGGCTGAGCGAGTACGGATCGAAATGGGAAGGCAAACCCGGTCCCTAAAAAATGCCGTGCTGAAGTCGGATGTGTCGACCGAAAGGTGCAGATATCACAGCTACGACGTAAACAGACACAACGCAACCACCGTCCTTTTCATTGCGAACGAGGAAGAAGAAGAAGAAATATCATCAAGAGCCGTAATTGTGCACGAAATAAACAAAACCACAAATAATATTATTTAATTACTATAACAAATCCATATAAACTACTAAAAATATAGCATAAACCTTTGTAAGTTATATTATTAAATAGAAATTATTATAATTAACAAAAACAAAAAGAAAACCATCAAACAAACACATTTAGTTTTTATTCAAACTGTTTCCTCTAGTAAATTATTACGTCACCTTACAATATGGGATGTAATGTGAAGGAATCGTTACATAATTTTTATTTCGTGTGGGAACAGTGTTTATGAATGTGCTCGGTAATGTTACAATCATTTCGTGTTCGAATAATATGTGTGAGTCTGTTATGCAATATCACAATGATTTCCTGCCCATATAGTTAGTACGACACTGTAAAACGTTATACATCTGTCAGTAAAACTATATACACCAATCAGTAAAACTATATGCATCTATCAGTAAAACTATATGCATCTATCAGTAAAACTATATACATCTATCAGTAAAACTATATGCATCTATCTGTAAAACTATATACATCTATCAGTAAAACTATATGCATCTATCAGTAAAACTATATACATCTATCAGTAAAACTATATACATCTATCAGTCAAACTATATACATCTATCAGTAACACTGTATACATCTATCAGTAAAACTATATTCATCTATCAGTAAAAATATATACATCTATCAGTAAAACTATATACATATATCAGTAAAACTATATACATTGTAAAACTATATACATCTATCAGTAAAACTATATACATATATCAGTAAATCTATATACATCTGTTAAGTTCATCTAAATTATTTTTAGTGTGTCTATATATGTGCGATCTTTCTTTTCCGGCGGCTTCAGCTTTGTAATACTTCTCGTTCTAACTCTAGTTTACGTACGGCATATTTAAAGTCTCCTTATACAGGGTGTTCCACGAAAAAGCGGCCCGTGACGTCATGGGATTTTCTCTCCTTTTGAACTTCTCTTTGGCGCGCGACCGTGCAGTCCTATGTCTTTACTGCATGATCTGATTACTGCTGATAATATCGACAATGACACACAATCTTCATATGAGTATGTCATTGCTCTCATGAAAAAGATTATTTAAGCATGCAAGCTAGCAACTTCCTCATCCGAATTTGCTAAAGAAAAGGCAAGGCGATTTGTTAATAAGAAGAGACGCCTACGTCAACTTTGTCCTGGAGACAAAGCGTTTGTTTTACTTCCTTCAAGGGAGAACATACTTCTTATTACATGGAAAGGTCCATATACAATAGTCTCGAAAAGTTCCAATGTCGACTATGTTGTCGATATTGATGGAAGGCATAAAACCTTCCATATAAATATGCTTACGGAATATCATGAACGACCAGGCTATTTGCAGTCTATTTTCCAGCCAACGGACGATTCTCCAGTCCAACAAGATCATATCTCATCCCTGTCAGTTATACAGGATGAGGAAACTACTTTTTCGGATGTTAATCTACCTCTTCCTATGATTCCACTTACTTTTACGGAATCATGGAGAAACGTTACTGTGTCTTCTAATTTGTCTTTGGAGGAACAGCGACAAATATCGTCTACGCTGCAAGTATTTCAGGATGTCCTTACCGACATTCCTGGACACACACATGTCATTGAACATGACATTATACTTACTGATCATAATCCGATCAGAGTAAGACCATATCCTATTCCTATTCATTTTCAAGCACAAGTCGAGAAAGAATTGGATGAAATGATACAATTGAAAATCATTGAACCATCCACTTCAGCATACTCTTCGTCCGTGGTTATTGTTCGAAAGAAAGACAATAACATACGCCTTTGCGTAGATTATCGCAAATTAAACCAAGTGACGAAGTTCGATGCTGAACCTATGCCTTTATTAGAAGATCTACTTATTAGACTTTCTAACTCTTGATTCTTTACTAAGTTTGACTTATCAAAAGGCTATTGGCAAGTTCCGTTAACTGAACACGCTAAACCATTCACTGCTTTCTAAACACCTAGGGGTTTGTTCCAGTGGAATTGAATGCCTTTCGGGCTTATGAACGTCCCAGCTACTTTCGTACGCATGATGCGTCGAATTCTCTCATATCGTTCAGATGTCATTGCATACTTAGATGACATCTGTCTTTTCAGTAATACTTGGGAAGATCACTATTTGGGGTTAAATGAATTGCTTTCAACTCTACGCGAGCATAATCTGACTGCAAAACCCTCTAAAGCCTTTGTCGGGTTTAGCGAAATTTCTTTCTTGAGTCATCGAGTTGGTCATGGTCTATTGAAGACAGAGGACCAAAACATTTCTAAGATATTAAATATCTCTGTGCCCAAAACAAAGAAACAAGTACGTAGTCTTTTGGGATTAATACAATTCTACGGACGATTCATTAAGAATCTATCCTCTATCATGGCACCACTCTCAACCCTATTGAAGAAAGGGTCTCCTAATATGGTGCGCTGGTCTCAAGAATGCCAAGCTTCATTGGATCAGATTAAGAATTTGTTTTCATCACCACCTATTTTAAGACTGCCTATTGCTGATAAGACTTTTGTTCTTCGTAGTGACGCCTCGTCCACAGGGATCGGAGCGGCATTAATGCAAGAGTATTCAGGAACTCTGCATCCTGTGACGTACATTTCTAGGAAACTGAATGCGGCAGAAAGGAATTACTCGGTTTTAGACCGTGAATTGTTGGCTATGGTTTGGTCAATCCTTAAGTTACAAAGATTCCTTCTTGGTGCGCATTTCATTGTGGAAACAGACCAAAAAGCTCTTACAGCTATTTAGTGTAAGAATTTGAAGAGCTTGAGATCTACTCGATATGCTATTGCTCTTCAACCTTTTCATTTCACGGTACGAGCTATCCGTGGTCTGGATAATGTGATGGCAGACATACTGTCTAGATGCCCACATGAGTCCACTTAAGTCTTTCCTGATATACTGCTAAGATATATATTTCTTCACTATACATATATATATATCAACACATTTGTTGTCAACTAAGAGTGGTAAATTAATTGTTTTCTTTCTCTATTACCATCTTTAGTGTAATGGAGAAGGTTGAGTTGACATGATATAAAGGTCGAAAAAATTAATGCGGCCACATGTAACATATATTAATAATTATAGTACATTATAGGATGTTGCTAATTGTGTCATTTATATTGTTCTCATTGAAAACTAGTACAAGATACAGAGTGCTGTCGAGAATCATGACGATGCTGCTTATATGATCTTCGACATACAGAATTAATTTATACGTTGATGATGTCCATCCATTAAATGATAGTCATTATAATTTTATAGATTAATATGTTTGTACGACATTGCAATTTTTTTTCATATGTATGTGAATTTTGTTGGCATCGCCAGATCTTTATTTGATGGTACCTCCCGGATATATTTTACTTGGAGAAAATATTTTCTCTTAATTTGTGAGGTGAACTTTTGTTCTCACTACACGCGCTATTGTGCGTTGATTGGGTCTGACGTTATGTCATTATATTTTGATCCTTTCATCGGCGCATCATTCATGCGTTATGAGCTTGTTGCATCTCGCTCATTGATGTATTTCCCCAAAAAAAAGTCTCATTTTTTTTATTTATCCGGAGGGGGTGGTAGTCTGTTACCGTCATTATTGACGCTTTCAGAAGATGTAAATCTAATTTATATTTTGATAGTCGAAGGTACAGAACTGTATGTTGACTCCCTGATACAGGTTGATTAGGGGTTACCTTCCCTGTGTTTATTCTTTCTTAAGAGGGGATAGTTAACTGTTTTCAAATCTGTTCTGTCTACGCATGCGTTAGTTTTTAGCGCGAACGGGGCAAACTTCCGCCTTGAGTGATGAGCTGGTTTTTGCCGGACGAAGATGTCCGTTGTCCTTCTTCTGTATTATCTGGGGAAAAGATAGTCTTATCTTATTAGTGATTTCCTCAGAGTTATTCTGTTCGTCTGGAATGACGACAGGTGTTTTTGGTGTAGTGTTTGGAATTCTGACCAAGGTAAAATAGCTTTATTAATATGCAAAGTTGTTTGCAGAACATTGAGTACGAACCTGTGAGTAGCTCTCACAGTTCTTGTGATCCAGAGTCCATTGTATGTGCTTGCGTAGCCAACTAGGTCTATTCGTTCAAGTACTTTATTGAAGCACAATAACCATGTATATATATATATATATATATATATATATATATATATATATATATATATATATATATATATATATATATATATATATATATATATATATATATATATATTGCGAGGAAATCCGCAGGATGGCGGTATGTTCCAGCAGGAAAGATAATACATGTTTATAGAAAAATGTACAGTGGTTTATCAACCATTATAAGGTCCGTTATTACGGCCTATAACTTTGAACAGAAGAAGAAGTACCTGCAAGGTGAAACCAGACGAAGTCTTGATTTATTTACAAGTTTACTGTAGGGAAAGAATATGTGTCAAGCCAGCATTATTAGCATCATACCTACAGGCTATACAGAACTGATGATGTTCGAGAAATCTAATTGTTATCACTTATGAACAGTTATTGAAGGACAGACCATAGTCGATTAACGTCCTTATAGACGAGTGGTTCAAGCTCTATTATACCACACGTTTTGCCAGTCATATCCAATATACATGATGTTTCTTGATTCACGTCCATTATTGACTGTAACTGTTGATGTCACTGTGTCACATAAATAAATGGTTGAAAGTTCCAGCAGTTTCTACAATTACTGACTACTGCATGTGAGTGAGTGGGTGCTTTGTTTACATACCAAAGATCCTAAACGCATTCGTGTCTCTACACACCCATATCACTCGTCGACCACACATACTTCGAGTATCTTACACACAAGGAAGTTCTGATGTTCGAAGGTCAACATGACACCCTTACAGAGCATCAACGCCTGGTGAGCTATTCATGCGTGACAAAGCTGTTTGGCCCAGGTCGAGCGGACTACATCGTACACAGCAGGGGAATTGGTACGTTCCTACATCTTACACGTAATAACCCCACTTTAACACTGTAGCAGTAACATTTGTGATCATACGTAAACCTACACTCAACATTTGTGGTGATCGCTAAAATAACAGTGTATCATTCATATTTTTCGTGTTCCCGGAATTGTGGAGGAATTAAGTATCTTTACGTGGCATCTTTACTTTTTTGAAGGTTGTCACTTGTTTTAACGATCGTTAAGATGGTCCTGAACTTATAAGAAGTTCCGCACCTTACAGAGAAGTAATTTATACAAGAAGAAACATAATTTCACGTTTATGGTTCGCAATACTTCGGTGTCCTTGAATGACACGCACGTCTTAGTCAGAACGCCAGAACTGAATAGAGAAGACGAATATATGTATTGTTTCAACATGCATTCTTATTGCCTTATGGACTGTCCATATTTATGAGGAGACAGATCTTGAAGATTCTCCATTGCTATTGCAGTGTGAAGAAAACATAATAAACTTGTACTACATGTGTATTGTGGACCTACTTCCCGACGACTTGAGTTATTCTGCCAGTTAGAATAGACACAGCATGTTGATGCTTTCGAATCGCTTGGTCTGGGGAATTTTAGTATTGCTCTTATGAAGGGTGATTTGTTTCCTTAGGTCTTCTGTCTTTGTATTTAAAAATGTGGGTTTACTTTTAAGTTTCAAAGTTGCCCAAATACTCTGCCCTGGTCCTTTAAGTTTAGAGTCTTGTATTTAAAAATGCGGATTTCAAGGTTGCCCAAATACTTCGATCTGTCACATATAATTTTGGAATAGTGTGTCCGATCTTCTCTCTGGCTCTGGTGAATTGCTAGCTTGGCGTGGCGATGCAGTCTGATTTGAGACTTCGATTTCGATAGATTATATTTATATTTCTCAGTTCACATCCCAGATTGTACTCCCGACGAATTTGCCAATTAAAGTCAACGTCTATTCCGGTTCTCACATTAAGCCAATGGTAAACTCTTTAGAAATAAATGTGTCCGGGTGTTAAATTATAATATCCCCCACATGTTTTGAAATTTCAAATTTTAAAATTCCAACGCGTGACATCTTAATAAGGCAGTAATACTTCCGATTGCATATTTAGGCAAACTCACATACAAATATGTGAACATTTCTCCCGTCTAGATGCTTTCCCTGAATATTGTCTCCCCAAACAGATTATCAGTAATATTGATACAAAGATGCCCAAGCGGAAACGATTACGTCTTATCATTAGAGTTTGCGTAAATTCCTCAGACGGATTGCTCAGACAGACAATATAGTTTTCTTTTCATCGATCGTGCGCTACCAACTTGTGTCAATAAAGATCGACTTTATTAAAGGTGGCTAGACAACTGAGGTGATAAATTATTCGCTGACCTGTCTACTTAGCTTACGACGATTCACATGGCAAACGTACACTAGTCTGGGTGCGGCTAGAGCTGAATTTAGGTGCATAAAATATGTCAAACCATGGGACGATCGGTGAGGAAAATGAAGAAACGACGTGATACCGCCGGAGAGGATGAAAGTTATAAAAGTGCACAACTGACTCGTCACAATCTTAACAGAACTACAGATGAGCTGAGCTAACTGGGACAGATTTGTAATGTTGACAGAACTACAGATGAGCTGAGCTAACTGGGACAGATTTGTAATGTTGACAGAACTACAGTTGAGCTGAGCTAACTGGGACAGATTTGTAATGTTGACAGAACTACAGATGAGTTGAGCTAACTGGGACAGATTTTAATGTTGACAGACTACAGATGAGCTAAGCTAACTGGGACAGATGTGTAATGTTGACAGAACTACAGTTGAGCTGAGCTAACTGGGACATATTTGTAATGTTGACAGAACTACAGTTGAGCTGAGCTAACTGGGACAGATTTGTAATGTTGACAGAACTACAGTTGAGCTGAGCTAACTGGGACAGATTTGTAATGTTGACAGAACTACAGTTGAGCTGAGCTAACTGGGACAGATTTGTAATGTTGACAGAACTACAGTTGAGCTGACCTAACTGGGACAGATTTGTAATGTTGACAGAACTACAGATGAGTTGAGCTAACTGGGACAGATTTGTAATGTTGACAGAACTACAGATGAGCTGAGCTAACTGGGACAGATTTGTAATGTTTACAGAACTACAGATGAGTTGAGCTAACTGGGACAGATTTGTAATGTTGACAGACCTGCAGTTGAGCTGGGACAGATTTATATTGTTGACGGAACTACAGATTGGATGAGATAACTGGAACAGATTTTCTAATGTTTACAGAACTACAGATGAATGCCTGGGACAGATTTGTAATGTTGACAGAGCTACAGACGATCTAACTTGGATAGATTAGTAATACTGACAGAACTACTGATGGTCTGACTGGAGGAGAATTGCAACGCTTTCAGAAATGATTTGTGAAATTATTTATATGTGTCATAGTGCTATGAGAATGATTGTTTACACCTTTAACTAAGACAATAAATAAATTGACAACAAATACGCTGTCAAGAAAGCCGAAACTACACATCAAGGCCCAAATGCAGCAACTGACTACAGAGATTACACTTACATAACTACGGGTAAAAACAGAAAGCAGTCCACCAACAACGAACTAAAACCGTAGAACAAGATAGACAGTTTATCACTGCCATATGAAATAAATCAAAACAGTCAAACAATAAACAATCCAATAGAAGAATTACTTATTGCTATTTTAGACACAATACGTCAAATCGTCATTGATTAAGTCATAAATCAGCTGGAGTTAAGGAAGACCACACTCTCGGCAGACACAAGAGGAAACAAAAAACACACATCGATCTTCATTTCAGCTAGTAGTACTTATAACGACACGTCGTCACACTAGCAATAATAGATATAGAGGTAAAATTATTACAAATAAGTATATCGATTGAATAAGCAGCAACACCCGAATAAACTTACGACGTGACGGCAAAACATCCAGATAGCAGTCCTTCGCAGAAATAAACCTCTTCATGGCAAATAAAAGTGCCCCCCTCCCCTTCCAATAAATTTAAAAAGAAAAGGACAGAGATAACTGTCCAGCAGTCAAAATGTTATAAAAATGTACACAATATACACGACTTATAACCGATAGATCACATCTCTTGTCAGGTTTATATCTCGGAAATAAGTGAAAAAAAAAACATAACCATGTGATACTTTAAAAGCAGCAGATATAAACAAGTTAACGGAAAGGCATCCAATTTACTTCCGAAGGGACTTTCGTCGGTGAATGGCATGTGGTACATCGCGATGAAGCATCCAACAATAATCGGCAAGCATGGTCACACTCCACCGTCCTTGATAGCGTGATTCCATTACGGCGATATCTTGATGGAATCGTTCTCCATGTTCATCGCTGACTTCGCCAAGTTTGTCAGGGAAAAAGTCAAGATGCGAATCAAGCAAATGGATTTTGAGGGACATGTTACAGCCCATAATTCTGTATGCATCTATGCACTGCTTAACAATATGCATATAGTCGACAGATTTGTGATTTCACAGAAAGTTATCGACGATCGATTTGAATGCCATCCATGCGCGAAGTTCACTACCATGTAACAAGTTCTCGAATTGTTTGTCTGCAATAACTTTCCTAATCTGAGGTCCTACAAAGATACCTTCCTTTATCTTTGCATCGCTAACTTGCGGAAACTTTTCTCGAAGATAAGTGAAAGCTTTGCTCGTTTTATCTAACGCTTTTACGAAATTCTTCATGAGCCCCAACTTTATATGTAACGGTGGTAAAATGATGCCGTCTTTGTTAACTAATGGCTCATGTATTACATTTTTATGCCAGAGCTGCATACGATCCCTGATAGGCCACACCTTTCTTGCATAATGTTTCTGTCTGTTGCGGCTGTCCCATTCACATAGGAAGCAACAAAATTTAGTATACCCAGTCTGCATGCCCGTGAGAATTGCAATGACCTTTAGGTCTCCACAAATCCGCCATTGGTAGTCATTGTACTTTATTTTTGCCAAAAGTATAGCCATATTGTCATAAGTTTCTTTCATATGAACAGAGTAGGCGACTGGAATTGATGAAAATAAATTTCCGTTATGCAATAACACGGCTTTTAGACTAGTCTTGGAAGAGTCGATGAAAAGTCGCCATTCGTTGACTATGTGCTCACGACCGAGGTGCACCATTAGACCGTTTACATCTTTGCAATAGCAAATGCCATCATCCATCTCAAAGTATTGAACAAGTTCTCTGTGTCTATGACGAAATTTAGATATCGGAGTATTGGGTGCTAAAAGATTCCATTCTTTGAGTCGCGAACCGAGTAATTCCGCTTGTCCTTTGGTAAGAGCGAGATCACGTATTAGATCTGAAAGTTCTGAATGGTTAATTAAGTGAACACCATCATTCACCGGTATATAATCCGAGTCAGAATTAGTTTCTAAAGCAGGTAAACTATCACTTTCTGATGGTTCATTCACGTCCAACGGATATTGTTATGGTGGAACTGGGATCGGACACGTGATTGGATCATGAGGCACTGGTTTCGATACCGATTCTACAACTTCTAGAAGCCATATTTCGCTCAGAATTATTTCAAAATACAGTAACTATTTGAAAAATAGCGTAACATATGTCATGCATCTTTTAGCAGTATAAAAAGTAGAATTATTTTGCATTTTATTAATTTTTTAATAAGTTATATAGTAAAAATGAAACGGAGCAAATAACGGTTTCCCAAAAAATATATTTATTCACAAATATCTTAAGAACCCGACGTGATAGAGATAAACGGATTTCAGATTTGAAATCAGCGCAAGAAACTGACCTAAGAACACTTATTCTTATATAAGAAAGAAAAATGTTGTTTGTCAGTGATATCAAACTAAATAACAGATTTTCATTTTGACTTTATTTTTGATCAATTCATTATACAAATTTATGTAAGGCACAAAAGAATCTCTTATTTTTATTAGTACATTTCTTAAATTGTTAAAGAAATGTTGTTTTCCATGTTTAGAATTAAAGTACTTTAAATAGTATGGAGTTTGATGCGCATGTAGAAGATGTGAACACTTATTTCCTCTGCCACTTTCAATGATAATGCAGCCTTTCTCTGTTTTGTTGCAGTCGCAAATGTACACACCGAAATGTTCCATCGGCGTCAAATAGCGCACTTGGATAAACCTCTAAAGACATTTGCTTAACTTGGTCGGTTCTTTCCTGTCATGGCGTCCACATGGTGTGTAGAGGTTAGCCAGAGAGAGCGCCATGTTAAGCTGTATATCTTTTGGCTTGGTTTCAGTCTAGGCCCATGTCCATTACGGATTGTCTAATGTTGTTCTCCCAGCGAATTCTGGGTCATCCTCGAGATCTTAATCCCTGGCTATTGGTTTCCCACATGTACATGGTAGCCTGTGACGGATAGCCTCCCCTTAGCTCTGCAGTAGTGGTCCAACAGTGGCCAAAACTCAAGAGTATCTAAAATGGGTCGTCAAAGATGTCTACCTTTGCACAAGATTACTCTTAGCAGAGCTGTAGATAGAAGGGTAATGTCGCTGCTATCCCGAGGAAGTTTCTATAAGATATTTCTGAAGTCAAGAACAAAGCTGTATTGGCAGGGCAATCGTTAACTTATATCATTTCGCCGCATTTTATGAAGAGTGAAGAAATGGTTTTAGCCCGTTCATGCCCCCCTCCCCCTCCCCCGTGTAAATCCATTGAAATTCTTTTCCAAGAATTAGCTCTCTATATGTAAATATATCTCTAGGTGTATATATATATATATATATATATATATATATATGTATGTAAAAGAGTCTTGCACATACGTTTGTTCATACATATAATAATTAAATCAACTATACTGTCATGTTTTAAAATAACATGTAACAAATTTAATAATTAATTAGTTTTCACTGGTTAAAATGAGATGAAATGATGGTGAATTTTAGATGAAAGTTTTATCTTCATTGAGACTGGATAGAGGAATGTTAATGTTTTTTGCTGTTGCCTTTTGTTAAGCTTAGCATCGATGACTGCTGCAGCCGTGTTTTCGTCAGTTCTTCTGTAATAATGACACTTCAAAGTCTGATAGCTTTGTTCTACGAAAGGTCTGATAGCTTAGTTCCACTAACCCAAAGTACCTTTTGGAAACACAATCTCCTGGCACAGTATAGAATGGACACTAGCAACTTAGATTATATGCTTTCGAATCAATTGGTCTGGGAATGTTATATTCCTCTTATTATGGGTGATCTGATTCCTTAGATCACCAGTCTATGTATTTATAAATGCGGGTTTAATTTTTTAAGTTTTAAAGTTGCCCATATACTTCGATCCTGGTCCTTTAAGTTTTCAGTCTTTGTATTTATAAATACGGGTTTACTTTTTACGGTTTAAAGTTGCCCAAAAACTCTGATCTCTCACTTATAATTTTAAAACCCTTTGTCCGCTATTATATCTGGCTCTGGTAAATTGCTAGCTTGACGGAGCGATGCAGTCTGATCTGTGACTCCGATTTCGCTAGATTATATTTCCAATTCTCAATTCCAAATCCCAGATTGTAATTCCGACGAATTTGTCAATCAGAACCATTGTGTATTCCGGCTCTCACATCACACCAATCCAATCTTTTTTGCACTATATGAGTAGGGGTGTTCAAATCAAAATCGTGTTTTAAAATATTACATTTTAATAATTCCATCGCGATACCTCTTTCTAATAATTTTCTAATACATTTTTATGCTAAACTCATAACCATCAGCTGTGCAGTCATTCTTGACTAATACTTTCCTCCCAGATTGATTGTGTCCTCTGCCAGGTCATCTGTAATAAGTACACAGGGACGTACCCGCGGAAGCGATTATCTAATTATCACCTGTGTTTTCGCCCATTCCTCAGACGGCTTTCTCTGGCAGACAATATGGCGTTCTGTACATCTATCGTACGAGACCATATTGTGTCCACAAAGATCGACTCCTATCAACGGTGGCTAGGCGACTCAAGTGATAAACGTATTACCGCTGACCTGTGTAATCAAGCTGGTATTATTACGGTGCACCTGGCGAAACGTAAACAAGTCTTAGAACTCCTTTGGAGCAAAAATATGAATGAAGGTGCATAAAATATGCCAAATAAAACGCGGATGAAGGGGTGAGAGAGGAGCTCAAAAGTACATGCACAAACGTTTTGTCACTATAGCCGTTCTTTTCCAAGTCTGCAGACGTGACCAAACTGTCTTATCTGGGACTGTTCCACTCGGGTCTGAACAAACTGTATTACAAAACACCACAGAAAACGACCAGCTCTATTGTAAATACGCACAGACATAAATTTTACAATGAAGAGAAACATCAGTAACAGAAAAACACATTGGTAATGAAGTTTTTGTTTTTGGATATATGACAACTTTGTTTAGTTACTTTCGCAATTTACAGGTGGATCCTCCAAACACCAAGAGATGTTTAACCCGACAGCTACAACATTCATGTCTTCTAAGATACTGTGTTGTTCTAACTTGGATAAGTTGATTCTCTACTTACATGATTTAAAAAGTAGCCAATTTTCATTAAGGTGACAATGCTGCATACAAGCATATTATTTGTTTCTCTGGAACTGGTGGGATGTTCTACCTAGCTCTACAAACTCCACGCCAGAAAGTCACAGTTAATATAATAAATAGACTTCAGAATAAAAAGCATAGACTTACGTATCAGAAATATGGGATTTTAGGTAAATGTAGAGCAGGTGTTCCTGGGATAGAGCCTGGGATATGACTACCACATGGGGATAGAGAAACATTTCTCAGGGTTACGCAGAGTATTTAGTAAATAACTATGAGGTGGGCCAAACGTCTGGAAATATAAACAATTGTCTTATATTCATTTTTTCTCTCTTCCAACTTTCATAATAAGTTTTTTCATTGCAAATGTGGATTCGACATTAGCAGCAGATGAACGCACAGAGATTGTTCTCATGTACGCAAGACAGGAATGCTCACAAAGTGAAGCAGCTGCCGAATTCTATATGAATCCAGACTTTTGGGCCACAGTGTATATAATCCAACTGAAATATTCCAAAAGTAGTAGTAGTATAAGTGAGAAACAAAGTTGTGGAATGGAGAGAGAGCGACGAGTTCTTAATCTAATAACGAGCAAGAAAACAAACAAACAAACTGGAGTCTAAAATGATATGAGAGGTGTCTCTTTCAGAAACTGTACCAAGAATAAAACTGTTTGTTGACTTATTCGTTTGAATGTATTCTGATAAATATTTTGTTTACAATTCTTATACTAAAAAATGTTGTTATGTACAAAATTTTGTTTTCTTGATGACGTCATTAATTAATATGTTTGTGACGTTAATCTTATTCATTCGTTCAATTTTATCCATATATCAACGTTATTGTCGTCTGACTTCAGTTCTTGAGATGGTTATTATGTCACATAGTCTATAGATTATAAGTAAACTTAGGCCTATGTAACTTCAGGAGTTAATTGGTTTAGCAAATCTCTTTTCCCAAGAACTGTGTTCTACAATGATAGTTTTTTACTGATCATAATGATGAATAGCACTAAAACATAATACATTTTTAATACACAAATAGATAAAGTAAGTGTTCGACTGGCCTAGCAGTCAGAGCGCTTTCCTCTGTGGCACAACTACCTTAATTTGGGACTTTATCATGACGGTGGCACATTCATGTTTACCCAGCTGCAAATGGACACTCGACTGTGCTCCAGAGCTATGGACGGAAAAGGCATCGGGGAAGGGACCCGGACCTAACTTGATAAAAGCTGAACCTTTCATGGTGAAGCTTCTAACACTTCATTTCCCTATTGCAATCTCTGACATGGGACTGGCTTTATCTTTGTAATAGATAAAACAATTAACGTGATAAATGTTATCATTTTTTGGCTGTGGGGCTGGTTGTGATAAGTTTTTATACAAGCAACAATCACTCACATAGCAGATCTGGGGCTGGTTGTGATAAGTTTTTATACAAGCAACAATCACTCACATAGCAGATGTGGGGATGGTTTTGATAAGTTTTTATACAAGCAACAATCACTCACATAGCAGACGTGTAGATCATATCAAGAATTTGGTTTGGTTTTGGTTTGATTTTAAGGAATATCTTCATTGCACATGGACGATCAGTGCTCCGATCTCCTCCCTCAGATCACACAAGGATGATCTCAGCACAGTGCACAAACTCCGTAGCACCAGCGAGAATTTCAATGTGTGTATGTAGGACGGGAGGAGATCGGAGACTGAGCACTAGGCAACTATTATTAAGTCAGTGATAATAAAATACTCACACACAAGGTCAAGTATTTACAAACATCTCTAAACGTTTACCTAGTACTGTTTTTATTTAAATATAATACTTTGATGAACTTTGTCCTATATAAAACAATTAAAAATAGTCTTCCCATGATCGGCGTCTGTGGCCTAATGGATCCAGATATACCAGGTTCGAAACCCGCTACAGGCGGTTTGGTAGCAGATCGCTTTTTTTTATTTTTAACAATGGTATAAGCGCCGTACCGTTCAGAAAGCAATGGCAAACTACTGAATGAAAAAGATTGCCTAGAAAAATCACAGCCAATAAAAGCTGGGGTTGATTGCCACGACCTGTAAAAAATAAGAAACTAACTTCCCATGATGCGCATCTAGGAGCTGTCAAATCTTATCTGCTCTACAATTTCATAATGCTAATGTTTAAACATTTTGAATTAATACATCATCATCACACAAAATAAGTGTCACTAGCGCTGACAAGTGATGTAACTCAATTTATGAAACAAACCGTTTCACAGAATATCACAGACAAATGTGACAGCGACCAGCGCACTTGTAGATAAAAGACGTTTAATTCGTTACAGTTACAACACCAACTTATGCTGGCTTTGTTTTGGCTGTAAAATATATATTTTTTTAAATTTCTGTGTTCTTCATAAGTTTATAAGAGGGACCTCATAATACCACGACATTTATAACTCGCAGCAACCACATTGATTGTTTCAACAATTGTGTGGTGTTCTGACATTTGTAAACTGATTCTCAGCTTATGTGTTCTAGAATGTACTCAACATTATAAATTCTCGACTAACATGATTTAGACATGACCTCATATTTATGACGGTGACAGTGCTGAATACATGCAGATTATGTGTTTCTCTGGAACTGGAAGAATGGTCTACCTTGTTCTACAAACTCCACGCCAGAAAGTCACAGTTAATATAATAAATAGACGTCAAAACTAATAACATTGACTTACGTAACGGAAAGATAGGATTTTCAGGACATGTAGAGCAGGGGTTCCTAGCCTGGGGTACGCCTACCACATGGGGATACTAGAAACATTTCACAGGGTTACGCAGAATATTTGGTCAACAATTATGGGGTGGGTCAAACGTCTGGAAATATAGGCATTTTTTTCTCACTACTAACTTACATAATATGCTTTTTCAGTGCAAATATGGATTTGACATTAGCAGCAGATGAACGCACAAAGATTGTTCTCATGTACACAAGACAGTGATACTCACAAAGAGAAGTAGCTGCCGAATTCTCTATGAATTCAAACCTTTGGGACATACTGTAATTCATTCAACTGAAATATTCCAAAAGTAGTAGTGTTAGTGAGAAACAAAGTTGTGGAATGAAGAGAAAAAGACGAGTTCTTAATCTAATCCGAAGAAAATAAAACTGGATTCTAAATATGATAATACATAACCTGTACCAAGTACCTGTACTGTTGGTTGACAAGACAAAGAAACAAGGGTATAACTAATTAGTTTGAATGTATTCTGATAAACATAAACAAGACAATTCTTTGCTAAAAATGATGTTACGTACCAAATAATATGTTCTTTGTGACACATTAATTAACCTGTTTGTGACGTTAGTCCTATTTATTCGTTCCATTTTTCTCTGCCCGTCATCATATAGTTAAATAAATTCTCCACTAAATGACCTAGAATATAATCAATATTATGGCATCATGGACACCCAAAAGAGAAATATCCCCACACTATTAATTTTCTTAATGAAAGTTTGTTTCCAGTGAAACAATCGCACACTGTTTTCGAGACGATACGGAAACGGTACACTAAACACTGTGACAGATAAATTCAACACTCTCTTAAAGAACACGTATGCCTTTCTCTTCATTATTTTCATGGTACATTCTTGACTTTGTTAGAATTATTAACCAAATTGCTTACTGCCCCGAAGGAAGTAATGGAAAGATTGAAAGAAAATTTCTCAGAACTCCTTGATGGTGAGCAAGGTCAAGCATCAGAAATGATAACCACTAGCACAGAAGAGAAAACCAATGATGGTGAAATTTGTAGTAATCGTCTAAATACAATATCTAAATTAGGATATAACAGTATAGTGCATAAAGTCAAAGATAAGAAAGTACTAACAATTTTCGGCGAGAATCGTAAGTTGTCGCCTGCGCCTTTAGCGTATTATTTGTTAACGCAATGGCCGAACCAAAAGGGTACCCTACTTTTCAAATTCGTCATTGAGACAAACGTTCCACTTCCCTAGGTCAACTAAGTATTTGCCTAAATACATTGTAGAGGAAAGGGGAAACGTAGAAAACCCAACGCAAATCACGTCTCACATTGTTTTAAAAATAAAACTACTTGCTAGTATTGCCTTAGGCGGTTTTTCAAATTACGATGAAAAAAGTTAGAAAAAAGTGGATACTACGATCAGGAAAACACGCTTACCTCTTGTTGCGAATGACGTAATTCTCGTGTATTACGAGAGACTCTCGTAAGTACATGAGAAAAGAATTGAACAAGAGGTAGTTTAAAAATAAACAACTAACATGGAAAAAGATATAATTATGAACCAAGCCACATAGCCCCATAAAAATCATATATTCGTGTACCTGAAGATTTGCTGACTAAGAATATGTTATCAATTACATAAATAGTCCAATAGATAATCAAATATTGGGGATAATACATAGAGAATCGGAGATACTGTCAGGTCAAGTCATGTCTGCTTAGATTGGATAGCATATTTTTGGGGGGAAAAATTAGGTGAAAGATAGGCTAAGATAGTACGATGAAGGGGATTGGGTGGAATTTGAAGTGAGGCGAAATATTATTGGCCGACCTCGTACTAAACATATATTACCCGAGTAACGTAGTAGAAAGTTGAATTGTATTTTTGAAAGACATTGTTTACAAGTGAAATAAGGATAATCATTGGCCAGAGTAGTTGATATTGGGGGAAAAGCATTAGGTGAGGACGCCATTTTATAACAAAATTTTGCCAAGGAGCGATGAGAGCAGGCTTGTGCTGTGTAAACAATATTTCTCAAAGGCCTGGACAGAACGGCAGATCGAAAGTGTGCCAGTCATCGTTCACTTGTGTATTTCATTGAATAAATGTGGTAAGATTGACTTTATTAACATGTATCTAAAATAAAAATTGAATGTGAGATAATAATGTATGACTATAAGTAAATGGGTCTGTAGCTAACTTAGGCAGAGCCTAGAGATTGATCCACCATGTGGTAGACTATCAGAGAGGTGTTAGACTACAAGAAAATCTGTATGATTGTCATCAAGGAGCATAACACCTATCCTATTGTATGGAAAAGATTACAGCTGGAATTGCAGTGGCGTTGTAACTATTAGGGGAGAGGAATACTGGTGTACATTGTCACATCAAAAGATAATGGTGGCATAGGTTGATATAAAGCTATGACCCTTTTCGTTTGTTTGTAATGTACCTGTACTTAAATGTGGAATAGTATTGTATACTAGGTATTAAGAAGGATGCATAACCTTCACATTTCAGGGTTTTGGGTACTGACGTTAATGTAGTACCAAACGCTTGAGAACTGCTCGATTCAGGACTCTGTCTGTATACTTGTTACGGTATATGATATTAACGCCGTCTGCTAAAGGTTATCAGACGTGCAATTGTAAAAGGTTAAGGCATTTAATATATTGCGATAGATGTTTCAATTTTTGAACGCTCCATACACGATCGATCATGACGTATATAGCGTTGTTTAGGACACAGTCGGTAACTAAGAAACGCTACCCTTTGTTACTTGACCGCCAAGCTGAATAGCTGCGTTTTTCTAACCTTCCAATTCAATGGCATGATATAGCCATTTATATATGCATTTTTTGATGGATCAGGGTCAGTCCTAGAACTCTATATGAGAGGGAAATTTATGGAGGTTAGTATTTAACTAGAATTCTCAGAAGGAGAAGAATAATCGTCAAATTCGTATGAATATATTCAGACTCGCAGTCTCACTGTCGGCAGGTAGCCATGTCTAGCTGCGCGTGCATATAGCTGTGATGTTCTGACGACAATACTGCATTGTATCCTCATAACGGACATTGACACGTAAACCAGCAGTCTACGTTATTGATTAATTTATGCATGACTTATATGGACTTATGCTCTACTACTATTGAAATGATCATCCTGTATGTACAACTGTGAATTAAATGTACGGACTCAATCTGAAGGAATTAATTACTTCATTAATGTTGCTGAGTTCAAGTTACATGAACTACTTCTTCATACCATGCTACTGAGTTGTATGAACACCTTCACCCTAATTCGCGTAATACTAAACAAAGCACGATTAACAAGAGATCACTAAAGTAACCATACTCAGTGCATGATCTTCAACCGGCAAATAACTCAGCAACAATACTTCGAGCCCATGCTAGTGGCCATTGACTATCAAGCAGGTGGAACAGATTGTCAAGCGAGCAGAGGAAACGATCTACCTGTATTCTCCTGCCAAGTTAAGTTCTTGTTCGGCACCAGGCAGCTCAACTTAAAAGAACTAAAAAGTGATAGTGAAGAAAACTGTGAATAGTTATTAATATTTCCACAAGTGACAAACGAAAACATACATAACTTAAAGGGAGTGATTATAACCAACAACCTATTGTTTGATACCAGTATTACCTCAAAGTAGAAGAATACAACTACACACTTATATTAGAATAATATTGTATGTATGGACAGAAGATCTACTGTGTTATTGGACTGTTGTAAATGATTCTTTTGATTTCACTTTTGATTGTCAGTCCTGGTTCAAAATAAATTAGAATCAGGATAATAAATTGTAAAAAATTCTATTTACACAAATTTCAACCACGGTCTTAAATAAGATAGCCTTTTAAAGTGTCGTTTGTATGTTATTGTTGTAATACTGTTGGTTGTTTTGGATAATAAACTATTTGTTTGTATGTTAGTTGGTTATTGCACATTACACTCTACATTCATAACCCTAGACACTACACGAAGTCATTTTAATAATAAAATAGATTAATTTTGAATGAAATCAAAAGGGTGGTAGCGGAAAGGTACTCTGAAAAGTTTACAATACTATTTGTTAAATTCAGGGACCTTCATAGCTGATCTCATTCAATACAATAATAATACATAACAACAATTCATAACATCAAAACCCACCACATATATTGGGGTCTCGCTCCTGGGATTGAATTTCTCATTGCACCAGCTATATTGGGTAGCTCGCTTCTGGGATTTTAAATTCTTAAAATATTATCAATTATATTAGGAATCTCAGATAGTATAAAACTAAAAGTATTCCTTTTATGGAAATGAAATAGTGGTTGAGCTATCAGTGCCTGTGGTTGTTCTTGGTTATCATTAGAAATTGTTAGCCATAATTAGTACAGAATGGCTGATCTGGCAAAGTTTCGATCTGCTGCTGTTCAGACTGCTAAAGAAATGAATATAGAGGGTCAAGCTTTGATCCAATATGTAACTTCAGAATGCGACAAGTATATTGAAAGGGAGGATAGGAAGATAGCAGAAGAAAGAAAATTACAGTTACAAATTGAGGCGGACAAAGAAATTAAGAGGTTGCAGATTGAGGCTGACAAAGAGGCTAGGGCATTGGAGGCTGAGGCTAAGAAGTTACAGATAGAGGCAGAAGAAAAGAGACAGGCTGAAGAAAGAGAAGAAAAGAGATTAGCTACCGAAAGAGAAGAAAAGAGACTGGCTGCAGAAAGAGAAGAAAAGAGACAGGCTGCAGAGAGGGAAGCAGAAAAGGAGGAGAAGAGATTACAGAGGGAGCATGAGCTACGACTAAGGGAGTTAGAATTTCAAGGCCATGCTCCTTAAAATGGTGCCAGCCCATTTGCCTCAGATGCCACTGCTAGTCAGGGAGCCTCAACCTCAGCTATGGGTTTTCATGTAGACCATTTTGTTGAGAAAAACGATGACATAGAAGGGTACTTAAGTAGATTTGAACTTTTAGCTACTACATATGGGTTAGAGAGAAAGAGGTGGAGCCTCAAGCTATCCCAAGGTCTTAGGGGAACGGCTTATGAAGTTGTTGCCAAAATGAGCAGAGATGACCAAGACAATTATGACATGCTAAAGCAGGCTCTTTTATTAAGATACGAAAAGAACGGAGAATTTTATAGAAAAAAATTTAGGAATGCCAAACTACTGTCGGGTGAGACTTATCACCAGTTCTCTACACGGTTAGAGACCTACTTGGAGAAATGGACTGCTCTGGGGAAAACCCAAGATCTTAAGGAAATTATCCTTATTGAGCAGCTAAGAGAGTCCATGGCTCCAGACCTGAGAAAGTTTCTCATTGAACAAGGTGCAGAGAGGCTGGGTGAGTTACTCAATGTCGCTGAGAGGTATCAGGCAGCCCAGGCAGAGGTAGTTGGTAATAAAAAGAAACAGGTAGACAATTTTAAGGCACCTCAAAACTTTAATAAGTTTGACCATAGAGAACATAACAAAGGTAAGCACCAGTTTAATAGGCCACGCAATGACTATAAAAATAAAACCCCACAATTCAATGGAAGGAAATATGATGAAAGAAAATCTTCTAACCAAGGAAAGAGGTGGTGTAAAAATTGTCGGATGGAAAACCATACCACCGAAAATTGTAGAAGGAAAACTCCTAATTTCGCTGCAATGAAAATGGGGAGAAAGGGAGTAAAGGTCAACCCTACTGAACAACAGGAACCTTACCACCCCCCAGTGTGTGAAGATGTAACATGCAATGGAGTCGCCATAAGGTGTTTGTATGATACTGGATTAGATTATGATTCAGTTGTGAGTTCTCACCTGGTGCAGGCAGATCAATACACCACAGAAACAGTGGAGATTCAAGCTGCAACCAAGGACGTAGCGACCATGACACTTCCCATCGCCAGGATAAATGTGAAAACGCGATATGTGGAAGGAATCATCAAAGCAGCAGTGCTAAATGAACCAATCTACCCTCTGATATTGGGGTGTAGATATGTCTTCTTGGGGAATCCCAAGAGACCTGTGATCATGGCAGCAGTGCAGACCAGATCACAGTCTTAAAAGGAGGAGGATAATCCATTAAATACCCATCCAGATGAGATGAGGAAGGCACAGTCGAAGGATAAAACCCTCAAGCCTTGTTTTAAGAAATTGCCCAAATGTCATACACCTCCAGGCAAGGGAGACTTCTATATGAAGAACAAATTGATTTATAGGAAGGCTGGAACTGGATCCCATGGTCACGGACAGCTGGTCCTTCCCAATTCATATAGGACTAAAGTGTTGGAACTAGGGCATGCGACTCCCTTCAGTGGTCATATGGGGATCAACGCAACAGGACAGCGTATAGCTTGTCATTATTTCTGGCCAGGGATAACTGAAGACATAAAGAGATATGTAAAATCCTGTCCAGAATGCCAACGGGTAGCTCCAAAGCATTGAACTGCTCCAGCAACTGTAGGGGAAATGCCCATAGTGGGAACACCCTTTGAAAGAGTTGCAGTGGACATTGTGGGACCTCTCACTCGGACCAAGAGGAGTAACAGTTACATTCTGACTCTGGTGGACACTTGTTCTATGTGGGGAGAGGCGGTAGCCCTGTCATCAATCGATTCGAAGCATGTGGCAGAGGCATTACTCACAATCTTCACCAGGTTAGGCTTTCCCAACCAAATTTTGACTGATAATGGCTCTCAGTTCGAAGGGAAACTAACTGAAGAAGTGTTCAGGATCTTTCAAGCCAAACACTTTCATTGTAGCCCGTACCATCCCCAAGGAAATGGCCATGTGGAAAGATTTAACGGGACACTCATGTCGATCCTGAGAAAGTTGGCACATGAAAAACTAGATACATGGGACCAGTACCTTTCCGCCACCCTGTTTGCCTATCGGGAGGTACCCCATAGTTCAACCGGTATGGCCCCGACAACCTTGTTATTTGGAAGGCCAATAAAAGGTCCATTAGAAGCATTGTTAAGGACATGGACCGATGAAAAGGCAGAAGATAATATTACCTCATCATATCAATATGTGAACGAACTGACCACTCGTCTTAAAACTGGCTGGAAACTTGCCAATGAAAATTTGAGACAAGCCAGGAAAAACATGCTGCCTATTACAATAAGAAAGCGAAGGATCGAGAATTAGCTGTGGGAGAGAAGGTGCTCCTTCTAATGCCCGGCAGCAATAATAAATTGCAAATTGGATGGCAAGGTTCATATACAGTTCTAGAGAAGGTGTCTAGAACAAATTATAAGATAGATACGAAGGGGAAAGAGAAAATCTATCATGTGAATCTCCTGAAAAAATATCTGGACAGAGAAAACCAGGAGGAGACACACATACTGACCTTGTCTGTTGCAATGGAAATGAAAAAGGAACCACTCACCTCTCATGAATATCCTTTACATCCCTGTGAGACCGCTGCGCAGGTAAAAATCAGTAACCACTTAACGAAAAATCAGAGGGAGAGAGTTCAACAGGTTCTGAATGATCATACAGATGTGTTAACGGACCGACCGGGGCATACACATTTATTAGAGTATGATATGAAACTCACAGACCCAACACCAATCTGTGTGAGAGCCTATTCGATTCCGTTCGCTAAGGAAAAAGCTTTGAAGGAGGAGATAGATTATCTGTTGAGAGAAGGAATTATCTCGCACAGTGAATCTCCTTACAGCTCCAGTGTGGTTCTGTTAAGAAAACCCTCTGGGGAACACAGACTGTGTATAGATTACAGGAAACTGAATGCTGTCACAGGAGGTCAGATGGATCCATTACCTGACATAAATCAGCTGTTTGCCAGGCTGAATAAAGCTAAATATTTCTCGAAAGTGGATCTGAGCAAAGGCTACTATCAGATTCCAGTGAAGCCGGAGGTTAGACCTTATTTAGCCTTTAGCACCTCGGAAGGACATTATGAATTTAACATGTTGCCATTCGGGCTGAAAAATGCACCGAGTGTGTTTTCGAGGATGATGAGAAAATTACTGGATCCCCTGAAAAATCCATGCATCACCAACTTCATGGATGATATTCTCAAAGCGACTGAAACATTTTAGGAACACATTAACTCTCTGAATATGTTGTTTGATCGATTTAGAGAGACAAATTTGACAGCTAGACCGACGAAATGCTGTGTTGGATGTAAAGAGCTGGAATTCTTGGGACACACAGTACATCAGGGAAACATGACCCCTGACCCCAAGAATCTGGAGAAGTTGAAAAAAGCACCAAGACCACAGACAAAGAAAGATGTGCGATCTTTTGTCTCACTATGTGGTTTCTACCAAAAGTATATTAAAAACTTTAACTCCATATGTGCTCCACTGACTGATTTAACGCGCAAAGGAAATCCTAATAGAATTACTAGGTCAGCGCAGTGTGAATTAGGATACCAAGAGTTGAAGGAAAAACTCACAAGCAGGCCTATTTTGAAATTACCTGACTTGAGTCAAGAATTCATTGTGAGAACGGATGCTAGTAATATAGGTTTGGGTGCAACTCTATTACAAAGGTCAACTTCACTTGATGGGGTATTAACCTCAGTAGCTTATGCTAGTCGTAAGTTGAACACAGCAGAACAAAAATATTCAACAAGTGAACAAGAATGTTTGGCGGTCATATGGGCTATAAAAAAGTTCCAGATTTATCTCTATGGTAAATCATATATGATCCAAACAGATCATAAACCACTCGTGTGTCTGTCACAAGCAAGGCATGAAAACGCTAGATTATTACGTTGGTCGTTGCTCTTACAGCCATACCAGTTTACCATAGAATATATTCCAGGCAAAACCAATGTAGGTGCCGATTTTTTAAGTAGACATCCGTACGACGAACAACAGAGTAGTCACCAGGCTTAGGTAGTAAATTTATCTATGTGTATTTAAAAGTAGGAACTGACATATGATAGTCGGTTCTAAGTGGGGAGATATGTGGTAATCTTCTAAATACAATATCTAAATTAGGATATAACAGTATAGTGCATAAAGTCAAAGATAAGAAAGTACTAAAAATTTTCGGCGAGAATCGTATGTTGTCGCCTACGCCTTCAGCGTATTATTTGTTAACGCAATGGCCGAACCAAAAGGGTACCCTACTTTTCAAATTCGTCATTGAGACAAACGGTCCACTTCCCTAGGTCAACTAAGTATTTGCCTAAATACATTGTAGAGGGGAGGGGAAACGGAGAAAACCCAACGCAAATCACGTCTCACATTGTTCTAAAAAAAAAAACTACTTGCTAGTATTGCTTTAGGCGGTTTTTCAAATTACGATGAAAAAAGTGGACACTACGATCAGGAAAACACGCTTAGCTCTTGTTGCGAATGACGTAATTCTCGTGTATTACGAGAGACTCTCGTAAGTACATGAGAAAAAAATTGAACAAGAGGTAGTTTAAAAATAAACAACTAACATGGAATAAGATAGAATTATGAACCAAGCCACGTAGCCCCATAAAAATCATGTATTCGTGTACCTAAAGATTTGCTGACTAACAATATGTTATCAATTACATAAATAGTCCATTAGATAATCAAATATTGGGGATAATACATAGAGAATCGGAGATACTGTCAGGTCAAGTCATGTCTGCTTAGATTGGATAGCATATTTTTTGGGGGGTAAAAATTAGGTGAAAGATAGGCTAAGATAGTACGATGAAGGGGATTGGGTGGAATTTGAAGTGAGGCGAAATATTATTGGCCGACCTCGTACTAAACATATATTACCCGAAAACGTAGTAGAAAGTTGAATTGTATTTTTGAAAGACATTGTTTACAAGTGAAATAAGGATAATCATTGGCCAGAGTAGTTTATATTGGGGGAAAAGCATTAGGTGAGGACGCCATTTTATAACAAAATTTTGCCAAGGAGCGATGAGAGCAGGCTTGTGCTGTGTAAACAATATTTCTCAAAGGCCTGGACAGAACGGCAGATCTAAAGTGTGCCAGTCATCGTTCACTTGTGTATTTCATTGATTAAATGTGGTAAGATTGACTTTATTAACATGTATCTAAAATAAAAATTGAATGTGAGATAATAATGTATGACTATAAGTAAATGGGTCTGTAGCAAACTTAGGCAGAGCCTAGAGATTGATCCACCCTGTGGTAGACTATCAGAGAGGTGTTAGACTACAAGAAAATATGTATGATTATTATCAAGGAGCATAACACCTATCCTATTGTATGGAAAAGATTACAGCTGGAATTGCAGTGGCGTTGTAACTATTAGGGGAGAGGAATACTGGTGTACATTGTCACATCAAAAGATAATGGTGGCATAGGTTGGTATAAAGCTATGACCCTTTTCGTTTGTTTGTAATGTACCTGTACTTAAATGTGGAATAGTATTGTATACTAGGTATAAAAGAAGGATGCATAACCTTCAAATTTTAGGGTCCTGGGTACTGACGTTAATGTAGTACCAAACGCTTGAGAACTGCTCGATTCAGGACTCTGTCTGTATACTTCGAGCCCATGCTAGTAGCCATTGACTATCAAACAGGTATAACAGATTGTCAAGCGAGCAGAGGAAACGATCTACCTGTATTCTCCTGCCAAGTTAAGTTCTTGTTCGGCACCTGGCAGCTCAACTTAAAAGAACTAGTAAGTGATAGTGAAGAAAACTGTGAATAGTTATTAATATTTCCACAAGTGACAAACGAAAACATACATAACTTAAAGGGAGTGATTATAACCAACAACCTATTGTTTGATACCAGTATTACCTCAAAGTAGAAGAATACAACTACACACTTATATTAGAATAATATTGTATGTATGGACAGAAGATCTACTGTGTTATTGGACTGTTGTAAATGATTCTTTTGATTTCACTTTTGATTGTCAGTCCTGGTTCAAAATAAATTAGAATCAGGATAATAAATTGTAAAAAAATTATATTTACACAAATTTCAACCACGGTCTTAAAAAAGATAGCCTTTTAAAGTGTCGTTTGTATGTTATTGTTGTAATACTGTTGATTGTTGTGGATAATAAACTATTTGTTTGTATGTTAGTTGGTTATTGCACATTACACTCTACATTCATAACCCTAGACACTACACGAAGTCATTTTAATAATAAAATAGATTAATTTTGAATGAGATCAAAAGGGTGGTAGCGGAAAGGTACTCTGAAAAGTTTACAATACTATTTGTTAAATTCAGGGACCTTCATAGCTGATCTCATTCAATACAATAATAATACATAACAACAATTCATAACATCAAAACCCACCACAAAGATGACATAAAGATGGAAGAACTGAAGGCAGCACTGGAGAAAATCAAGATGGGAAAAGCAGCAGGCCATAATGGTATAACACCAGAAATGGTTAAGTACATGGGAGCATCAGGCGACCTATTACTCTTAAGGGTTCTTGTGCGTTAATTCACCGCTAAAATCAAATTATGGAAATATATTACCAAAACTGAGAACAGTACTTTTTCTTGACTGAAAAAGGTTGATTTCACATTGTGATTTGTTGCTCATACATTCATAGTTGACACGCTTACGACAGACCCGCCCTTAACCCCCCCCCCCCCCGTATTTTAAGTTTATAAACTAATAAAACGGTATTAAATCAGTTCTACAAGTTAACGGTACACAGTAAACAAGGGAATTCGCTGCCGTTGACTTCTCTAACTCAAGATCAGAGTCATGTACCCATTTACAGCTGGTTAGACTGATGCAGAAGGCTTTTACTATCAACGTGAAACGTTACAATTTGCAGACGCAGGAGAAAACAAGGGGATTTCGAGTACAGTCATTGTGGCAGCACTGTTCTTTACCATTCTTCTTTCCTTTTATTGAATTTATGTGTTAGGCTTTACATTTACCTGATAATTTATATATGTGGATTAGAATTTCTCACGACAAATCCTCCCCACTTAAAACAGACGTTATATGTCAGTCTATAATTCTATATATACACATATAGAAATTTCTTATTATTCCTGGGGTTTAGGGTGATTCTCATCACACGGATGGCGGCTTAAAAAATCCGCTCCCAGATTTGTTTTTCCACTTATATACTCTATGCTAAACTCAAATGGCTGCATCAATAAGGACCAACGGAGTAATCTAGAATTCTCATGTCTAGCCTGTGCTAGAAACGATAAAGGTTTGTGATCCGTTTGCAACTTAAATGCCTTCCCATACAGATAAATATTGAATTTCTTTATCGCCCATATTACTGCAAGACATTCTTTTTCGCTAGTTGAGTAATTGGTTTCAGCTTTATTCAACTCTCTGCTAGCATATGCCACTGGGCTTAATTCCCCATCCAATGCATCTGATTTTTGTAGCAGAGTCGCACCTAACCCAATATTACTGGCATCAGTCCTTACAATGAATTCTTGACTTAAGTCAGGTAATTTCAAAATAGGTTTGCTTGTGAGCTTTTCCTTCAATTCTTGGTAAGCCATTTCACATTGTGGTGTCCATGTAATTCGATCTGGATGTCCTTTACGTGTCAAATCAGTTAACGGTGCACATATGGAATTAAAATTTTTGATATACTTTTGGTAGAATCCACATAATGAGACAAAGGATCTCACGTCTTTCTTGGTTTGTGGTCTCGGGGCTTTCTTTAGTTTCTCTAAATTCTTTGGGTCAGGGGTCATGTTTCCCTGATAAACTGTGTGTCCCAAGAATTCCAATTCTTTACATCCAACGCAACATTTGGTTGGTCGGGCTGTTAAATTCGCTTCCCTAAGTCGATTAAACAGCATGTTCAGAGAGTCAATGTGTTCCTCAAATGTTTCTGTTGCTATAAGGATATCATCCATGAAATTTGTGATACATGGATTATTCAGAGGGTCCAATAATTTTCTCATCATTCTAGAGAAGACACTAGGCGCATTCTTCAATCCAAATGGCAATCTATTAAACTCATAGTGTCCTTCTGAGGTACTAAAAGCTAGGTATGGTCTAACCTCCGGCTTTACTGGAATCTGATAGTATCCTTTACTCAGGTCCACTTTTGAGAAATATTTAGCTTTATTTAGTCTGGCAAACAACTGATTTGTATCCGGCAATGGATCCACCTGTCCTTCTGTAATAGCATTCAGTCTCCTGTAATCTATACAGAGTCTATGTTCTCCAGAGGGCTTCCTTAAGAGTACAACACCGGAACTATACGAAGATTCACTGTGTGAAATAATTCCTTCCTTCAACAAATAGTCTATCTCTTCCTTCAAAGCTTTCTCCTTAGCAAAAGGAATCGAATATGGTTTCATACAGACAGGTGTGGGGTCTATCAGTTTCATATCATATTCCAATAAGTTTGTATGCCCAGGTCGGTCTGTTAACACCTCTGTATGAGTATCTAGAACCTGTTGCACTCTCTCTTTCTGAGTTTTCGTTAAATGTGTACTGATTTTCACCTGTGCCGCTGTCTCACAGGGGTGTAATGGATATTCAAATGATGAAAGTGGTTCCTTTTTCATCTCCATGGCAATGGACAAGGTCAACAAGTGTGTCTCTTCCTGATGTTCTCTTTCCAAATATTTCTTCAGGAGATTCACATGATAGATTTTTTCTTTCCCCTTCTTATCTATCTTATAATTGGTTCTAGACACCTTCTCTAGAACTGTATATGGACCTTGCCATCCAATTTGTAACTTATTCTGACTACCGGGTAGAAGAAGCAGTACCTTCTCTCCCACAGCCAAATCTCTGTCTTTAGCTTTCCTGTTATAATAGGCAGCATGTTTCTTCCTGGCTTGTTTCAAATTTTCATTGGCAAGTTTCCAGCCAGTTTTTAAACGAGTGGTCAGCTCATTCACATATTGGTATGAGGATGTAATATTTTCCTCTGCCTTTTCGTCAGTCCACGTTCTTAACAGAGCTACATATGGACCTTTAATTGTGTGGACCTATTTGTCCATGCACCGGTATGGTCTCTTCCACTCGAAGCTTTATAGTGATGATTTTTCTTCCCAGAATTATCAGTCACAAAACGACCGCTACCAATTCTTTTCTTGGGGCTTTCTCCCCACTTAAAATTCTTGATGAGAGATTTCCTCTCTACATCCTCTTCCTCCAGTTTGTTTAAGTCCGATTGAGGGATTTTCGGCTTATCCTGGGGTAAGACATCTTTTTGCACTCTCCGCATAGTGGCCATTGTAAAACAGTTAAGTGAAGCTTGTCCGTGAAAAGGGGCTTCCCATTCCCTTTGGTCCACTTTATCAAATTTATTTTTCCTCCTATTGTCAGGCCTACGGTTGCCCCATGGCGTGTCCAGGTCCTGACCAATGTTCCCACTTGTGGGTGTTCCCTCATGTGCTATGCTACACCTTTCTACAAAATTCTCAATGTCCCATCTTGCCTTGGGCCAATAATAATTTTGAGCCACCTTTTGAATGATGGTACCTATTTTTTCATGGTCCCCATCTGGTTTCACATGTAGGCTCCTTATTAATTCTGCCCTATATCTTTTAGGAAGTACCAGCTGTCCCTGACCTTTGGATCTAGCTCCAGTCTTCCTATACATCAACTTGTTTTTTCATGTAAAAATCTCCCTTGCCTGGAGTTGTATGACAAGTTGACAATTTCCTAAAACAAGGCTTAAGGGTCTTATCCCCAGCCTGTGCCTTCCTCATCTCTTCTGGAGTGGTATCTAACATAATATCCTCCTCCTTTCTTGAGGTCGACCTGACCTGAAGGGTGGCCATAACTATAGGGTTCCTTCTGCAACGGTCAGTGTCATGATTGTTCATCTTACAATTTTTACACCACCTTTTTATTTGGTTGAAAGATTTTCTTTCATCATATTTCCTTTCATCGAATTGTGGGGTTTTATTTTTATTGTCATACCGTGGCCTATCAAATTGGTGCTTACCTTTGTTTTGATCTCTAGGATCAAATTTATTAAAGTTCTGTGGTGCCCTAAAATTATCCACCTGTTTCTTCTTATTACCTGATACCTCTGCCTGAGCTGCTTGATACCTTTCAGCAACATTTAGCAACTCACCCAGCCTCTCTGCACCTTGTTCCATGAGAAACTTTCTCAGGTCTGGAGCCATGGACTCTCTTAATTGTTCTATAAGGACCATTTCCTTAAGATCTTGGGTTTTCCCCAGAGAAGTCCATTTCTCCAAGTATGTCTCTAACCGTGCAGAGAACTGGTGATAGGTTTCACCTGACAGTAGTTTAGCATTCCTAAATTTTTTCCTATAAAATTCTGCGTTCTTTTCATATCTTAACAAAAGAGCCTGCTATAGCATGTCATAATTTTCCTGATCACCTCTGCTCATTTTTGCAAAAACTTCATAAGCTGCCCCACGAAGCCCTTGAGATAACTTTAAGCTCCACCTTTCTCTCTCTAACCCATATGTGGTAGCCAATAGTTCATATCTATTTAGATAGCTCTCAATATCATCGTCTTTCTCAACAAAATGATCTAAATGAAAATTCATAGCTGAGTTTGAGGCTCCCTGGCTAGCAGTGGCATCAGAGGTAAAGGGACTGGCACCATTTTCAGGAGCATGGCCTTGAAACTCAAACTCCCTTAATCGTAACTCATGTTCCCTTTGTAATCTTTTATCTTCTGCTTCCCTTTCTGCAGCTAATCGCTTGTCTTCCCTTTCTGCAGCCAATCTTTTGTCTTCTCTTTCTGCCTCCAATTTCTTAGCCTCTTTGTCAGCCTCAATCTGCAACCTCTTAGCCTCAGCCTCAGCCTCAATCTGCAACCTCTTAGCCTCAGCCTCTAACTTTCTTTCGGTCTCTTTTTCTAATCTTCTTTCTTCCCGTTCAATATATTTGTCACATTCAGCAGTGACATAAGCAATCATAATTTGCCCGTCCATTCCTAACTCTTTCGCAGTCTGTACAGCAGCAGATCGAAATTTTGCCAAGTCGGCCATTGTCTAACATGTAAATGTAAACAATTCAATCTTTCAATAATTATCTAAGGACACTACAGGCACTGAGAGCTCAACCTTATTTATTTTCACCCAAGGATACTTTTTAATTCGTATTATTCCCTGAAGTGAATTACCCCCAATATTTTTAATAGGGAAAGATTCAAAATCCCGAGAGCGAGACCCCAATATATGTGGTAACGTGGGATGTTATAAATTTTTATAGGGGACTTAGTGTACTGACTGAGATCAGCTGTGAAGGTATCTGTATCTAATAGGTGTAGTGTTTTACAGATAACCTTACTTGCTACCACATTATGCCTCAGTCAGAATTATTCTGGAATATAGTGATGACTACGTTAAATGTCTAGGGTATGTATATGATGAAGTGTAAGTCACAACAACAACAGACAGATAAACAATTTAATTTATTCCACCACACTTGACAACACTGTGACACTCACACACATGTAACATGCTATAAGACTATCTTAAATGAGTCACTGGTAAATTTTCAAATATCAATATGTATTAAGTACTTTTCATTAATATATATGTCCTGATTCAACTACAAAGTGAACCAGGTATCACAATCAATTTTAATTACAATTTATATGTACAGGATTTATCAATATGAAACTTGTAGTGACATATTTTAGTAATATTATCCTATGTGTGTCAGTTGTGTAATAGTAATATGAGGTAATACTGGTTTTGTTTTTTCAAGCTATGTTGTTATTTGTCATCATGACTTCAAGTGTTTGTTTATCTTGTAAGTAGTATGGGGAAAAGTTCACAGTCCCTATCAATTTAAACACTGTATTTTCCCCCTGGTTTATTATAAAGTCAGATTTTGAGAGGGGGGGGGCATAATGTTGAGCTCCACTGGCCACATAGGCTTATCTTTCGTGATGGCGGCAGGATAAGACTCCTCTGCTCGATAGCCTTCCTGTGTTCTGGAGACACCTCACTGGTCACTATCTGGACCCAGGAGTATGCTGTGAACCTCTAAGTTCAGCAAAGCTCAGACCAGGTGCTGCTCAATAACTTTTGGACCACGGTCCCACAATTCATGGAATAATACACAGATACGTTGAATGGCAATGAATGTAGCACAACTTCGATCTGCCGATGTCCCAGGCTTTTATTTAGAAAAATATGCACTGGTGCTCAACGCACTGGTTCTGTAGTAAGTTTATTTGAACATGTGGTGATGACCTGGCGCCTCTGATTGACTATATTCGCGGGTCTAACCAATCGTGCCATGTTTACCCAATCGTTTGAAAAAAAGTACTCCTACTCCCGTTTCCCCTGACAACAAAAGATAGTATTTATAGCCCGACTAATCGTGTTTAGCCTTACATTTATTGCGCTCCAATCAAATCGGATTTAACATGGAGACCCATTTCCCGTACAATGGTGGGGTGAAAATCTGCCACTGAACGATTCTGATTTTGGGTGTTGTCTGACATCCCTCACTATTTCTTTTGGCTATAATTTGGTAATTCCTAGACTATTTGCGTAACGTTTAACATATTCTTTGTCAGCAAGTCCTAAGGAACCCAAATATACAAATTTAAAGGAGCTAAGTGGCTGCGTTCAAAATATGCATTTTCTTCTACCTCCTGTTTACTTCGAATACGATGTGGTGTCTGGATACTGTAAAGTTTTCAAACGTTAACCAGTATAATGTCATGTTTCCTAATAAGCGTTTTGTGAGTTTTTAAAAACTAACTCTCGTGTGTGTAGTGTTTTTTATCACTGTCGATTTGAAAAAAGCTAGTGCTTGTGGCCTTACACGCGTGATGGTAGTAATTGTATAGCGAGACGCGTGTTTAGTGTTGCATGCGTTCCTGCTTCCAGCCCCTCCCTTTCTATCTATCTTTAGTCCATCTGTCTTTCGTTTTTTGGTAACGTAGTGTATAAAATGACATGAATGGAATTTTAAATCTAGGTCAGATTGCGTATCTCAAGGTTTTTCTTAGAAATGGAGTACACATTTTATTGTGTTGGGGAAACGCGTGTATGCTGCAGAAGGCTTTTACTATCAACGTGAAACGTTACAATTTGCAGACGCAGGAGAAAACAAGGGGATTACGAGTACAGTCATTGTGGCAGCACTGTTCTTTACCATTCTTCTTTCCTTTTATTGAATTTATGTGTTAGGCTTTACATTTACCTGATAATTTATATATGTGGATTAGAATTTCTCACGACACTTGTTCATTAGAATATCATATTCCACATTATGATATATTATCCTACCGAAGAGAGAAAAGTATGTTATTTGAAGAACTGAAGAGGGAAAATACAAAGATCAAAAGTAATATAAAGAGAGAAATAAAAATATAACGACTATATGACAGACAGTCGTCTGATCAATAATTGCCTTTTCTCATTAAAAACGCTTAGATAGTAACTGAAATATTGTAAAGAAAAGACAGAGAGACAGACGCATTGATGTCCTCACTCAACTTTGCCAGTCTTGGGAGAGGGGGGACGTTTCTTTTTTTTTTTGAAAGTGTAATTTATTTTGAAAAAGAGGCAAGTGGGCCTAACATAATTCGATTGGCTGTGGTAGAATAGACTAATGGTAGTAATAAAAACGATTGAAGCCAGCGTTAGTTGCCACTTGAAGATAAAGATTTTAAAAGTAGTGTTATCACCAGTCGCAAGGCATTCATGACCATTGCCTTCGCTGTTCTGCACCAGTGGCGATCTTAGTGTGACCATTGATCGCCGGTTAACCTACAAATTGTGACTTATTTCATTGATGCGGTAAGATAAACATTTATATAAACATTATTATTTAGATGTATCTGTATTATTGAATGTGTTTTCAGTATTGACGGGTAGAGGCAAAACCAGATAGGCGCCAAACTCAACACTTTGTGTTATGCCACAAGTGCTATTAGGGAAGATTACCATTTCTTTGAAAACCCAGGCAGGCTTACTTAAACTTTGGGAGAGAATGAAAAGACATAGTTGGAAATAAAATAGGACATTATTATGATTGGAAGGCCAGAAAACCACTGGCCGTCTTCAGCAAGTCACAGTGTTTTCACATGACTTCATAAAATTAACTATAATTTTCATATGAAAGGAATGTATCAAACTGATGATTGAAATTTACCTGAGTATGAAGCTGTCACCCCATCAGATAGGAACGATAGCTATTTATGTAGCCATAGAAACTGATCTTGAAACTGTTGATAATGCTTAGTTGGTTAGGGAAGGAGAGATATGTTTGAAATAATGAGGAGGTTTTAATCCTCTTATTTTTAGGGTTCCATGTTGAAAAAATCAGTGAGCCATACAAGAATTTTGAATCTGCACGTTCAAGGCAATAAATATCTGATTGCCCAAAACTCTTAAGAGTGCTGTAGCAGTGTCTAAACTTTGCAGTCGTGAAGACTATCGTTGTGGAAGAAAGACCACAGTGCTCCAGGACTTGAAGATAAGAACCATTCAAGGGTTCATGATTTTTCACTTGACATAATCTCTACAGTATTAAATCAACACAGCGTTCTTGAGGTGATGAACACAATCGTTCCTCATAAGAGTGACCCTTTATAGAATTTAGTGCTTTACCAGGACATTCCAAGTCATGGACATTTCATAATATAATAGACAAGTTGTCTTTTGTAATTCACATTACTGTAAATAATTTCCATTCTATTTTGAGTTTTAAACATTCCTGTACCCAAGAAATTGAGGTACAGGAAATTAAAATTGTAAAAAATTGTTACTCAAACTTTAACCATTGATTCGTTTAATCATTTTCATTGAGTTACATTAGTGGATATTGTCATTCTCTCTTCATCACATAGTATATTACCCTCGACATCTAGCCAGATAACAACCAGACACCTTTACATAAAGTAGGCTCAAAATATATCGCAGATTGAGGTCGTAGGGTGGTAGCAGTCAGGTACCCTGAGAACAAGCATCATCAACTATTAGACTCAGGGACTTGCATAGGTGACCTCACTCTGTAGACAAGTAATATTTTACTCAATAACATTCAAACCCACCACAGAAGGCATCAAAGAAGCATTGGCCACTCGAAAAGCAGCAGCTGGATGACTTTTTCGGACCATAAATCGAGGATTCCTCAGCAAGAGAGAGGTTGGTAAGAAAACGAAGATGGCTGTATACCGCAACACCTATGTCCCAGTCATGACAAATGGATGCGAGTCATGGGCAATGACTACATCCCACAAAAGCCAGATCTAAACCTCAGAAATGAGGTATGTGAGGAAGGTGGTTGAAGTAACAAGAAGAGACATGGTCCGCAACCAGACGATATGTAAGGCCTAAAATCCCACCCCTGCAGTCCCAAATAGAACAGTCCCAACTAAGACGGTTTGGCCATGTCTGCAGAATGGGATAAGATCGGCTCCCACGACAAGCATAGGAAACAAAGAGCCAGGGATCAAGACCCCCCGGATGACCCAGAGTCCGCTGGGAGGACAACAGTAGACATTCTTTGAAGGACCGAGGACTAGAATGGAACCAGGCCAGGAGGAAGACAGCCGATAGGATAGTCTGGCGCTCTCTCTTCCAAACCTCTACACCTTACGGTAGAAGAGGAACGACTAAGTAAGTAAGTAAGAAATATTAACACTGGCTTTTCGATAAAACTACGGAAACAGTATTCATTACCTGTACTTGAGTGAACGTTATTCTAAATCAATTCGTACAGAGTGACTTAAATGAGGTGGTATATGAGGCTGGCAATACAGTGCAGACCTGATAAGGAGAACTCACCAGGGACCCAAGAAATAGTTCTTCTTATCAGAAATTCCTCTTATCAGATAACAGTTCAAGCATATGGTAATGCATTTGCAACGTACAATGCAATAATGAATTAGCGTTGAATACGACAGATGTATGACACAGAAAATATGTAAATCACCAAAAGTGTTAATGTACACAGTTGGCACAGATATCTAGATAATAACAGCACTTTTTACACTTTGAAAAGAAAAAGCTGCAATTTTCCTCTGTATCTTAGTACCCGTACTTGAATGAATAAAAATGTCTTTCCATGACATCCTTAAATTCAAAGAAATGATAAATTAAATCATCTTGGCATCCAGCCTGCATTATATACATGTTAGTTTTATCCATGCAATTTGAAACTTCCAACTGTGAAATAGTTTGTACCGTTAACCCACAGTCATCATTATCTCTAGAATTTGTAAACTCTTAAATGATAAAGCACTTTTAAATGAAAAAGTCTGTAATTTTCCTCTGTGCCTTGGTACCTGAGTTATTAAAATGTCTTTCCATGGCCTCCTTAAATCCAAAGAAATGAGAAATTAAATCATCTTGGCATCCAGCCTGCATTATATGCATGTTAATTTTATCCATGCAATTTGAAACTTCCATTTGTGAAACAGTTTGCACTGGCAACCCACAGTCATCATCATCATCTCCATCTAGGTCAGGACTGGAAAGGACAGAAGATGAAACTGTTGGCATACACATCCCTAGAATATCAGCACTGGCAAGGCTAGCACTACATGTAGTAACAATATCATTGTCAATGTTGACAAAATCTTCTGCTGAAATGTTCAGTTCCTGATATAGTCGATGAAGCAAAGGTTCCACAGAAGTTTCAATTATAATACTGCCATTACAAGTATTTGATACAACCGTGTTTTCATCATCTGTATCATCTCCAACTTTAAAGCCTGCTTTTCGAAAACAGTTTGCAATAATCACAGGCAACACTTTACCCCATGCAGATTTCAACATAACAATAGCGTCCAGAAGGGTTATCTTGAAGTCTTCAGCAACCAAGTCTGCATCAATGTGACCTACAAGTTTGGACAACATTGCTGACCTATAATGAACCTTCAGATTTTGAATAATACCTTGGTCACAATGCTGAAGTTTGGATGTCGCATTTGGTGGTAAAATAAAAGTTCTGTTGCTTTTAGATTTTGAACATTTAGGTGGGCTGAACAGTTGTCAAGCACCAAAAGAACTTTGCGATGTTGACGTTCCATAGAATGATCAAATGCATGTAGCCACTTGGTGAAAATGTCTGATGTCATCCAGGCTTTTGAATTAGCTGCATAATCAACACACAATTTTTTCAAACCTTTAAAACAGCGTGGATTTTTGAATTTACCGATTACAAAACATTTGCTGATCTCGCCATGGTGAACCATTTTAGGAGTGCCGTGTCAACAACATCACACGCCGCTTTTCGGTTCTTCATTCTGTGACAATGAACTTGTCCATCATAAAACATTTTTCTGTACCGATCCTTATTTTTTATGATTCCTGAAAGCGTTGATTTTGGAATGTCGAATTCCTTTGCTATTTCCATTTTCTTTTTGCCACTATTTTCCACTTCTTGTAATAGCTCAATCTTTCTTTTCAAAGATATGGATTTTAACTTTCCAGCCATTTTTAGAGGGGAAATAACTCAAATTCTAACATTGACGAAGCGCGCAGTTTCCGAAAATAGCCGAAAAGTTGTACAAATGTCCAGGTAATGTATTTGAAAAAAGTTCGTCTTAAGCAGATCAAATTATATAGTCGGGACACGTTTAATCGTTCGGCATATCCGAAAATTCGTGATAAACGGATTCCGCTTAACCGGACATTTTTTACAAAGACAAAGAAGAAAAATTGCCGGGGATAAAAAAATTGTTCTTCACAACAGAAATTCGCCACATCCGAGATCGCCTTAAGCGGTCTGCACTGTATCATCATGTAAAAATTGTTAGTTTGATATTTTTGTATCATATTAAAAGAGCCACCAAATACCTTGTCATGTTTTTGTTTTAAACTTTGACAGTCTGTTAATACTAAAGATAGAGAGGGCTGAACTTTAAAAAAATACAAAACAATATCATCACAGTCAGGGGCAGATTAAGAACAACGGAGGCTTTAGGCTATTAAGAAATTTGGGGCCCCATATCCAATCTTCTCAAAGGTAAAATTAGAAGGAAAAAAAACAAGTAAATTTTAGAAAAAGGTTTTTATTAATATAGAATAATATGTAACAAAATTAATTTATAAATCCAGACAAACATCAGAAAATCATGAAGCACTAGTTAGTGTTGATAAAACATTTTGTTGTGCACATCTACGACTGGATAATGGAAGTGGGTGGTAAATTATCATTGAGAGTGGGAGAACAGATAAGTGCTCAATACTTTAAAGTATTCATCAAGTTGAAAATCTTTTAAATTGTTGACAACATGTAAAGGAAATATAACAAATGTAGTACCTGAAACAAAATATTATGATAAATACAATTGCTTATAATAAATTTTTACAAGTATCAAATTGTCCTCTTTTCACACAACATGCCTAAGAAAAATTCACCGAATGTTTTGGCCGAATACCATCACCAACCAAGATCTACTTACTCGGAGCAAGCAAGAGGACATGCACACCATCATAGCTGGCAGACACTGGAGCTAGGTTGGCCATGTCCTCAGAAGAGACCCCGATGCCATCACAAGAACAGCTATGCTTTGGACCCCTGAAGGAAAACGAAAGAGAGGCCGACCAAAAACAACCTGGCGGAGGACTGTGGAGGCTGAGATGCATGTATTTAAATATATGTATCATCAGACAATTTAAACAAACATATCTTTATTTACTTGTTTCAATCTGACAAAACACTCTCAATGTATGTTGATCACAAGGGCTTTGATTTTAATGACCTAAAATTTACTAGAAAATGACATTAAAAAATGCAATTGCGACCCAGAAGACGTACAAAAGTGACTTATAAAATAGAAAAAAATGAACTACAAAGCACATCTTTCTTTCTTGTAGTTTCCGAGTTAAACTAAAATTCTTTTGTATTATCAAATGAAGAAAATGAAAAACATAAAAAAAAACAACAAGAACCTAACAAATATAATTGAGTTTCTTGCTGTTGCTGTGTCAAACTGAAATTTTTTATGTTTCTAACCAAAAAGTCAAATTAAACAAAACAGGGAGAAGACATATAAATACAACTTGACAATATAAAAGACTAAAAATTCACCAAGAGAAAAGTGTGAAATTATGTACAGCTTTCCATATCCACATTTTTGTTTCCGTGCTACAACCTTTCTCATGTCTCAATTCACACTGTCTAATTCACTGACTATTTCTTCAACACATCTACCTGATCCACTAATAGAACTGCTGACTCCTGTAAGGAAGTGATGGCATCAGGCAGCAATTCAAAATTTGACATTATGCAGGACAATTTACCAGCAACATTTGTTTTCGTGGATTTAGGAAAAATTATTAAACAGCAAAATGAAAACAGTAATGTAATTTGTATTTTTTTTAAAAATACATTAATCAAACACTAAAAATGTCTTTTTAAAAATTGAAAATGCAAAAAATATGCAAAACAGTGACTAAAAAAAAAGTGTAAAATGAGCAAAGAATATCACAAATGCCCAAACAGTGGCTAAAAATGATCAATTTTGCCCTAACAAAGGCTCTTAAATCAGCTTAGTTTTGTATCAAACACATTTGTATTCAACTCAACAACGTTTTGGTTAAGCCAAAAAAAATGATCATCAAAATCCTAGCTTTAGTGATCATCATGAGTTTACTTGTCCATTAGTTTTCCTCGTCTAGCGCCAAAAAAATGATCATCAAAATTCTAGCTCTTTACTTGTCCATTAGTTTTCCTCGTCTAGCGCCAAGGAAAAAAAAATTGTTTGATTTGAGTTAATCTCTGTAGTACACTCTCTAAATCTAAAGACACACAGAAAACATGTATTTCCAAAAACAACTCTTGACACGACTCTCTATAACGGACAATAGTTTAAACGTTATAACTCTAAATGTGAGAGGTGTAAGAACACAACTGGTATAATGACAACATTAGTACACACATATAAAACTGACGTCATTTTGTCTACAGAAGGTAGTCCCATAGAAGATACTGTCGTAGAGCAGTCAAGTGTTCGAGCTACCAACGTGTTTCTTAATACAGCAAACTTTGCCGCGAGACAACTTGTATTCATGATGAAATACTAGGTAACCACTTGCCCCAAGTTCTACACTCTCTGCCACCACTGAAAGAGCAGATGACTGCTTTATGCAGGTTTCGCATACAGAATCAAAAGCAGAGATAGTCCAAAGTTAATACTGTTATCAATGAAGCAAACAATGACAGATGCCATATTTTATAACTTATTGACGCGAATATAAATTCGCCTTATATATAAACTTCCTCTATGGCTTTCTAAAACCTTTAATAGTGGACATGCCACATATTTCTATACGCACGTATTAAGTGCATAGATTCCACAGCATAACTATTAGAACCACTGTCTGCACAAGTCTGGAAAACAGGGAAAACACCAATGGAGTGGAATAAAGGAACAATTGTCAAATTGTCCAAGAAAGGCGACCTTGAAGACTGCAACTGGAAAGGAACAGCTTGTCTTGTGACTAGTGTTTGTAAGTGTTAAGTTATTTCACGATTGTCTTGTGTGACTAATGTTTGTAAGTCTTATGTTTGCCACGATTATCTTGTGTTCGACTAGTGTTTGTAAGTGTTATGTTTGCCACGATTACCTTGTGTTTGACTAGTGATTGTAAGGGTTATGTAATTTCACGATTATCTTGCATGTGACTAATGTTTGTACGTATTATGTAATGTAACGATTATCTTGTAAGTGACTAGTGTTCGTAAAAATAAGAATATGTAAATATTGTTTGAAATTTGTCTTAATACTTAATTTGTAGCAGTATATTTTGAATAGATCGATGTCAATATCTTGAAGATATATATATATAATACTTTTTTAAAATAAGAATGGCGACTGCACGAAATTTCTTTACATTCACATGTCCATGTTTAACGCAGTTCTGATACAAAAGTACGGTAATACGCAAGTCAAGGAAACCTTCATTCACGGAACGTTTGGTGAAACGACAGTCAAGGCATCTTCAATCACGTACAAACTTAAAGATGTGTCGTGCAGAACCCACTCTTATCACGCGTAAAGTAATCCAGTCCGCAGGTAGATTAAATCTCACATCGGAAATACCCAACCCCAGAATTAACTCTCCACATCAAGCACCTTGAAAAAGAGAGGTAAGACATTACCCTTCACTGGCTAACGCCAACAGTTACTTTCAAAGAAGAATCTGTGAGAACCACAACAAAATATGTGTCCCACGGGGATTCTGTGTTTATAAACTACGCTTACAGGATATTAAAGAAAAAACAATTAACACGAATGAAAAAAAAAACACACACAAAAGCTGTGTTCAAATGTAGAGGAAATGTGAATACGGAAATACCCGTTGTTATTTATAGTTTGACTTAGATGTACTTAGTTTAACGGTAGTTCAATAGCAGATACTGTCTAAGGGGAGTGAAGTGTTAGAGAATTGACTATCCTTGGTCTCAGCTTTCTGAGGTGCTGCCAAATGTTCCCGTCCTCCTCGCATATGCCTGACATACCCCAAGAGCAAAGTCAAGTACTTATTTATAGCTGGGTAGCTGGAGGTTTCCAACTAGGTAACTTTCCCGCCATTAACAAACGCTCTATCTACTCGTACTACACTCAATAATCAAGCCTTGCCTACTAGACTCACACACACACACAGTTCAAACTAATATCTCCATATATAACATTATATGTACTAGACAAGAGAGGATGTGTAGCCACTGATGATAGAACATCTCGTTAAACGTATTTTAGGTTCAGATCACAACCCTACAGCACGACCAACGGTTGTTTTATCAATACCTTAAACATCATACTCTCTCTGAGTCTTTTCCAATCAGACTGTAGTACGCTCAACACCAGAACGACGTGTAACAGATGATGGTGATGATTATTTACATGAACGGTGTATGGGATGCTACTTGGATCTTGACATACATCTTTCAACAGCAACTATTTTCTTCAGCCTTCAAAATGAACAATATAAGCTGTTAGGTACACCTCAATAATGTGACAATAGTCAAGTTACTTATAAAAAAAATGAAACACTTATTAAAAGTCATGTTACTTATAAACATAAAAAGGAACACTTACATAAAGTCATATTACTTATAAACACCAAAAAACACTTATATAAAGCCATGTTACTTATAAACAAAGAAATAAATACATGTGTGTACATTTTTTTTCCCTCGCTTGAGGTCGCATATTTTTTCTTCGCATGAGGTCGCATTAGTACCCGCCCAAACCCGGCTCTGGTCAAGACCACATGTCCCAACACAAGAAGACCCAATGACAAACTGTGTCACTGTAGTGATCTTCTGTGTTCTCACACAAGAGACCTAATGACACATGAATGTCACTACACCGGTCCCTGTGTCTAGACACATGATCTAGCCAAAGGCCGGATATTAGGCCGTTGGGTCTTCACAGCATTATTCGTGCAAGTGTTTTTTTTTTTTTTCCTCGCATGAGGTCGCATATTTTTTTCCTCGCATGAGGTCGCTTATTTTTTGCCTCGCATGAGGTTGCATGGCACACGCTCAACCCGGCCTTGGTCAAGACCCATGTCCCAACACAAGAAGACCCAATGACATCATGTGTCATAGGGCAAATGGGTAGTGATGTCTTCTGTGTTCTTTTCTCATTACCAGAAGGCTCCAAGGACCTGAATGGTTGATGACATGATGTCACTGTTCATTCATCATGTATTGGTCCCTGTATTGATTCAAGTAATGTGTCAAACCTAGACACTTTTGTGGCTGTCTTAGGTATGTCAAAAGGCCGAGAAGCGATCCGTGCAAGTGTGTACATCTGCAACTGCACCGAACAAATTGTACGATTTAACTATCATTGTAAGTGGCAGAGAGGATGTAAGTGTTCACTTCTTTTACACGCGCATCAAACTCTATATTATTTAAAGTATTTTTATTCCAAACATGGTAAACAACATTTTTTTTAACAATTTAAGAAATGTACTGATAAAAGTAAGAGACTCTTTTGTACCTTACATAAATTTGTATAATGAATTGATCAAAAATAAATACAAAATAAAAATGTTATTTAGTTTCATATTTTTTAAATATTTAAACTGTTCCCCTTTAAAAATCAATTTGGGTGCCTTCCCCTAACTTCTTAATCTCTACTGCCTTGAAGAATCACAAGGTTAAGATCTTTTTTTTTCTCACTTATTTCCGAGATTGGACATGACGTCAAAACCTGACAAGAGATGTGATCTCTCGGTTATAAGTCGGGGTATATTGTGTATATTTGTATAACATTTTGACCGCTGGATTGTTATCTCTGTCATTTTCTTTTTAAGTTTAGGGGGGGGGGGGGGGGGGGGGGGGGAAGGGCACTTTTATTAGCCATAGAAAGGTTTATTTCTGTAAAGGACTGCTAGCTGGGTGTTTGTTGGTCACGTCGTAAGTTTATTCGGGTGTTACTGCTTATTCAATCCATACACTTTTTTTAATTTTTCTAAGCGTAATAATTTTACCTCTAAATCTATTATTGCTAGTGTGCCGACATGTCGTTAAAAGTACTACTAGCTGAAATGAAGATCCATGTGTATTTTTTGTTTCCTCTTGTGTCTACCGATACTGTGGTCTTCCTTAACTCCAGCTGATTTATGACTTAATCAATGACGATTTGACGTATGCTGTCTAAAATGACAATAAGTAATTCTTCTATTGAATTATTTAATGTTTGACTATTTTTATTTATGTGATATGTCAGTGATAAACTGTCTATCTTGTTCTACGGTGTAAATTCGTTTATGGTTTACTACTTTATTTTTCTACTGGTAGTTACATAACTGTAATATCTGTACTCAGTTGTTGGAGTTGGGGTTTGATGTGTAGTTTCTGCTTACTTGACAGCGTATTTGTTGTCAATTTATTTATTGTCTTAGTTAAAGGTGTAAACAATCATTCTCATACCACTATGACACACATCAATAATTTCAAAAAACATACCTGAAAACGCAGCAATTCTCCTCCAGTCAGACCATCTGTAGTTCTGTCAGTATTACTAATCTATCCCAGTTAGATCGTCTGTATCTCTGTCAACATTACAAATCTCTCCCAGGCATTAATCTGTAGTTTTATCGACATTACAAATCTGTTCCAGTTCTCATCCAATCTGTGGTTCTGTCAACAATACAAATCTGTCCCAGTTAGCTCAGCTCATCTGTAGTTCTGTTAAGATTATGACGAATCATTTGTGCACTTTTATAACTTTCATCCTCTCCGCCAGTATCACTTCGTTTCTTCATTTTCCTCACCGATCGTCCTTTGGTTTGACATGTTGTATGCACTTACATTCAGCTCTAGCCGCTCGCAGACTTGTTCACGTTTGGCCCTGTGAATCGTCGTAGGCTAATTAGGCAGGTCAGCGAATAATTTATCACCACAGTTCTCGAGCTACCTTTAATAACGTCGATCTTTATTGACACAAGGTGGTAGCGCAGGATCGATGAAAAGAAAGTCATATTGTCTGTCTGAGAAATGCGTCTTAGGGATTTACGCAAACACAGGTGATAAGACGTAATCGTTTCCGCTGGGCCATCTTTTTATCAATATTACCGATAATCGGTTTGGGGAGACAATATTGTGGGAAAGCATTAAGATGGGAGATAAGTTCACACATTTGTTTGTGAGTTTGCATAAAGATGCTATCCGAAGTATTACTGCCTTATTCGAAAGATGTCACGCGTTGGAATTTTAAAATTTGATATTTCAATACACGCGGCGGATATTATAATTTAACACCCCGACCCTTTAATTGTAAAGAGTTTACCATTGGCTTAATGTGAGAACCGGAATAGACGTTGACTTTCATTGGCAAATTTATCGGAAGTACAATTTGGGATGTGAACTGAGAAATATAAATATAATCTATCAAAATCGGAGTCACAAATCAGACTGCATTGCCACATCAAGCTAGCAATTCACATGAGCCAGAGAGACGATCGGACAAAGGATTTTAAAATTGTAAGAGACAGATTGAAGTATTTGGGCAACTTTGAAATCCGCATTTTTAAATACAAGACGGGAAACTAAAAGGACCAGGACAGAGTATTTGGGCAACTTTGAAACTTAAAAGTAAACCCCCATTTTTAAATACAAAGACGGGAGACGTAAGGAATCAAATTACCAGTCATAAGAGGAATACTAAAATTTCTCAGACCAAGTGATTCATAAGCATCAACATGATGTGTTCATTCTAACTGTGCCAGGAGATTGTGTTCTCAAAAATTACTTTGGGGTAAGCGTAAACATTTATTTTACCATGTGAATTTGACATGTTTTCCTTGCTAAGTGGTGTTACGACTGGAATTCTTCGGGATGTGTGGCCATATTTTTATTAACGAGTTCATCGTGCTATGTTATCGAATGCACTAGGGTTTGATTATGCAGGACACGAAACTGGCAGAATAACTCAAGTCGCCGAGTAGTAGGTCCACAATACACATGTAGTACATATTTATTTGGTTTTCTTCACAATACAATAGCAATGGAGAATCTTCAAGATCTGTCTCCTCATAAATATGGACAGTCCATAAGGCAATAAGAATGCATGTTGAAATAATACATATATTCGTCTTCTCTATTCAGTTCTGGCCGTTCTGATTACGAGGTGGGTGTCATTCACGGACACCCAAGTAATGCGAACCAGAAACGAGAAGTTTTGTTTCTTCTTCTATAAATTACTTCTCTGTGAGGTGCAGAACTTCTTATAAGTTCAGGACCATCTTAACGATCGTTGAAACAAGTGGCGTCCTTCAAAAATATAATGATGCCACGTAAAGATACTTAATTCCTCCACAATTCCGGGAGCTCGAAAAATACGTCTAGCTTGGACGAATGAAACATATGAAAGGCCCAGAAAATTAGTCGTTAGAATAAATTGGCGCAAACGCGTTACGTCATTGACAACCGGTCAATCAATCAATCAATACCCTTTAGCTCCACAAGGAGCATAGGCCTTCAACAAGTACTTGCCAAGTCTTCCTGTCCCGTACCATCCGCTCAAGTTCTTTCCATGTTGTTTTCATCCATTTCACCTCTGTATCCAGTTCTCTTTGTCGTAATATAATCTGTATGAACAACACGCGCAAATGTTTTATCGTTAAAAATTTCCCCATTTTAAAACTAGTAACAACCATAAACGCTACTACTATAATGATAGCCCTGAGTTGTTTGCCCGACATTTATCGACGACGCCAGGATACGCGCGGCTTTGTAAAGGCATTAACGCCACAGTTTGAACGATGCCAACCTACTGGCTTTTTCATCACTAACATAAAAATCGGATGGAAAATCTCAATGCCTAGATCGGTGTAAAATGAGTGAGAGGCAGAATAAAAAAATAAAAAATAAAAAACTAACTAAAGCATGCTTAGAACTTGTTGGTGGTCTGACATGCGACAGTGTAACGCTAGACGCGTGGTTGGATTTGAATTGTGCGCGAGGGGGCAAAATCCCCGTCATAAACCCCTTTTCCTACCTCCGTACTAATTTTTTTAAACATAACTTATAAAAACGATTTGGCCTTAGTCCAGAATCGCCCGCCTTGACAAAAACGGAGAGAGGAGAAAACCTTGATATTTTTCCTTCACAAAATAAAGAATGGTATCGAATTACAAAAAGAATGTTTGAAAAAGGTTACGATAATATTACTTATCAAAATTATTATATTATTCCTTATTATTCCTTAGATGAACCTTAGAAGAAGTTATCTCAGTAATATTGTAGCGCAGTAAAAGAAAACTATAAATAACGAGAACAGATGAAAACGCAAACAATGAGAAAGACGATAATAAAATTTATATATAAATATGAAGGATAGTGATCTAAGTAATAATCAGTTTTCAACTTTACGATAACCCAATTATTAACAAAGTTATTGAAGAAAATAGAAAGGGACAACAGACTAACAGACACGGTCGTAACCTCTCAGTTTGAAACCAACCTTGGGAGGGTATTTTTTCTTTTCAAAATAGCGCTGTTATTTGAATGAGAGACGTAGTGGGGATTAGTTTAAATTTGATTGGGTGAGATTCGCAAAGCATGCGAGGGTGATAAAACTCCGGTCTTGCTTAGTTACGGTACCACTTGTAAAGATATTTCATTGAGAAAGGTTAAGCAGAGCAATACTTGAGCGATTGCCTTTGCAGACGGGAACAGGCGGGAACGGCAGTCATCGATCCTGTACCCATTTATGGCCAGTAACCTTAAGTTGTGAAATATTTCATTGAATTAGCGGTAAGAGGAACCATTTTATTGATGTATATTTATATTCTTATGTATGTAGAGGCAAACCCAGATAAAGGCCCTACATAAAAACTTTGTGTTGAATTATCCAAGGGGCAAAAGACATGCATGAGAGTGCTCAGGAAGATTGTTCCTATTGTTCGCAGGGGTCCATCCCAAAGTAACAAGTGTGTCAGAATCTGAAGTGACAGAGTGTGAGTCAACCTGCTGGTTGGTTCCATCTCAAGCCTGATGGTTGTCAACTGATTCCAGAGAGCACTTTGGTGTAGAAGTGTTCCATTACCTCAAACAAGCTACCTGTGGGCCTACAGAATCTCAGATAAGATTCATAGCTGGGCCACATGTCAATTCAAACTAATTTATTCTCCACCAATAACAGACAATGTGTTTATGAGATGATGTGACAACCAGTCTTTCCAATTAGAGACCATTCATACTTCATTATTGTGTAGCAGGGAAAAGAAATCTTGAACATTTTAGAATTAAGATTGATGGACATTTCCATTGTTGTGTATAATTTGTGTACAAAGATCCAATTTCAAATTTAAGTTTTAAACATTCCTGCCCCAAAAGATTTGGAGGGACAGGAAATTAAAATTGTAAAATAATATTTTAACTTTAACCCCTGCCTTGTTAGTTTCATTGAGTTAACTTGGTGGTTGTTTACATTCATTCATTCATTATTATACTTTCATCCCCCTAGACAACCTGTCAGTTAAACTTTGAATTAGTTAAGGGAATTACAACACAGCGTGAGATCTCGGGAGGTAGTGCTAGGTCCTCTGAGAATTCATCACAATATTTCAACTATTAGACTCAGGGTCTTACATAGCTGGACCTCACGCTGTTACACTTACTCTTTTATATAACATCTTAACCTCCCCAGCATTACATTGCTACACTCTTCTCCATGTGTTTGTTGGTCTACCTCTGCCACTCTTTCTCTGTGGATTCCAGAACAAGGACTGCCTTGTAATGCTATCAACAAGTTTTTTCAATTGACAACCGGTGACGTATAAAAATATATTGTATACAAATATACAAATACAAGTTAAAGATCGTGCAAAACATGTTTTTACTACAAATAGACATATCTCCTTAAATAACAATGGATATATGCCTGCGTGTGGCAATATACCATAACTTATTACTTTATTACTTAACAAAATATCCTGTTCTCGCGGGAAAAAAAACACATACATTTAAAAAAAAACTCAAAATCAAACAATTTCTGAACCGGAAAATCGGCCAGAATTGATCAAATAAAAGTGTCAGTAGTCAAACGATTAAAAGGGACCCAAAGACGCAGCAATAGAGAACGCAGTCAGCGACCCATAGCTTGACTGCCTGCGTCAGGACCAGCGAACCAGAGCTGGTCAAGACCGCACTCCACCTCCACGTGGTGGTCCTGGAAACAGTCTGCAGCAGTGCAGTCTGGCTGAGCGAGTGTGGATCGCAATGGGAAGGCAAACCCGGTCCTAAAAAATGCCGTGCAGAAGTCGGATGTGTCGACCGAAAGGTGCAGATATCACAGCTACGGTGTAAGACACAACACAACCACCGTCCTTTTCAGGGCGAACGAGGAAGAAGGAAGAAGAAGAAACGATTGAAAACCTTAGTCAGAGTCTGTTTGCATATGTGTACTAATTTAAGTAGTGATGCAAGACAGAAATATGTCAGTCATAAGTCATCAGTCAAGGAAAGAAAAGCAAAGTCAAATGCATTAATTACATACATCATGAAAATACAAGAGAAAGAAAAAGAAATTAATGCATACATTAATTTTGCTTAAAAAAAATTTACGCACAGAAAAAGGGAACTAACTAATATTTGAAAATGCATGAATAAAAATTTTAGAGGTTATCTCCCTGAAAAAAAGCATTTTACTAAATCTAAAGATGAGAAAAGGAAATTAAAAAAAAAAAATGAGATGTCATATATGAAATTATTAAATCATAATGGATTTAAATTAAAAAGGTTAATGCTTTAATGTCAAATTGAGGGGATCACTTTCCCGAATATATCTAATAGCCATTGAATGCGAAGATAACTGTTAATAAAGTCATCTCATTTGAATAAACTTCTGTATCTCTGGTGAAGAATACAATGTCCCACAAAATATTTTGTGCATGCGTAGGATCACAGTTACAAATGTGAATATTGTCATTAGGAACAGCAAGTCAATTTCAATAGTACCAAGTACACAAGCTCCTCCAGAACTCTTGAGATGTTCGTAAAATGTTAATGTCAGAGATCATTCTGAGAGAACTGTGCAACCAATGTTCGACCAATGACGTCAGATAGACTGCTGATGGATCGTCACGTCAAATTATCGTACGTGTGATGGAAGTAAATTCAAACGAAAGCGTAAGTTTATGAAATCAGTCCATGATTATCGAATGTTCGACAGGTGCTGACAGGTAGGCTGCTGGTGGATAGTTATAAACATGTTCATAAGTGTGCCGAAACTAGTTGAAGTGACAGCGTAAGTTCATGAAATCATATAACGGTTGACAACTGTTCATACGGTGCTGTCAGATAGGCTGCTAGTGGATAGTCATACACATTTCATGTGTGTGCCGTAGGCAAGTCAAAAGCAGCGTTAGTTCGTCGTATCAACCCAGAAGATAGCGTTCTAGTTTTTGTATGGCCCAGATTATCGCTAAATGTTCACGCTCTATAACTGGATATTTCTTCTCTGTGTCCGAAAGTTTGCGTGATATACACACACACAGATATATATATATATATATACAGCGTGTTCCACGAAAAAGCGGCCCGTGACGTCATGGAATGCTGACGTATTGTGTCGGAAGTAGTGTGAATGGCTAAGTAGTAATAGCGTTGTAGAAATGTGACGTCCTAACAGTTGGCACTCTACATTTTTTGGCATTACCGACGGACCCTGTTGTACGCCATTTTGAGATCAACTTCTGTATGCTACTCTTTGATAATCACGGAAAATAATTTAGATCAATCTAGTACTACTTAGAACCTTTTATAACCGACATATTTGTAAACATTGAAAAATGCTGAAAAATCTGGTTACTTTCACTTTTTGAATGGGGCCGCTTTTTCGTGGAACACCCTATATATATATATATATATATATATATATATATATATATATATATATATATATATATATATATATATATATATATAGAGAGAGAGAGAGAGAGAGAGAGAGAGGTTGCTAACATCGGAACGCCTCCCAACCGCCCGCCAAGACATAGAACTATCAAACATGTAAAAGAAATAGAAAAAAGGCTTACAACACACGTGGAAAGATCAACACAAACAAAACAAGGCCACTTATCTGAAAAACTGCGTTCCGACAGATGCTTGTCCGTGGAAGGCTTGGGAGTTGCATGCAGAATATGATGTAGCGAAGAAACATTAAAAAAGCATCCGTCATGGCAGATAATCGACACGAAGTTCATATTATGTTGATAGAAGACTTGCAAAACATCGTGAAGTGGATTTGAAATAGTAACTTGAAGCATGAACAATGGCAAATATTGACGACTGCAAAAGCCGGCAGATATGCGCAGTGCTGGTAGTGGGTGTGTAAATGTGTCCAACGGTACAGACGTGGAAAAAATGACGATTTTGTTTCAAATATCCTGCAGCTCGATCCGAAACATACTGGTCGCCAATTTATATGTTTTTACGACTAGAATCCTTTGGGATGTGGGGACATATTTATATTAAAGAGTTCATCTTGCTATGTTATCGAATGAACCAGGGTTTGGTCATGCAGGACACGAAACTGGCAAAATAACTCAAGTCGCCGGGTAGTAGGTCCACAATACACATGTAGTAGATATTTATTACGTTTTCTTCACAATACAATAGCAATGGAGAATCTTCTAGATCTGTCTCCTCATAGATATGGGCAGTCCATAAGGCAATAAGAATGCATGTTGAAATAATACATATATTCGTCTTCTCTATTCAGTTCTGGCCGTTCTGAATAAGACGTGCGTGTCATTCACGGACACCCAAGTAATGCGAACCAGAAACGTAATTTATGTTTCTTCTTGTATAAATTACTTCTCTGTAAGGTGCGGAACTTCTTATAAGTTCAGGACTATCTTAATGATCGTTGAAACAAGTGGCGTCCTTTAAAAAATATAATGATGTCACGTAAAGATACTTAAATCCTCCAAAATTTAGGGAGCTCGAAAAATACCTCTTGCTTGGACGAATGAAACATGTGAAGGGCCCAGAATATTAGCCGTTAGAATAAATTCGTGCAAACGCGTTACGTCATTGACAACCGGCGAGGTATACTAATATATAGCGTTCAGTACAAGTTAAAGATCGTGCAAAACATGTTTTTACCACAAATAGAGATATCTCCTCAAATAACAATGGATATATGCCTGCGTGTGGCAATATACCAAAACGTTTATACTTTTATTCCTTAACAAGTGGTTATATATGAGGCTGGCAACCTCAACATATGCAGCTAGTATATTCATAAACCACCACAGCCGGCGCTAGTGTTTGTTTTATGCTAATTCGATCAGAAACGTGAAAGCAGCAGTGATGAACGATGATTACGTAACATATACTTAGAGTGTAAAATATCGTCGTTTTATGAGATATATGTACCTTGTTAATTGTAATTCAGGCAAATCATTGCAGTCACGCTGGCCAAGCAAATTTTTTTCCCAGTTCATTAAGCAGAATTATTACGGTAATTTCAAATCATATTGAGGACATAATCAAAGAGTTATACTGTGTACACTCAGGGAGAGTAATTATTCAGAGAGGCTAACTTTGGATGGTGAATAGCCAGACAATGCGCCTGTTAATTTGCAGCCTGCAAATATACTTTGCAGAGTTATTTGTTCTTTTTATTTTGGCTAAAGTTCGCAGAACGAAGCTATCAGACTGTACATGTTACGAAGCTGCAAGTCCGAAGTTCCTTCGCCACTAGCTGTGAGTTAAAAGCAGGGAATCAACACTAATCGCCTACACTGGACGAGTTGAGTGGAGTAGAGCCCGCATCACAGAAGAATGGACGAAATCACGGCTGCAGGACTCACTTAGACAAGCTAAGTTTATTAAGGAAACAGAAAAAAGGACAATTGTCTTATAAAAGTCTCAGTGAAGATAATTTAATTACGTCTAAAATCCACCATCATTCCATCGCTATCTTAACCTGTCAAGATTAATTGATTATTTGTTATGTTACATGTTAGTTTAAAACAAAACAATCGTAGTTGATTCAGTTTTTATCGGTATGAAAGAAAACGTATGAGCAAGACTTTATATATATATATATATATATATATATATATATATATATATGTATATATATATATATATATATATATATATATATATATATATATATATATATATATATACATCCAGACATATATCTACATCTATAGAGCAAATACTTATAAAATAATTTTGCTGGATTTACACCAGCTGGGGAATTGAACCGGCGAAGGATCGGATATATGGTAATAGTGCTCTACCCTCTGCAGCATTGTTCTTGACTTCTGAAAACATCATGTAAACACGACCTTGAGATAGAAGCGTCATTATCCTTCTAACTACAACTCTGCCAAGAGTAATCTCGTGCGAAGGTAGACACCTTTGAAGACCCATATTAGATACTCTTGAGTGTTGACCGCTGGTGGACCACTAATGCAGAGCTAAGGGGAGGCAATCCGTGACAAACATTACACATCTGTTATTGTTATTGTTAATCAGAATCGACTTCACTGCACTCCGGGCAAATCCATAGGTGCTCAGTCTCCCTCAGCAAATGTCGAAGTGTAAGAATGCTAATTGTACCTGTAGCACACTGGTTGTACATACGACGGATGTATCCTCTCTTACGACCATTTGTCCTAGTCTCACGTTTGAGGCTAAACTCGAACAGCCTCAGCCTTCTTCATTCATCCATTGCAGTGTCATTATCCAGCAGGCGATCATTAATAGCCCTTAGTATCTCTCCATTATCCATGTGCTGTATCCCCACCATGGGTGCTCTCGAGGCCAGACTGCCAGCTCTCTCATTGCCACGTACCCCTGCATGACCAGAATAGTATATCCACACCAGTTTTTCAGAACTTGAGGCTTCTATTGATGTTTTCCATTCCTACCACTGCCATCTATTCTGAACTTTTAGAAGCATGGCTTGAGAGTCTGACAATATAACTGTCCCGGTTGATGGAGTTTCAGACAGCCACCTTAGTACTGCAGTAAATGCCTCTACCTTCATTCTCATGCTGGAGGTTGTTGTCATGTAGGCTCCATTCTACACCAACACTTGCACTGTCACGTAAACAGATACTACACATAAAGCCCCAACATGTTGGTAGTTTTTGTCATTATTCTAGCTTATCTGTGATTCAGGAGGAAGAATCTTCCTTCCCTGATATTCACATGTCTTTGCCTACACCTGCCTTGGATTCTACAGAATCTTGGAAGAATGTTGCTATTTCATCTTCTTTAAAATCTCAGCAACATTGACAGATATCCAATCTACTAGAATCCTTTTCTGATGTTCTCACTGACCTACATGGTGAAACATCCGTTATTTCTTATGATATCATCCTTACTCATGATATTCCTATCCGTCTACGTCCTTATCCTGTTCCTCTTCATTATCAAAACAAAACATCACTCGAGCTAGTTCAGATGTTGAGTTTAGGAATTATTGAAAACAGTAAATCTCTTTATTCCTCACCATTAGTTATTGTCCGAAAAAAAGGATAATAATATTAGATGGTACGTAGTTTATCGCAAACTAAATGCTAAAACCGTTTCGGATGCTGAACCTTATCATTTGCTTGACGATTTACTATCTCGTCTATCCAATGCTAATCTCTTCTCAAAAACAGTTCTGACTAAAGGTTATTGGCAGTTTCCATTAACCGAACAAGCTAAACCTCTTACTGCGTTTTCGACTCCACGTGGGTTATACCAGTGGAACGTCATACCTTTCCGGCTCATGAACGCACCTGCCACATTCATTCGAATAATGCGTAAAATGTTGTCTTATAGATCTGATATCAACACCTACATTGATGATATATGTTTGTTTCGTTCATCTTTTGACGAACACTTCGTAGGACTTCGTTCTCTTTTGGATACTCTTCGGCTTCATAATCTTACTGCAAGGCCTACGAAAGTTCAGACTGCATTTAAGGAACTTACTTTTCTTGGTCATACTATTGGTTCTGGTCGTCTTCAGACTATACCTCAAAATGTTTCCAAGATTCCTAACTTATCTATCCCTTCTACAAAGAAACAAGTTCGCAGTCTTCTGGGATTGGTTCAATATTATAGTCGATTCATTCCTAACTTGTCAAATATCACGGCGGTACTGTCATCCTTATTACGTAAGGGAATGCCAATAAAGGTAAATTGGTCGAATGATTTCCAGATAGTGTTTGATAAAATTTTACAAATTTTTTCTTCACCTCCCATTTTAATGTTGCCTGATATTACAAAAGTACATATTCTTCGAACAGATGCGAGTGGATTTGGTTTGGGAGCCTACCTTTTGCAAGAGTACAACGGGATCTATTCTTCCTACCTTATACATTTCCCTGAAACTATCAGAGACAGAGAAGAAATATTCGTAATTGAAAAGGAATTGCTACCTTGTGTGTGGGAAATTCAAAAATTGAAGCGTACATGCTTGTAGCACTCTTCATAGTGCAGATAGACCAAAAATCGGTCGCGGCTTTGAAGCGAGCAAATAACAGAAATCCTAAGCTCGCGCGCTTCTCAATATTGCTCCAGCCTTTTGACTTTGATATCCAGTCTATACCAGGATCTGACAATGTCGTAGCGGATTCGCTATCAAGAAATCCAACATCAATACCTGAAGACTGATTATTACTCAAGAAACGCTCAAGTACTTCATGACATTTATGTGCAAAAAAACATTTTCTTGATGCATGCAAGTCACTATCATTTGAAACCTGAAATAGTTCATTTTTCGTCCATTGATTGACATCATACCAACTTACCGATGAATATCTTACTGTACAACTCGTTGAGATCTACCTTGTTAATAATTTTTATTAATGCAGATTTTAGACTTTAATTTTTACATTAATTAAACTCTGATTTGCAAGATTAATTTTGGATAGATATCACTAATGATTTGCATTTTTTAGATAACTTTTTTTTTCCTTTTATGCTATTCATACTTACTTCCCTTTTTCTTTTGTTCTGTCAAGTTTTCCTTACTAAAATACTTTCTTTTCTACTTGTACTTACTTTTTTTTTTGGTAAAACCTTTGCCTCGTTTTGGCGAGGTTCATCCCGTTCAACTTAGTCGGTTATATTAGGGCGCATGTCCAAATATAAAAGACCCTTAGGTCTGGGGTATTACCTACTATAACTGTTCTGTCATATATGTACACAAACATAACTTACATTATTAACTTAATAACTTAGAGAGTGTCGACATAACAATATATTATTTTCTTACTTCACATCTCTGCATTGTCATACATATCTTACATTCGTCTCTCTACGTTGTTTTTTTAATACTACACATTGATTAAGTGTACTATAACTATATTTAGTAGATATTTTGTGTTAAATGCTTAATAAGTATTATACGAGGGAAGGTCAAAAAGTAATGCCTCCTATTTTTTATGTATGTCAATACTGCATCGGTGTGCAATTTGTAAATTTAGCAGGATTCCTAAAACACTCTTCTGCACTGTATAGCATTACCAACCTGTTTCAGTAACAGGTGGCACCACTGTAACAGTTTAAAAATGGCTGCCAAAGACGTTCTGTTAAAACAACGTTATATCATAGAATTCCTCAATGCTGAAGGCGAGACCCCAATTCGCATCCCCGAACATTTGAAGAATGTTTATGGAGATTCAACATTGGATGTTAGCACTGTCCGACGTTGGGTACATCGTTGTGACGAAGCTGAAGTAGGTCAATCCTCAATGGCTGACGCAAAGCGGACTGGCCGTCCGTCTACCGCAGTGACTCCACACAACATTTATCGAGTTGATGGCATCATTCGTGGTGACCGTCGGGTAACACTGGATGAACTTTCTTCCATGTTGTCCATTAGTAAAGGCAGTGTCCAGAACATCATTAAAGACCTGGGTTATTCAAAAGTTTGTGCACGGTGGGTACCCAGAATGTTAACAGACAGACATAAAGAAACAAGGAAAACCATAGCCATCAACCTCCTGCACCGTTATGAAACTGAAGGAGAAGAGATTTTATCGAATATTGTGACAGGTGATGAGACTTGGGTTCATTTTTTTTAACCAGAATCCAAGAGGCAGTCAATAGAGTGGCATCACACAACATCGCGGACAAGAAAGATGTTCAAAAGTTCACCATCTGTAGGGAAAGTTATGGCCTCTGTGTTTTGGGATGAGAAGGGTGTGATTCTTCTCGACTTCTTGGAACTGGGAAACACGGTGAATGCAGACCGTTACATTGAAACTTTGAAGAAGCTTAGAGGTCGTCTTCGGCGACTTTACCCATTAAAAGATCAGAGAACTGCACTACTGTGGCACGATAATGCCACGCTACACACCGCTAGACGCACCATTGATGCGATTGCAGAATTTGGCTAGACATTATTACCACATCCCCCTTACAGTCCCGGTCTTGCACCTTCTGACTTCCATCTGTTTGGACCACTGAAAGAAGATCTTCGCGGACATCACTTTGAGGACACCGAGACCCTTAAACGCGCCGTACTCCAGTGGTTTAGGAAAAAAGACACACATTTTTACCGTGCGGGGATACAGGCCCTTGTGAGAAGATGGACACAACTGTAACGAATAACGGATACTACATTGAGAAATAAATTTTTGAAGGTCAGACTTGGGGCTACATTTCAATGTGAATTTTATCTGTTTTCTTGCCTATTAAATGAAATTAAAAATTACGAGGCATTACTTTTTGACCGTCCCTCGTATTAAACTCTATTCTTATTGACTACTGACGACGTTCTCTACTCAGTAACATTATTTACATTTGTCTTAACATGATTTTGAATTAGAATTATTTTGGACAAACGCCATTGACTGTTAATTGTAAACATATCTAGCCGTCTGTTCATACATTTTTTCGCAATTTTTTTCTTAAATCTCATTGCTATTTTTCACGTGAAATTTTTCATGTATTTTTCTAACCCATAGTCCGGGGAAATTTTTAAGGCAGATTATAATGTATTTTACATATTGACCACAATTAGTTTTGTTAGCAGTTTAATCTATGCGGTAACAATTCTATCTGGGGCCAACATGATGTATTTTGCACCATTTTTAATTATAAGTGAATGCGTTGTAAGGTTTACGTCACTAGGTGATTATGACGTAGTATGTTCTGCAGTAATTTATGCAGACCGTTAATCGAGGCCTTCTGTTGTATGAATCCGTCAGAGTAAGACGTTAATGCTATCGCTCCCAAGTTTATGAAGTTTTAACAGTTCTCCTACGTGGCTTAAGAAATTGAGAAGGCCGCCACTAATATTCAAGAAGATGCCGAATTAAGTATGAAAGTTCAATGATTTTTTTATGCAGAGGAATTTTGCGGGAGTAATCAAAATTAATCTCCATATTCTGGTTGTCGCTACTTGGGTGTTAACCGTTATCGGCACCTCTAGTAAATAGGCCAGGTATGAGATGATGTATCACGGACTGTCTTCTTCTTTGATCCTTAGCCGCCGACCGTCAAAGCAGTCAGTGGTCATTACGCCTAGTGGCGTCTTGTAGGGCAACAACAAATTGATTCCACTTTGCTCGGTCGGCGGCCATCCTTCGTACAGTACCCCAACTCTGGTTCATTCTTTGCATCTCAGCCTCCACAGTCCTCAGCCAGGTTGTTTTTGGTCGGCCTCTCTTTCGTTTTCATTCAGGGGTCCAAAGCATAGCTGTTCTTGTGATGGCATCGGGGTCACTTCTGAGGACAAGGCTAACCCAACTCCAGCGTCTGCCAGCTATGATGGTGTGCATGTCCTCTTGCTTGCTCCGAGTAAGCAGATCTTGGTTGGTGATGGTATTCGGCCAAAAGATTCGGTGAATTTTTCTTAGGCATGTTGTGTGAAAAGAGGACAATTTCGACATTTCATTCTCTATAACTCTCCAGCATTCCGCACCATAGAGAAGCACAGAAAGCACACAGCTCTGATATAATCTTAACTTTGTGCTTGTGCTGTATTGAGAGGAGTTCCAGATGTTGTTTAGGCTAAAAAAGGCTGTTCTTGCCTTATTCATTCTGATGTTGATGTCTTTGCCTGCCCCGCCGTCTGGTGTTACTATGCATCCTAGGTATGTGAAGGTGTCTGTCTGTACCAGTTGCTGATTCCTTACTGATATGGGCTCAGGGTTGCTCACATTGAGCGTCATGACCTCTGAATTCTTTAAATTGATGTTCAAGCCAACCTGCTGGCTAAACGTATTAAGTCTATCCGTTTTTTCCTGGATGTGTTGATGTGAATGCGCTAGTAGTGCAATGTCATCTGCATATTCCAGATCTTCCAATGTAGAAAATGTAGTCCATCTTATTCCTCTTGGACTGCCCTCTGTTGTCTGGCGCATCACCCAGTCTATGACTGTTAAAAATAGAGTCACATACTGTAGGAGATTCTATATATGCATTTATGCCATTGTTTTATGAACATTATTCTATGCTTCGTAAATAAACATGCTGTATCTGTGGACCCTTACTACAAGTTGTTGGTGGTCGATTTATGAGGAATTGTTCTTGCACAAGCTCATGACATTCAATACATCTCATCAGCACGATGCACATTACAGAGGTCAGATATGAAGTAATAATCTTCTTCAATCACTCAATCTCCAATATAACAAAACCATCCGTAACAAGATTACAGTTATATAACTAGGTACAACAACAAATACACTGTCAAGTAAACAGATACTACACATCTAGCCACAACTCTAACACCTGACTGCAGAGATTACAGTTATATAACTAAGTACAGCAACAAATACACTGTCAAGTAAACATATACTACACATCAAGTCCCAACTCTAACACACAGTTCACAGGATAACATATTCGAGAAGGCTAGACATCATATCTCACTACCTAGGGGATCAGGGAGGAGTATATCATTATTGTACCCACTGGTTCTGACAAAATTCCATCCAAAATATTTCCTGTACTGGGTTTGAACCCGGTACCTTTAGAATTAGAGGAGGGCGCCACACCTCACATCTACTCCGGCCCCCAGGGTTCGGCCCCCAGGGTAGAAGAGGAACCGGCCCCCAGAGTAGAAGATTGTTGTAGTGCGCTATTTGGCGCCATTAACACATTTTGTTCTTTTTTTATTTTTAAGTGAACTTTATTTGCTTTCATTTCAATTTACAAATCAGTGTACATTTTACAACAAGTAAGAATGAAATTACATTGACAAGTTTTCAATTTAAAATCATGAGCATCTGCTCATTTTTTTTCCTCGCATGAGGTCGCATTGTCCCCGCCCCAAACCCGGCTCTGGTCAAGACTCAAGACCACATGTCCCTTTAATTTTTTTATTTTTTTTCCTCGCTTGAGGTCGCATATTTTTTCCTCGCATGAGGTTGCATTATCCCCGCCCAAACCCGGCCCTGGTCAAGACCACATGTCCCAACACAAGAAGACCCAATGACAAACTGTGCCACTGTAGTGATCCTCTGTGTTCTCACACAGGGACTGTGTCACTGTATGATGTACCGGTCTGTGTTAGATACATGATCACCACAAGGCATGAGGTTGCTATTTTTTCCTCGCATGAGGTGCATTTGCCCACCCACACAAGACCACATGTCCCAACACAAGAAGACCCAAATGACAAACTGTGCACTGTACCGGTGTTCTCTCACAAGGGGACCTAATGACACATGTATAGTCATACCCTGTGATCATGATCCTAGCCAAAGGCCAGATATTAGGGCGTTGTACATCTGCGACTAAAGCAAAACTATGATATGGGACGATTATCATTTAAAGAGACATAGGGTATAAGTGTTCACTACTTTAACACGTGCATCAAACTCCTTATTATTTAATGTATTTTAATTCTAAACATGGAAAACTAAACCCCTTTTAACAAGTTAAAAAACTACTGATCAGTATAATATAATATTTTATGCCTTACATAATGTTGTAAAACGAATTGACAAAATTAAATAAATAATGAACGTCTGTTTTAAAGTTTGATATTTTTTTTAATAGTTGGATTGTTCCCCTTTGCAAGTAAATAGAATGTATTCCCCTAACTTTATTTTCTCGCTGCTGTTTAAGGTATCACGTGGTTAAGTTTTATTTGTTTGTTTCACTTTCGTCTAAGATTCAACATCCCGTCAAAACCTGACAAGAGGTGTGATCTCTTGGTCATAAGTGGGCTATTTTTGACTGCTGGACTGTTATCTCTGTCCTTTTCTTTTCTTTTTAAATTGAGGGGGGGGGGGGGGAACTTTTATTAGCCATGAAAAGGTCTATTTCTGTGAAGGACCGCTAGCTGGCTGTCTTCTTCTTCTTCGTACACTCTCAGACGTCCACTTGAATGTTCTCAAAGAAAGCAGTAGTCAGTTTGAGGCTATTTGAATCCCCGTAAAGCTTTTCCACGAAAGGAGCTGGTGTTGGCCATATGCGCTTTCTCTGTACCACATATAAGGGACAACTTTGAAGTAGATGTTCAGCAGTCATTTTATCAGTGCCACAGTTACACTGATCGGTAGTTCCTATCTTTAGTTTGTTGAATAGATGGTATTTCAATCTGTTGTGGCCAGTGCGGAGTCTGAAGATTACCACTTGTTCTCTTCTGTGGAGCTGGTAGTAAGCATCATTCTGTCTGTGACCTGGGTGTTCTACATTCCATTTGTTTCTGTAACTGATTCTGATAAAACTCTTTGCCTCCTCAAAAGTTATGCTTGCATCAGGCTGAGGTAGATGTGAATCTTCTTTTGCCATTCTGTCAGCCTCTTCATTGCCGGTGATGTTACAATGAGATGGGATCCACTGGATCACAACACTTTTGAATCCTTGACAAAGTTTGTGGAGCACTACTCTGAGATCATCCAGGTCTGTATTATTTTGGCTTTTCAACGTTGCAATTACTGACTGTGCATCAGTAAAGAAAGCAACTTGTCTCTCTGCCGTTTCTTCTGTCAATATAACCTCTGCTGCAGTTTTCAAGGCCTCTGCCTCTGCTCTGAAGATGCTGGAGAATCGTCCTGTCGCCACTGACAGCCTTTTTTCTGCACCAGTGCTTAAGGTCAGAAGACACCCCCCACCTCCATTTTCTGTTGCATTTGTTGCTGATCCATGTGTGTATGCATGGGTCCAGGTGTTGCGTGGATAATGTTTCTCTATGTATTTTGTCGCTATGGATTTTCTATCTGTTGCAGTTTGGCTCTTTTTACTTTCAATTCCAGGAATGTTTTCTATCATTTTAGGGAAACGATTTTGTTTCCAAACTGGAAGCTTGTGTGCAGTGTAGATGGGTTTAACAGTGGATATTTCATCTATGGATACTGCTCTCATTTGTGGTTTGGTTGATTCTACAAAATTACTTCGTTTGAGTCTTTGCCTTCTAAGAGCCTTTATTCAACTAGACCTCAGAGCTTCAAACTAGTACTAAACGGAGTAAATCTTCATTTAAATAAAAATCCGAACTACCGAGGCATTTTTTTTTATCGCCGTCTGACTTGGAAATAACAGGTTGACAGAAATCGAATGAGAGCAAGGCAAAGAATGGCAATTATGAAAAAAAACTTGCTGGAACAACTTGGGGTGCAGATGAGAAAGTGCTTAAGACGTTGTACACAGGACGAGTGAGGCCAGTTCTTGAATATCGCATGGCAGCATGGGCAACAGCAGCTAAGACAAACTTCGATAAAATTAGCAGACTCCAAAATCAAGCAATGAGAATTATAACGGGTGGCATGAAGTCAACACCTATAAAAGAACTCAAAAAGATTGCATGCCTCCTCCAGCCAATGACAGATAGAAGAGACTGCAGGGCTCAGCAACAGGCCGAAAAATTCAAAAGACTAACAGACCACACAATGTGCCATATACTCAGTGATAAACTAGTGCAGTAAGACAATTAAAATAGTAGTTTGTGTTAAACGACGCATATTGGTATGCAAAATATTATATGTTCTAAAAAAAAGTTGAAAATAAAGAATTACAGTAATTTCTATAATTATAACTGAAGAATGTTTTTAATGAAATAGACTCTCCCAAAATGGTGGATGACTGGAGGCAAATGAAGCTGATCTGATGCTTATCCGCTCTCCACCCATTTCTTTAAAATAAATTGATGTATGTGTGTAATTTTTTGAAGAGGTATATGTGCTGTATGTTCGAGCGATTATTTAAGCTATGGTGTAGTGAGATGTGTAGCTAGAATTGTTAATGCATAGAATAGCAATAGCTATAAGTATGTAAACAGTGTTATTGAGATGTGTGGTTAGAAGTATTGGTGTTACTTGTTAGTGAGATGTGGATGATTTTGGATGTTAGAGAGATGTATGCACCTGTGTGTTACCGGGGCCCGCTAAGGGAGCACAGAATAGTAACACTGTTTTCTACCATGCATGTCGTAAAAACCGACTAAGGTGCGTTGTGCATGGGGCCAGATACCCCATACTGAAGAAAGTGAGATTTGTGGGTGTGGTGTTGCTTGTTAGTGAGAAGTGTCTTTGCTTCTTGTTAGTGAGAGATGTGGGTGCTGCTTGTTAGCGAGATGTGTTACATGTTAGTGAGAAGTATGGGTAATACATGTTAGTGAGTTGTGGAGGTGTTACATGTTAGTTAGATTTTCAGGTGTTACATGGTAATGAGATGTATAGGTGTTACATGTTGGTGAGATGTGGATGTTAGATGTTATTGAGATGTTTGGGTGTTACTTGTTAGTGAGATGTGCGGCTGTTACTTGTTTGTGAGATTTATGGCTGTTACAAGATAGATGGATGTGTGGGCATGTTACATGTTAGTGAGCTGAATGGATGTGACCTGTATGTGAGATGTGTGTGAATGACATGCTAGAGGAATGTATGAGGTTACATGTTAGTGAGAAGTGTGGTTGTTACATGTTTACTAAGATGTGCGAGTGTTACTTGTTAATGAGACATGTAGGTGTTAGATGTTAGTTAATTGTGTCGGTGTTACTTGTTAGTGAGACGTTTGTGTTATATGTTAATGAGACGTGTGTGTTTTATATTTTTGTGAGATGTGTCGGTATACATGTTATTGAGATGTGTGGGTGTTACATGTTTGTGAGATGTGTGGGTTTTTCTTGTTATTGAGATGTGTGGGTGTTATTTGTTATTGAGATGTGTGGGTTTTACATGTTTGTGAGAAATGTGGGTGTTACTTGTTATTGAGATGTGCGGGTGTTGCATGTATATGAAATGTGTGGGCGTTATATGATAGTGAGCTGTGTGGTTGTTCATGGTCCTAAGATGTGTGCATGTTACATGTAAGTAAGTTGTGTCGATGTTGCTTGTTAATGAGATGTGTGTCTTTTGCATATTAGTGAGATGTGTGAATGTTACATGTTAGTGATTTGCGTGTGGAAAATGTTAGTGAGATATGTTGGCATTATGTGTTAGTGGATGTATGAGTGTTACTTGCTAGTGAGAAGTGTTGATAGTACATAGTAATGAGATGTATAGGTGTTACATGTTAGTGAGATGGATGCACACATCTAACTAACATGCAATACGTATACATCTTACTAACATGTACCATCAACTAATCTCACTAACATGTAACACTCATACATCACACTAATACATACCCCCTACGCATCTGACTAACATTTACACACACACATCTCACTAACTTGTAACATCAACACATCTCACACACATACAAAACACACACATCTCACTAACAAGTAACATCCACACATCTCACTAACATGAACATCCACACATCTCATTAACATGTGACACCACACATCTCACTAACATGTAACACTCACACATTTCACTAACATGTAACACCCTCACATCTCACTAACATGTAACACCCTCACATCTCACTAACATGTAACACCCACTCTCCTCTATAACATGTAACACCCACACGTCTCCCAAGCAAGTAACACCTACATATCTCAGTAACATGTGACACCCATACATCTCACTTATATGTAACAGCCACATGTCTTATAAAAATGTAAAACACACGGTCTCACTAACATGTCACACCCACATCTTACTAACTTTATAACACTCACACATCTGACTAACATTTAACAGCCGCATGTGTCCCTAACAAGTAACACCCACATATCTCAACAAACATGTAACAGTAAAAAATCTCACCAAAATGGAACACTCACACATCTCACTAACATATAGAACATACATATTTCACTTATAAGTAACACCATTACATCTCACTAACACGTAACATGCACACATGTCTAACTAACTTGTAACATCCACATAACTCACTAACATCTAACACCCACACATCTTGCTATCAGATAATACCCAGTCATCTTACTAACATGCAACACCCACAACTCTCACCATCAAGTAACACTCACACATCTCACCAACATGTAACACCTGCACATCTCATTAGCATGCAATACACACATATCTCACTAACAAGTAACATCCGTACATCTCACTAACAAGTAACATCCAAACATCCCATCAGATGTAACACGCACACATGTGCATAATATGTAACGCCCCAACATCATTCTAACAAGTAACTCATGTGTGAGTGTTAGTGTCAGTGAGATGTGTTGTTGTTGCTTATTAGTGAATTGTGTGGGTGTTTAATGTTAGTGAGATGGTTGAATGTTGCTTCTTAGTGAGATGTGTGATTGTTACATGTTAGTGAGGTGGTTGAATGTTACTTGTTAGTGAGATGTGTGATTGTTACATGTTAGTGAGGTGGTTGAATGTTACTTGTTAGTGAGATGTGTGATTGTTACATTTTGGTCAGATGTGTGCACCCGTGTGTTACCGGCGCCAGAAATGGGAGTAAAGAAAAGTAACACTGTTTCCTACCATGCATGTCGTAAAAACCGACTAAGGAGGATTGGGCATGGAACCTGTTAGCTCATGCGGCAGAAAGTGAGATGTGTGGGTGTTACATGTTAGTGAGATGTGTGGGTGTTACATGTTTGTGAGTTAATCAGATGCATACGTAAAATTATAAAAATAGTATTAACTTAATGCCAGTTCTAATCATTAGAAAGGAAAAAAAGGACTTCCTAAAATTTTTCTAACACTTTAAGCAACTGTAGGAGGAAATACAATAACCAAAGGAAACAATCACAGCAACATAACAAAAGATATAATATTATAAATAATAATATTTACTAAATAAACGTTATCAGCAAGTGAATACAGTAGATAAATAGATGTACAAAATACATTTTCAAATTCCAAACACTAATCATATAAATTGTAAAAACTCAATGATAAATCAATGGAGAAACTAAAATCGGAGCCTAAAATATTACTCACTGTATCTCCTTTCACTTTTAAGTAACTTTATGTGTAAATGTAAGAAAAGTTGAAAATAAAAATTATAATGAAAACTAAAATCGGAGCCTAAAATATTACTCACTGTATCTCCTTTCACTTTTAAGTAACTTTATGTGTAAATGTAAGAAAAGTTGAAAATAAAAATTATAATGAATACCTTATTATAACAAAAGAGTAGATCTGTCTCGAAATGGTCGTTGAGTAGAGAAAAATAAAGCTCATCTGAAGCTATTGCGCTCTCCTCACATTTCTTTAAAACAATACTGAGATGTGTGTATTTTAATTGCTAGAGAGGTAAGTGTAAGATGTGTGTTAGTGAGATGTGTATTTCATGTTAGCTTTGTTTGAGTGTTAAATGTCAGTAAGATGTGTGGGTGATACAAGTTAGTGAGATGTGTGGATATTACACGTAAGTGAGATGTGTGGGCGTTACATGTAAGTGAGATGAGTGAGTGTTACATGTAAGTGAGATGTGTGGGTGTTACATGTAAGTGAGATGTGTTGTGTGGGTGTTATATGTAAGTGAAATGTGACGGGTGTTACATGTTAATGAGAAATGTTTAGTAAAATTATGTAAGTAATATGAACATCAGTTCTAATCGTTAGAGTGGAAAAATAGGACTTCCAAAATTATTTGAAACATTATAAACAGTAGTAAAGAGAAACATACTAATATCACAAGTATTAATAACAGCAATATTAAAATAATTATAACTTGATATAAAATGTAAATACGAAATAAACGTTATCTGCAAATAAATGCAAAGATAAAAAGAAATGCTAATAAGAATTTTATATTCAAACCATTAGTCAAAAAGACTAATATACTCAATGATAAACTAATGAAGTAAGAAAATTATAATAGTAGTATGTATTAAACTACGTATATTAATATGCAAAATATTATATTTTCTGTAAAAAAAAGTGAGATGTTTGCACCTGTGTGTTGTCCGGGCTGTAAAGGGAGCACAGAATGTTTTTTCTAGTTGGCGAGATGTATGGGTGTTGCTTGTATGTAATGGGTGTGGGTGTTATTTGTTGGCGAAATGTGTGACTGTTATGCAGCAATGAGATGTGTGGGTGCTGCATGTTAGTCAGAGGTTTGGGTGCTGTTTGTTTGTAAGAGATATGTGTGTTATTTGTTGGTGAAATCTGTGGCAGTTATGCGGTAGTAAGATTTGCGGTTGCTGTTTTATTAGTGAGCTGTTACTAGTTGGCGATATGTGGGGGTGTTACCTGTTTGTCAGAAGCTCATCTGTTACATGTTAGTGAGATAATTATAAATAAATATTAGCTAAATCTATAAAAATAATATTAGCACCAGTTTGAATCATTATTGAGGAAACTATAGGACGTCCAAAATTATCTGAAACACTATAATTAATAGTAGGAAAAAACATACTAATGTCAAAAGTATTAATAACAGCAACATTAAAACAATTTATTACATAATATATAATATAAATATTAAATAAATGTTATCTGCAAATAAATGGAAACATAAAATTATGTGCAAATAACAGTTTTCAATTTCAACCACTAATCAGAAAGACTAATACACTCAGTGATCAACTAATGAAGTAAGAAAATTACGATACCAATTTGTATTAAAATGCATACATTGATATGCAAAATATTGAATGTTCCAAATTTTAAAAAGAAATGTTGAAAATAAATATAACAATAAATATTATAATTAAAGCTAAAGAATATGTTTATTGAGATATACACTCCCAAAATGGTGGATGAGCGGATGCAAATGAAGCTGATCTGATGCTTATCTTTTCTCCACACATTTCTTTAAACAAAATTGATGTACCAACGCCTGCTGCTCCACCTGCGCAATGAGTATTTCCTTATATAAAAAGTCATGCACCAATGCCTGCTGCTCCACCTGCGCAATGAGTATTTCCTTATATAAAAAGTCATCACCAACGCCTGATGCTCCACCTGCACACTGATTATTTCCTTATATAAAAAGTCATGCGCTGCCGCCTGAAACGCCATCGCCTGAAATCGATCGAGTTTTTTGCTATATAAAAGTCATGTACAAACACCTGCTGCTCCACCTCAATCCCTTATATAAAATGTCATCACCCTCCGCCTGATGCTCCACCTGCACACTGAGTATTTCCTTATATAAAAAGTCATCACCCTCAACCTGATGCTCCACCTGCACATTTTCCTTATATAAAAAGGCATGCACCAATGCCTGCTGCTCCACCTGCACATTGAGTATTTCCTTATATAAAAAGTCACCCCGCCTGCTGCTCCACCTGCACATTGAGTATTTCCTTATATAAAAAGTCACCCCACCTGATTTTCCACCTGCGCAATGAGTATTTCCTTATATAAAAAGTCATCCCCCCTAATGCTCCACCTGCACACTGAGTATTTTCTTATATAAAAAGTCACCCCGCCTGATGTTCCACCTGCGCAATGAGTATTTCCTTATATAAAAAGTCATCCCCCCTAATGCTCCACCTTGCCATCTTGCCCCATATAACCTCCCCTTGTTAGCTCAAGTCCGCCATCTTGTGCCGCCTGAATGCGCTTATATAAAAGTCATGCGCCGCCTGGCGTTTTTGCTATATAAAAGTCACGCGCCGCCTGGCGCGCCGCCTGAATGCGACCTAAGTGGTACATTCCCTACTACTGTTTAGCTTGTTCAAGCCCGCAGCTGGTGTAAACCTAGCTAAAAATTTTTTTAAGAATTAGCTCTATACGTGTAAGTATATGTATAAGTGTAAATATAATTTAAACAGCCTTGCACATACGTTTGCTTTCATACATATAATAACCGAATCAATTATGATTGGTGTGTTTTAAAATAACATGTAACACATTTAATAGTCAATTAGTTTTCACCTTTTGAAATAATGGTGAATTTTTGTTGAAAGTGTTATTTTTATAGAGACTGGATAGAGGAATGTTAATGTTCATTGCTGTTGCCTTTTGTTAAGCATTTAGCTTTTCATCGATGACTACTGCTGCCGTGGCTTTGACAGTTCTTCAGTAATGAAGACACTCCACAGTCTAATAGCTTCGTTCTACGAACCGTCTTATAGATTTGTTCAGGAGCCGCGCTAGCGTAGTGGTTACAACACCGCTCTGGCGACCGGGTGATTCAGGATCAAACCCGGGCGACGGCATTTGAGGATTTTTCGTCGACCGGGATTTGGACTGGATTAACTCGAGACCTGGCGAGACAATTTGAAGAAGTGTCGTCGACCAGGGACTGGCGGATCCTGAGCCGACCCAGCTCTAATGGGTACCTCCGAAAACGGCGAGTATCTGCCAGAATGGCGAGGGACACTTGTCTCTGTACAAGAAAATAGGATACTCACGTAAAAATCAATGTTAGGTTAGACATTAAAAATAACCTGGGATTTCGCCTCGAGTATTAGCGGGCGTGCAAAAAAAAAAAAAAAAAAAAAAAAGATTTGTTCCACTAACCAAAAGGAACTTTTAAAAACACAATTTCCTGGCACAGATTAGAATGGACAGTAGCAACTTAGTTAGATGCTTTCGAATGACTTTGTCTGGAAATGTTGTATTCCTCTTATGACTGGTGATCTGATTCCTTAGGTCTCCAGTCTTGATATTTATAAATGCGGGTCTACTTTTTTAAGTTTTTAAGTTGCCCAAATACTTCGATCCTGGTCCTCTAGTTTCCTGTCTTTGTATTTATAAATGCAGGCTTACTTTCTAAGTTTAATAGTTGCCCAAATACTCTGATCTTTCACTTACAATTGTGGAAATTTTCGTCCGCTCCTTCTCTTTCTGGCACTGGTGAATAGCTAGCTTGACAGGGCGATGCAGTCTGATCTGTGACTCCGATTTTGCTAGATTATGTTTCCAATTCTTAGTTCAAAATTACAGATTTTAATTCCGACGAATTTGTCAAAGAGAACCATTGTGTATCCTGGCTCTCACAATACAATAATTAAATCTCTCGTGCACTAAATAAGTAGGGGTGTTTAAATCAAAGTACCCCAGCGTGTTTTTAAATATTACATTTAAGAATTCCATCGTGTAACCTTTTCTAATAATGCTGTAATACTTCCGCTTGCATCTTTATGCTAAACGCATAACCACTGTCAGTGCACTCATTCTTGACTAATACATTCCGCCCAGATTGACTCCTCTGTCGCCTGCAATAATTACACAGGAATGGGCCAGCAGAAGCGATTATCTAATTATCACCTGTGTTTTCGCCAATCCCTCAAACGGCTTTCTCTGGCAGACCATATGGCGTTCTATTGATCTATCATACGAGACCATTTTGTGTCCATAGAGTTCAACTCCAATCAAGGGTGGCTAGGTGACTCAAGTGATAAACGTATTACTGCTGACCTGTGTAATCAACCTGGTATTATTCCGATTCACCTGGAGAAACGTAAACAGGTCTGGGAGCGGCTTTATATCAAAAATATGAATGAATGTGCATAAAATATGCCAAATATAAAGCAGAGGAAGGAGTGAGAGGGGGGCTCAAAAGTATATGTAAAAACGTTTTGTCACTTAGCCGTTCATCTCCAAATCTGCAGACGTGACCAAACCGTTGTAACTGGGACTGTTCCATTCGGGTCTGAACAAACTGTATTACAAAACATCACAGAAAACGGGTCTACGACCAGCCCTTTTTTAAATACGCACAGACATAAATTTGACAATGAAGAGAAACCTCAGTTACAGAAAAATACATTCGTAATGAAGTTTTTGTTTTTGGATATATGACAGTTTTATTTAGTGACTTTCGTAATTTACAGGTGGGTCCTTCAAACACCAAGAGATGTTTAACCCAACAGCTATTACATTCATGTCTTCTAAGATACTGTCTGTTCTAGCTTGGTGTCATGAAATGACGTCGGTTTCACATCACGAATTCTAATAATTCTGGTCCTAACGGCGCGCCATACATTGTAAATAGGTATGATATGCTGACCAATGAAAACGCTTTTTTGGTCCTGTGTTTACAACTGCTGGAAGAATAAAAATGGCCAGCCCCTATTTTGTGTAACATGATTAACTTCGGAATTTTGCTACAGTAGTATAGAAGAAGTACCACTTGGCAGAGGTTATCAAAACAATATTAGGGATATTACTCTACCCGTAAGTAGTAATACTTTTACTAATTGTCACAGTATAAATGTTATAAAATATTAAGTTGGTTACGCTGTAAGTGGCGACCATGATACCAATTAAAAACCCGTTGGGTCAGGTGACCTGGAACGGAAGTGGCGATAAAACGTTTGGCGCAAAGTAGTAGATATTATGGCTGTCGTCCCTGTAGGACGTTGTCCCTCGTCAGCAGTTTCGCTGGGATTATTTAGATGCCATTGGGGTGCATATTTCTTGCCGATTTCATGTGGTCAGGTTTAGTTGTTTAATGCTCGAAGCGTTGTGTAAGTTGTCTAGATGTGTCTTCTGTAGGCCATTTATCATAATTATTTTTGCATTTGAGTGTTGCTTTATTCAGTTCAGGGCTTAGCAGGTGAGCGAAAGTGATTGTGTTAGTCACTTGAGATGGGGTGTCAGTGATTATGTTACTGTTAGATTGAGTAGTTGGTGATGGCAAGTTGTATTGGCATTTCTATTGCATTGTTTGTTCATATGTATTGCGAGCCGTGTGTGGCTTCTGTCTATGCATCAGTTATTAAAGAGGGACCATACCTGCTTCAGGTGTTATTGTGTAATTAATGTCAGCTATTGTGTGCTGTGGTCATATCTTTAGATAATGAGCCAGAGTATATAGATTGCCATGTGTTAAATCCATAGCATCAATAGTTTGTTGTTCTGATAGCTGCGGGCTAGTCCATTCTTTTGGCCGTGGGGCTTGTATTTTGATGATATTTAATTCCCAGCTAGCTGACATCTAGATGTGATATTACTGATGGCAAGGAAAAGAGCATGTGTTTACTATAGACAGGCCAGTTAGAATTGTACACACAAAGTATTAGAAGGTTGCAGCCTTGTTGGCGACTTCTTATTTATTATTAAGTGAAGTGTCGGTCGTCCAGTAGAAAGTCAGTGTGTTTATCAGTCGGTGTCGTGTACTGTTCACGGTCGTTTGACCTCGATTACGGTGACTGACCTAGTATCAGCGTCTCAGTGGTAATGGCTATTTTCAGTTGGTAAATACTTTTAGTTTGTAGTCCATACTAGGTTGCACATTTAATTTTCAAGTTGTTTGCACTGTAGTTTGCGGGTCTAGGTACAAGTGTGTTGAAGTGATAGATTAGGGTTGCAGCGTGCGTCAGGCAGGTCAGTTTGTTATATCGCAAGGTCTACTTGGTGGTTTATAACAGTGATCCAGGTGGAGCAGCGGAGTTTGAGGTGTTGGTACCCTCTAGCTAGACTGGCCCAGACGGCAAATGGAGTGTCATATGGGAGATAGCTTGGTCAACCTCGGTATAGGGTTGAAGGAGATTGGTGGTAGGAAATTGTAGATGATAAGAGGTTGATAGGGTGTTTGGTACCTCAGGTCATCTTGTTGGACATCTTGCTTTGACCTTACTACACAGATGTGCCCAACAAGGGGTGAAAGTCAACGCCTGTGACGTTACTTTCCCACGCAGACGTGCCCGACCAGGCGTGAATACTTATGTGCAGTGAATCCTACTAACCTGTGGGGATCCAGTATACGTCACCTTGAAGACTGCTGTGATTCTTGGAGTGTCGAATTGTTAAATAAACTTTTCGTGTAACATACATATATCAGTGCAAGGGACATACAAGTATTTATCCGACGTATAGACTGGTGATACTAGCTGTGTAGCTGAACTTTTATGAAATCAGACAGTTCTGACACTATTGTGGACAGTGCTGTGTTAGCACCGTATAGAACAGTGTAGTCAGCGTGTTAGAGGATACCATACCGTGACAAAGAACTTTGTTGAGAGTAACTGAAACACAGACTTTCAGAGAAGCTTGTTTTCCTGGACTTCTTTTTTTCGATCGTACGTTTTCAAGTGTGGAGTCTTGTTCGTGCTTTGTTCATTATTCATCACCAGTGCTGAGGGAGCTTCTTGATCAAGCGCCGCTAGACCTTCAGTTAATTCTTTGTTTGTTTACTTGTGTATGATGTATTACATGGATATCTTCTTGTTTTAACTTTAAACTCTAAATTTGCTAGTCTGTCGTTCTACCTGATACTAGCTATCATATAGCCTGTTCTGTAGAGTAGTATAGTGTTGATCCTGTGTTTACTTCTTGGTTTGTTATTGTTTTTCTTTCCTTTTGTTTTGTTCTTTTCTCTACTTTCCGGATAGTTAGTTAAATCAGATCTTTCTTTATATTTCTCAGTATGTGGAGGTATTTTTTATTATATATTGTGATATGTTTATGGTTCATTTAGCCTATAGGCTATTTAGTTTATTTTCACTGGGGTGATTTATTGGTGCTTGAGGGAAGAGATAGCTTTCAACACTTCATTGTTGACTATAGTTTTTGTTGAGTCTTTGGTGTAACAGTGTATTGGTGTGTTTAAGGGACGAAGGGTGGTGAGTTTAATCCATTATTGGCCTCTCGTGGGAAAAGATTGGATTAGACCGATTCTTATAGGGTGTGGCTGTGTTTGCTTTGTGGTGGAGTTAGGCAGACGGATTTCCTGCAACTGCCCTGCTTAACATTCCAAGCCCTGTTGGTGTTAGACGTATTTGTGTAGTTTGTATTTACATTGTCGTGTACATTCAGTAATTCTTTTGTTGTGTGTAAATGGTGTATTCTGTTGTTCCATCTTTCTATCTTGTAAATACGTTTACAGGTATCCCTTGTTTTCGTTCGTACGCAGTCACGCATTGTATATATTAATCTACTTCTTCTCTTTTTGGTCTATCATCTTATTCCTCGTTACTGGAATTGTGTTTTCGTAGTGTGATGTGTGTGTGTTTCTTTCATCAGTGTAGTGCTCATTTTGCCATAGAAAACACTTGCATAACTTAGATTATTAAGATTAGCTAGAGGTGAAGTGTTATCTGAGTATAGCACTAGTGTGGGTGCAAGTAACAGACTTTGAAGTAAAAAACCTGATTTGTGACTAAGTTGATATTGTTGTGTCATAGCACCAGAAAGTTTCATCAGTTGTTATTATACAACTGTCGACTATTGTAAGTTTGTTTGAGTTTATCTCAGAGATTAAGTGGTCGGTTAGACCAAAGTTTCACAGTGATGAGACAGTAGCCAAGTGGCAAAGTAAAACTATATACTATAAGAGATAAAGGGTGTCGATGTGTATACAGTGAGAGGTGAGGCGTTATTTATATATATATATATATATATATATATATATATATATATATATATATATATATATATATATATATATATATTGGAGTAGTGATATCAATATTTATTATTCTTACTGCATATTTTGTAACCAGAGAGTTATCTGGTAATATAAGTGAAATAGAAGAAGTTAACACCTTTAAATATCTCGGGTCAACTATATGTAGTGATGGAAGATCAAGTAAGGAAATCAAGACAAGACTTGAGATGGCCTCAGCTGCCATGACAAGGTTGAATGTGATCTGGAAAAGTAACATCAGTTTTCCTGTAAAGATCAAATTATACAAATCACTTATATTATCTATTCTCTTGTATGGGTGTGAGGGCTGGACACTCACTGCAGATACGGAGCGAAGGATTCAGGCTTTCGAGCATAAATGTTATAGAAGAATTTTACGCATTTGCTATAAAGAGCCCAAAACAAATGTCTATGTTAGAGAGAAGATAAACACCTATGCAGGCCACCAAGAACCACTTTTGTCAATAGTGAAACGTCGAAAGCTTGCCTGGTTTGGGCATGTAACTCGTCATGACTCCCTTTCAAAAACGATCCTCCAGGGAACAGTCGAAGGTAAACGGAGAAGAGGAAGGCAAAGAAAATCCTGGGCTGATAACATCAAAGAATGGGCAGGACACGGTTTTTCCACACTTGTACGCATTGCTGAGAATAGAGAGCAGTGGAGGACGCTGTCTGCTGATGCTTCCACCATGGTACCCCTACGACCCATTACGGGTTATGGGTTGAGATGATGAGATGATAAGTGAAATATATACGATTGAATAGTTGTATAGAAAATCTATAGCCAAAGATAATAGTATTCTATATTGTGAGAAGTACTAGTGTACATCATGGACATTGATAGCTTCATGCGGATAGGCAAGGAAGCTGGGTACACAGGAAAAGAATTATTGGATTATGCCAAGGCAGAATTCCAATCAAAGGAGAACCAGGAGGCCTTAAAGGATGCTCGAGCGGAACAGCTAGAGATAAAAAGAAAAGAATTTGAATTACAAGAAAAGAATATGAAAGAAGATAAAGAGTTACAAGAAAAGAAGATAGAGCGATAGTTGGAAGAAAAGAAGATAGATAGAGAATTGCAAGAAAAGAAGATGAGAGAAGATAGAGAATTGCAAGAAAAGAAGATGACAGAAGATAGAGAGTTAGAGAAGGAGAGAATGAGGATTGATAAGGAAGTAGAATTAAAACGAGTGGAGGTGGGTGCGAGTGGTCAGAACTCTTCTTCTGGGTTGTCCCATCGTCCCTTTAGACTGCGTCTGCCGATTTTTGATGTGAAAATCGACAATTTAGATTTCTTCCTTGAGAGATTCCAGGCCGAATGCGTGGCCTGGAGGGCTGACAGAGATCAGTGGCCTCGAAGATAAAACTTCTGTTCAATAGATGGATTGAGATGGAGGGATAATCAAGGACTATAATGGCTTGCAAAATTTGATGCTACGGGACAAAGTTCTGTCCTCATGTTATACTGAGTTGGTGGCGTTTCTCCAAGAGCGCCAGCCAAAAGTCATCGATTCTATGGCCCAATTGGGGTACCATTATGTCCTTGCTCACCCGGGCAAACCCATCCACAAGTCAGGTCTGCCAGACGACATAGTTGCCGTTGTCGGCAAAGTTCAGCGCCATCCTTGGCGAAATCAGTCAGACGATGCAGACAGCGGTCAAAAGCAGAAGTATGAGAAACCCTCCGGGTCCTATCGGCCACGTAGAAGAAATTATGGAAATTTCCGAACCCATCGGAATGGTCGGCCGAGTTGGCAGAACCGACAATGTAAAAGTTACAGCGACGGAGAGGAGCGCCAAGCGCATAAACAGGTACGCTTTGAGGACTCTCAGGACGAAGACCGGTTTTGGTATAAAAACAAACATCACAAGCAGAGGAGTGGTTTCTCAGAGAGTCGATCTTCCGACTCTGATGCGCGGTCGTCTCGTCGTCTAAAGGTGCTAGCAAGAGTCCACGCGATGAGTCAAAGAGGGAGCGCGTGTGCACCAATTGTGGTGGAAATAATCATTGCACTGACAGGTGTCCCACCCCAATTGAACACGCGAATTCCGCGTTTGTGTTGGACACAATCAATAGTGAAGACTGTGCGGGGTGTCGCCCTCTGTTCCACGCGAACGAGAGGGTAGTGCTTCAATGCGGGCATGCAGCACCATGTCTGTCAGCAGTCCATGAGACTGGCAAGGTGATTCTCCACGAAGGCAAGGTGGAGAATAGACCAGTCCGGGTGTTGAGGGATACTGGATGCACCACAATTGGGGTGCGTCAGTCGTGTATCGACGACTCCTGCCTTACAGGCAAAACGGTAAAGTGCACCACGTTGATGGTAAAGTGGAGTCTTACCCCCAAGCATGTACCAATGTGGACACTCCGTTCCTAACAGGTAGAGTGAATGCGTTCGTCCTTGAGGACCCGATTGCCGATTTAATTGTCGGCAATGTACGGGGAGTGCACAAGGCCATAAGTGAGGCTGGAACAGCGACCCAACAAATTCAGAATTCCGTAGCGGATGACCAGAAGGTACATCGTAAATGCGGTTCGCGGCAAGTACCAAATGACATGATTAGGAACAGTAGGAACTTATACGAGGGTCAGAAAGCTAGTGATCGCACAGTTTGGGTGCGTAACGTTCCCCTGAGTGCCAGTTGGCGCACACTCAGAAGAGTGTTTGATGAGGTCGCGCCGGTTAGATTTGCGGAGGTATTGTCGTTGCGTGACAATACCAAAATGGCACGGGTGACTTTTGCGAATAGGTGGGGTGCGCGTGAGGCAGTTAGGCAGAAGCATATGTCGTTGTTTCAGAACCATGCTAATAGTCCTGAAATAGCTAGGGTTAGGTTTCGGGTTCGTGTTGAGTAAGATGTTTCGGTTGACTCAAACCGAACCTTAGAATCTGACCCACGCCCCCAGTACCATTTTGATATGAATATGTGGATTTTGTAAACTTGTAAAGATTATGAGATTCCTTGCAATGCATGTTTATGCTATAACATGTTATGCTTTACAATGTATGTCAGTCGGAAGTTGTTGCCAGCAGAAACTAGATACTCTACGATTGAGAGGGAGTGCCTTGCGATTGTCTGGGCGGTGTCTAAGCTGGCACGATACCTGTTGGGGGCGCATTTTTTTCTCTAAACAGATCACAAACCATTGCTATTTTTGCAGTCAGCTAAATCCACCAGTGCTAAGTTGACACGCTGGGCATTATTGCTGCAGCAATTCAACTTTACTATTTTACCAATTCAGAGGGTACATAACATTGTAGCGGATGTCCTGTCCAGGTTATGAGGTTGGGGTTGGACAGAAGCATTCGTAGAGAGTATTTACATTGGTTTATGAAAGAAATGTATTATAATCGTTAGAGTTGATGTTTATAAAAATGTATTATGGTATGTGATTTAGGTGTCATGATGCCATAAAGGGAATATGGATAAAGTTATACTCAACGTATGTGTAAATCATGTTATAATATAAGGGATATTTGCAGCGTGGAAAAAAAGATTCTTTATACTATGAGATTATGTCTTATTATTGGTGCTTAGATATGAATAACTAATATGTAACATATGTTGTGTTTGATAGACCAGGCTTGGACAGTTGTTGTTATTTTTCACGACTACCAAGTACCTGGGGTGGATTAGTGATGCGTGATGCCATATGATGATGGATGGTATCCGCATGTCTGGTTTTGTGTAGTGTGCAGATGTGTTCAGTCAAACAATGTTCATACAAAATAACAGGGCAATCCACATAGGACGTCAGTAAACTCACGACGTATAAAGTCAATGATGCTTGTAACAGCTAGACGTTTTTCTGTATCATTTATTGTGGACGCCACAGTGACAAAATGTATACGCGAATATGTAGGTACATCAGACAGTCATTATCACAGCAACAATGTCAGTATAGCAATGGACGGTAGACAGCATCATAATAAAGGTGATTCACAGACATGTCAATACATTATAAGGCTGTAATGTAGTCGGGAAAATTCTCCATCCCTTTCTATCTTAGCCAGAAGGTAACCAGATGTATGAGATCAGTTCACTCTCCTTAATCTGACTTCAGCAAGACAGACACGTCTGCCGAAGTATAAATAATGTCCTCAAAAATATCCTCTAGTTAACAAAGGTTTTCCAAGCCTAGTTCATTTAACAAAGTAGCAAGTAATGGTCCTTGGGACATGCATCAACCGATGCAGTACAATACAGCGACATGTGAGCTGGGAAAACATCTCGTGACGACGACTTTCGAAGACAAGCTATGAATCGAAATCGCTCACGACCAAAAATTGATAGAGTTAATGGAAAGTCAATTTACCTTGCCTTCAGGAAATACACAGAAATATTATGCCTCCCGGCATGTGCAAATACACTAGAGGTATTATCTCGAATAAACGAAATATCCATAAGAGGACTTTCACATTCCTGACAGAACAAAAAATAGCGGAGATCCTCTTTCAGCGAGGCATCTTTCTCGCCATTCAAATCGCTCACTCCACTGGTGGGCGGAAATCGATCGACCAAGAAGCAAGACCAGTCATGCGCAGTCCAGCGCAAAATGACCACAGCTCAAAACTTAACTGCATTCAATACCAACGCGAGAAGACAAATGCTTACCGAGAAAAGTGACTATAAATTTCAAGCAGTTGTTGCCCTTGCGTTATAAAATAGATATTGTAATAAAACGATGTTGCGAGAATTTCTCACGCAACATATCACCACCTCCTCCCGATAAAAAAAATGTGGAACATATTATTTTTTTTTAAATATCAAAGAGCATGCGATAAGCGGCTCAAAACGCACGAATTATGCGCTGATAATTAATTAAATTGCCTAACATGAGGCTAAATATAGAGTGTCTGGTGAGGATATACCTCAACAGAAAAATAAATATGTCTCAAAAAATATTCAGATCGGGGAGGTGTCACCAACACACATTACGTTAGCATGTAAACACAATATACGTATGCAAGTTACCATAATCATCATTAAACAGCATACTCTAATATTGTCTTTAAAAATGGATGTACAAATCTGATAGGAAAATTTAATTAGTACATTATTTGGCATGTAATGACATAAGTACATAGTAAAGTTAAACTACATGACGATCCAGGACATATGCTCTGGCATTCCGAGGGTAAGTACACAATCTAGAACTCGTCATGCTTGATACTAGTAAGGTAAGTCCTCAGCTCATCAATGACATTCTGAGAAAGTACAAGCATTATAATGCTAATTAATAACTAATATGCTCATAAGGTACAATACATTATTAATAATTGTGGCTGTTTAGTAAACTAACGGCCCTTATATTGACCACTCAGTCCTCCTCTATCATCTTAAAAAACGAACAGAAGAAGATGATAACAAAGCACGATAGTGTGTACATATAAAGTGAGTACAGATGTGCTAATCTATTGTAGTAATATAGGTGTGTTATGACTCTGTAATATATAGGAATATAGGACAGAAGTATTAGTTGGAGTCATGTGGGCATCTAGACAAAATGTCAGCCATCACATTATCCGCACCACGGATAGCTCGTACCGTGAAGTGAAAAGGTTGAAGAGCTATAGCATATCGAGTGGATCTCGAACTCTTCAAATTCTTAGTCTGAATAGCTGTAAGAGCTTTCTGATCAGTCTCTAGAATGAAATGTGCGCCCAGGAGGAATCTTTGTAGTTTTAGAATTGACCAAACCATCGCTAACAACTCACGGTCTAAAACCGAGTAGTTCCTCTCTGCCGCATTTAGTTTTCTAGAAATGTACATAACAGGATGCAGAGTATTTGCATATTCTTGCATCAGTGCTGCTCCAATCCCAGTGGATGAAGCATCACTCCGAAGAACAAAAGTCCTATCAAGAGTAGGTAATCTTAAGATGGGAGGAGAAGAAAATATATTCTTGATTTGGTCTAGTGAAGATTGGCATTCTTCAGACCAACGGACCAGATTAGGCGAACCTTTCTTCAACAATGTTGAGAGAGGTGCCATGATCGAAGATAAATTTGGAATAAATCTCCCATAAAATTGAATTAAACCTAAGAGACTCCTAACTTGTTTCTTCGTTTTAGGAACAGAGATGTTCAGTATTTTGGAAGTATTGTGGTCTTCTGTCTTCAAGAGACCATGACCAACACGATGACCCAGGAAAGAGATTTCACCAAAACCAACAAAAGCTTTAGAAGGTTTTGCTGTCAAATTATTCTCACGTAGAGTGGACAGTAAGTCATATAACCCTAAATAGTGATCTTCCCAGGTATCACTGAAGAGACAGATGTCATCTAAGTATGCGATGACATCCGAACGATGTGACAGAATTCGACGCATCATGCGAACGAAAGTGGCAGGGGCGTTCATGAGACCAAAAGGCATAACATTCCATTGAAATAGACCCCTAGGTGTAGAAAAAGCAGTAAGAGGTTTGGCATGCTCTGCTAAAGGCACTTGCCAATAACCTTTAGACAAGTCAAGTTTAGTGAAGAATCTAGAATTAGAAAGTCTAATCAGTAGATCTTCTAACAAAGGCATCGGTTCAGCATCGAACTTTGTGACCTGATTCAATTTGCGATAATCAACGCAAATTCGTATGTTCTTATCCTTCTTCCGGACAATAACCATGGAAGAAGAATATGGTGAAGTCGATGGTTCAATTATATTTAATTGAATCATTTCATCCAATTCCTTTTCCACCTGCGACTGAAAGTGTATAGGAATAGGATACGGCCTAACCCTAATTGGATTATTGTCGGTAAGAATTATGTCATGTTCTATGACATCTGTGTGTCCAGGAATGTCAGTGAGAACATCCTGAAATGTTTGTAACATCGACGAGACTTGTCGATGTTCGTCACCAGAAAGATTAGGAGAAACAGAAACGTTTTTCCAAGATTCCGTGGAATGTAATGGAACCACTGGAAGGGGAAGGTTGACATCAGAGAAGGTAGCTTCCTCATCCTGTATGACAGACAGGGATGAATAATGACCGTGAGGTGCAGGAGCATTATCCGTTGCCTGGAAAATAGGCAGCAAATGATGCGTGATGCCATATGATGATGGATGGTATCCGCATGTCTGGTTTTGTGTAGTGTGCAGATGTGTTCAGTCAAACAATGTTCATACAAAATAACAGGGCAATCCACATAGGACGTCAGTAAACTCACGACGTATAAAGTCAATGATGCTTGTAACAGCTAGACGTTTTTCTGTATCATTTATTGTGGACGCCACAGTGACAAAATGTATACGCGAATATGTAGGTACATCAGACAGTCATTATCACAGCAACAATGTCAGTATAGCAATGGACGGTAGACAGCATCATAATAAAGGTGATTCACAGACATGTCAATACATTATAAGGCTGTAATGTAGTCGGGAAAATTCTCCATCCCTTTCTATCTTAGCCAGAAGGTAACCAGATGTATGAGATCAGTTCACTCTCCTTAATCTGACTTCAGCAAGACAGACACGTCTGCGGAAGTATAAATAATGTCCTCAAAAATATCCTCTAGTTAACAAAGGTTTTCCAAGCCTAGTTCATTTAACAAAGTAGCAAGTAATGGTCCTTGGGACATGCATCAACCGATGCAGTACAATACAGCGACATGTGAGCTGGGAAAACATCTCGTGACGACGACTTTCGAAGACAGGCTATGAATCGAAATCGCTCACGACCAAAAATCGATAGAGTTAATGGAAAGTCAATTTACCTTGCCTTCAGGAAATACACAGAAATATTATGCCTCCCGGCATGTGCAAATACACTAGAGGTATTATCTCGAATAAACGAAATATCCATAAGAGGACTTTCACATTCCTGACAGAACAAAAAATAGCGGAGATCCTCTTTCAGCGAGGCATCTTTCTCGCCATTCAAATCGCTCACTCCACTGGTGGGCGGAAATCGATCGACCAAGAAGCAAGACCAGTCATGCGCAGTCCAGCGCAAAATGACCACAGCTCAAAACTTAACTGCATTCAATACCAACGCGAGAAGACAAATGCTTACCGAGAAAAGTGACTATAAATTTCAAGCAGTTGTTGCCCTTGCGTTATAAAATAGATATTGTAATAAAACGATGTTGCGAGAATTTCTCACGCAACATATCAGTTCATGCTCATATTGTGTTTTGTACTTAGAGTGAGAAGGCATGAACGACAATGGTGTTGGACGGCTTTGGAATTCTCTAGGTAGATGAGGAGGTGCCGTCTCGGCATTTTGTTCGTCCATACTCCGAATGTGGTTTGGCGTGACTCCCCCGGTGGAAGAAAACTTCGTTTTCTTTCTTAGGGGGGGGGGGGTGGATGTCACAGTATATATGTTCGACAAAATATTATGTTGGTCACGCTGTGAGTGGCGACACTGATAGATTAAAAAACCCGTTTGGTCAGATGACCGGGAAGGAAGTGGACGCAAATTCTGGCGCAAAAAGTGTGTTGACTTTCTGGCTATCGACCGGGATAGGTAGTTCTTTGTTCCCTGTCAGCGTTTTGCTGTAGTGAGTTTGCCATCGTCGTTCAGCTTTGGTGTTTGCCTTTTCTTCATGTGATCTTTGGATGTAGTGCATTTTGCTAGAATGTTAATGTATTTTTTCTAGCGGCATTTTTGTAGATCGGTGATGTGAGTCATTTATGATATAGTTTTCGCCTAGTCTTAGTACATAAGTTCGCCGGTGAGCAAAAGTCATTGTGATGTCCATTCAGGATGGCCATACCAGTGGGTATGATTTTTATAGATTAAATTGTTATTAATGCAAGCTGTATTGGCATTTGTAGCCAGTGTGTTTCACATGTATTATGAGCCGTGTGGGGCTTCATTGTGTGCAATGTGTTATTAAAATGGAACTTACCTGTTAAAGGTGTTATAGTCAATTATTGTCAGCTACTGTATGCTGTGGTCGTCCTCTAGTGGTACGAGCCAAGTATGAAAGTGTTTAGATATTGAAATCCATAGCATAAGTAGTTTTCTGACAGTAACATTTATTTAAAAGTTGAGACAAGTAGAATATAACGATTATTTTTGCAATAAACCGATTTACTAAATTTAGTAACGTATTTTATTTTTTACTTAAATGAATTTGATGTTTGAAAATATGTAATGTGAAAAAGAAAAATTATTGAAATGATTGTGGTATTTATTTATAAGTATTATTATTTCCCATTGCACAAAGCACTACACTTATGCCAGTGGGGGGAAAGTGAGATATTTATAAACTGTACTGGTATTTCGTCATGAGCAGGTAAGTATCTCAATTATTTATTTATAAAGGTATGAGTCTATTAGAGCAGTGGCGGCGGACACATTTGTCTGGGTTGTTTTGTAATACAGTATGTTCAAGAGATTGATTAAGTACGCTGTTTAGCACCGATGACACTGTGTGGTGTTCATTGTTATTGAGTTGATCTTAGTAAAGTGGCATTAAGAGTTCATATCTACAATATAATCATAATGTGTATTTAAAAAAAAAATACTATTCACAAAATCATCATCATCATCACGCCTTTCCTTTCCCCGTGGAGGATAGGGCTGAAATAGTTGCTCTCCGTCGATTTCTATTCTGGGTTGTTCGTTTCAGGTGTGCCTATGTCATTCCATTTTTCTTAGCCTCCACTTGTACAGTTCTTCTCCAAGATCTCCTTGGCCTCCCCACTCATCTTTTTCCTTGTGGGTTCCAGTCAAGGGCATCTCTGGCTATGCGTGATAGTTCTCTTCTGAGTGTATGCCATATCCATTCCCACCTTCTTACCTTAATTTCCATTTGTATTGGCTTTTGCCCGCATCGAAAAATATTCACACAATTCTAGTAGGCAACATTAAATATTTTAACAGCTACCAGACTTACTACCATACCATAACTATATAATTTTGTTGAGCAATGTTAAAAAAAAAATTCTTTGGCACTACTCATTAACATACCGGTAGAAAAAATGTCAAAAAACTATATCTACCTGTCAGTAGAAAAACAGTGTCAACTAGCTACTAACTGCTATGGAAAGACAAGAACACAGTCGCGAGTTAATATAATAATTAACTGAGTATGGAGATATACTTTACGATTGTCTGTGTACCTTCCTATTTTTATAGTTATTGTTGATGAGAATCCAGATCAGTACGTCCCGATCAAACACATAAAGTCCCAGTCTCCATCAGCAAATTTTTAAAGATATTGATGTTAATTTTTCCTGTAGCGCGATGGTTGTATACACGACGGATGCATCCTCTCATACGTCCATCTCTTATAGTTTTACTTTTGATGCCAAGGTCCAACAATCTTAGTCTTGTTGATTTATTGATTGCAGTATCGTCTTCATGTGATTATTATATGACCTTAGAATCTTTCCCTTATTGATATCAAATGTTCCCACTATGGGGCTCTCAAGGCACCTTCCTAATGTGAGCTATACATAAAGTTGACCATGAGCAAAGATTATGTCTAGTAGGTAAATATCTGCACGATCAAATGAAAGTAACTGTGTTTTATTGATTGTCATGACAAAAGCTAAAATCACAGGAAACTGGAGGCGTCTCAAGATGACAGAAAAGCTAGTATCGCTTGGCTCTAAAATTAAGCGTGGAATGAAAACTCGTACATTTTAAGTAATTACTTCTTATGATGATATTGTTTCGTATTTTTGAAAAGTTCAGCCCTCTCTCTTTAGTATTAAAAGACTGTAAAAGTTTAAAACAAAAACATGACAAGGTATTTGGTGGCTCTGTTAATATGATACAAAAATATCAAACTGACCATGTCTTGACCGGTTACTTGCGGACAAATCCGAATAAACGAGATTTTTGGACCTCTATATTATCATCATTATTTTCTTTCTCGCTCGTTGTGAAGCGTAGAACCACCACTACAGCTGGTACCCTCGCAGGAAGCCTGCACCAAACAGTCACGTGACTTTTGTAGTAGTCTGTTCTATTGTAATTAGTTATACATGATGATGTTGCCAGCTTCATGTACCACCTCATATTAATCACCTTGTACGAATTGTCTGAGCATAACGTTCACTCAAGTACAGGGTAATGAGTACTGTTTCTGTAGTTTCTCGAAAAGCCAGTGTTAATGTTACTAATAAAGTTGTCTAAAAACCGTTTGTGCGCTCTCATGTCCACTGCAGCAGGATTGCATTACATTCCTTTGCGAGTGATATTTTGTTATTTTTCTCTCCTGCCCTTATTGCTAAGCGAAGAAGACTTATCCGAACGTCAATGTTTACATTTGTAGTAAAATCTGCGAGAATAATCGCTCATTTCAGTAAGGTTTTAGTCATAAAATGATGATAAATAAATCCGCCCTATTGTGTCTGATGGTGATGCTCTCACACGCCAGCAACGCTGCCTTTTGTGCAGTGCTAAAGCCTATAGAACGATTCCACGGTAAAAATCTAACACGCGTTTTAGTTTCGGTTCCGAAAACGTACTACCAACATTTAACATTTTGCCAGATCTGCTGCATACATTTGGCAGCCAAGACTTATAATTAACGATTTTGCGGAAGTATGCCGCCAAACTGCTATCTGAATTAACGTATTCTGTCAACTTTAACGCAAAATATAGTAGTAATCCTTTCATTTTTTGGTAGTGTTACAAGATACAATACAAATTATTAACGCCAATTTTTAACCCGCTTGACACATTCTCCCATGCATATATACACGTGGCGACAAAGCCAACAGAGGCAAAACACGCAGACAATTTTATTGCCTCCTCGCGGTAATGTTTCTGACGTCACAAAAACAAGTTAGTTATTTGAAAAATACATGCTAGCGAGATGGCGAGAGGGGAAGATGGCCGTCTTGTGTAAAATATTTATTTGACGATGGCCGGTGACAAAATTGAAAATCTAAAACCATAATGAAACTGAACATAAACCATATATGGTAGTATGGCTTAGAATTCACTGAGCAAGAATGTGTTTTAAATAATATGATAGTCCCAGTATTAGACAAGTTATTGAGGAAATACTAAATGTCTACGGACGCACGACCAGACGGACTGTTGTTCCTGCTTGTTTTTTTTCATAACGTTAGTGGGGACACCGGCTTAGAAGGGAGGCATTGAGGTAAATTCAAATTAGCTTGGGTAACAAGAGTATAGGAGGAGAGGGAAGCGGTAGGAAAATTGTTACCAAAAACTAACATCGTTTTGCATTGGCATAACTAAAGCGGACTGGCCAATCGACTACCAGACGCAGAGTATGTTTGGAATTTTTTTTTGGTTTTCAAAAACTGCATTTGAATTCTGGTAGTCGCAAGCTTTCGATTGGCCAGTGCTACTAAATATTAGCAAAAAGCTTTCACTATTCATTGCCAGTTGAACAGTATTTTTATTCAGATACGCTGAGAACAGCTGTGATAAATTTAAAAGTAAATTAAATAACTATATGAGTATTTCACAGTCTGGACGGAGCAGAAGAAACTGAGGTCATTTCTTTGCAAAGTAGGCGTCATTTGTTTATATTTCTTGGTTTGTGGTAAGAATGCTTTATGAACTTAATATGTTTAATCCCATTACCAATGTTAGATACTGCTATAGGGAAAAAGTGAAGGACGTGCCGGGAGCAGACATTGTTGAGTCCTCACGTTGAAATGTATCTAACTAATGTATGTTGTACCAACGGGCTGATCACCCGTTTGCCAGTCACTTCGATTACGGAAACAACAGCAAATGGATTGATTTGCCATTGCCCTAAAGACGCCAATAGGCGTGATGGGAAACAATGGCAAAGAAAACCTATCTGCTGTTGCCCTAAGACGCCACTAGGCGTAATGGCCACTGACTGCTTTGACGGTCGGCGGCTAAGGACCGAAGAAGAAGAAGAAGAATGTATGTTGTCATGATTATGTTTGAATATTATTGTATTAGAGTATATTAGTAAGCCTCCGTGTTCAAGGAACACTGTTCAACATGCCTGAAGCATTTATATTTAAAAAGAAAAAGATGAGAAATATATATAAAAGGAAATGTGGTTACCCCACATTATATTATTGAGGAAAACTATGTAAACGTACAGTGGCGTATCTGTCATAGGGACCTTAGGGGTGGTCACAGCAAGGTGGGAGTCATGAAAAATTAGGGGATGAATGCACCTGAAATGCACGCGAGGATGACCCCAAACCCACGTATGAAATTAAATAAAAGAATAAGTGATCAGATGTAAAAGGCCAGGGTGTCCTTTTGTTGCAGAGGTTTCGTTTCCTGTTGCCAGCTGGTGACAGTAAACCTGAGGAGTGACGATAACGTCAAGAAGTCTCCTACACTTTACGTATGCTGTCAAGAGATAACAGCAGGAGCTTGGGCGTGTGACGTGATATCGATATTTCTGCAACTACACAATATCTTATCTTTCAAACGAAACCCCAGGTGATATGTTAAGGACCTGGGTACATCTGACAGTTTCGGTTTAAATAAACCTTGTTTTTTTCAAGTCATACTCAGGACTTTTGTGGGGTATGATGACATTACAGCCCCTCATACACAGTGTCTCTCCCTCTTAGAAGAATATAGTGTAAACTGTAAACATTTCAACAGGAAAGACATATATTATCATTGTAGTTATTTGGGCAGATTATCCACACAATTTTAGTTAATCTTTTATGTAAACTATCTTGTCCTCATTTTCAAAGACCTGTCCAAACGATATGACTGGACAGTCAAAATAAATTGTACAAAAAAAAATTAATTTAAAGAAAAACGTAACCACAGGTTTTATTCACTTCCTCATAGAAACGTAAAGTGTTTTTGTGTTGTGTACCATCATTTCATTTCTCCCCTAGACACTAGGTACATCATACACCAAACACTAGAGCCAAAATAGTGACCGTGTGAGATCTAGGGAGGAAGCGTTAGGTTCCCTGCACATAATTCATCATCATCATTTATAGAGCCAGGGCCTACATGTGCTTGACCTCACACGGTTAATACATACACGGATTTCATTCTTTTAAGATACCATCATAACCTCCCCAGCAAAATCTAACTTTGCTACAACATTACTGTCACTCTTCAATTCACTATAATTCGCAGGCCCATCCCCGAGGAACTAATTGGATCACACAAACGTGACGGTCCCACGTTTTATCCCAGGTGAAAGGCTAAGGACGGTGTTTGCAAAGATGGGAGTAATCTTTTACAATTATACGGAATAATAGACTTGCATATTGGAGGTGCAGATAAACCACGAAATGTCCAGACAAGACGGTCCAATTGTGCCAAGTCATAGTCTGATAACGATGGTTGAATTGCGTGGGATAGGCAAGTCATAGTCTGATAACGATGGTTGAATTACGTGAGATAGGCATGTCATAGTCTGATAACGATGGTTGAATTACGTGAGATAGGCAAGTCATAGTCTGATAACGATGGTTGAATTACGTGAGATAGGCAAGTCATAGTCTGATAACGATGGTTGAATTACGGGGGATAGGCAAGTCATAGTCTGATAACGATGAGTCTGTTTATGCCGGAGCTGTAATATCTGCACCTTTCGGTCGACACATCCGGCATTTTTTAGGGACCGGGTTTGCCTTCCCTTTGCGATCCGTACTCGCTCAGCCAGACTGCACTGCTGCAGACTGTTTCCAGGACCACCACGTGGAGGTGGAGTACGGTCTTGACCAGCTCTGGTTCGCTGGTCCTGATGCAAGCAGTCAAGCTATGGGTTGCTGACTGCATTCACTATTGCTGCATCTTTGGGTCCCGCTTGCCAAAACGAGAACCAGACTGCCAGAAGTTAGAATCAAGATTTTTATATCGGAACTCGACCACTGTTTGAGCAAATTTGAGGACTTTAGAGACCAGAATAAACTCTACCATTTAACAGGGACCACCGGAATCTGAGGAAATTAAAACACTGAGTCATAGTGGTAAGTCTTTGTTAATATAACAACACCCCAGAACCGTGTAACAGACCTACTCAAGGGCTTTATTCATTCCTCTGAGCAAACAGTCTGTGAGTCAAGATTGGCTTGGTGGTGCCAGTGAGCGTACTAATTTCTAAAACAAAGTGTGGGTAGAAGTGGCCTCACGACAAACTAGAGACCATGATCAGAAATCCAGCGACTTTTCTGCACAGAACCCAAAAACCCAGCGGAAGCAGAAACTGTTTGCTGCTTTTTCAAACCTAAAAGCTGCCAAGTGACGTTTTACATAAAACATCAAACCATCACACGATGACGCGTATTTTCTATTAAATATTATACAATTTTTTTTAAACCGTTGATTATTAAATCTGTTATTTGTAAATATACAAATTTAACATCGATTTAATCATTTTTGAATGTACTGCATGTTAACAATTGCCCTGCCCAATGCAGCATTGTTCTTGACTTCTGAAATATCTAATGAAATCTCCCTTGAGATAGAAGCATCTTTATCCTTCTATCTACAACTCTGCCAAGAGTAATCTTGTGCGACGGTAGACACCATTGAAGACCCATATTAGATACTCTTGAGTTTTGGCCACTATTGGACCAATACTGCAAAGCAGGAGAGGCGATTCCGTGACAAAATTCAACAATGCACCATGAAAATAATAAAGAGAAAGGTATACGTGTTCTTTAAGAGTGTGTTCAATTTACGTGCCAAAGTGTTTAGTGTGCTGTTTCAGTATTTTCCCAAAGACGTGGCGCGATTGTTTCAATGGTTACAAACTTTCATTACGAAAATTAGGACTGTAGGGATATTTAATAATGTTGACTATATTCTAGGTCATATAGTGGAGAATTTATTTAACTATGTGATGATGGGCAGAATAGATGGAACGAATAAACATAAATAACGTCGCAAACAGGTTAATTAATGTGACATTAAGTAAACATTATTTAGTATATAACAACATTTTTTAGTATAAGAAATTTTCAATTTGTGTTTATCAGAATGCATTAATACGAATTAGTTAAGTGAAGTAGACTCATTGGCAAAATCTTTCCCCAAGACCCTTTGAAGTTCGTACTCGGGCTATTTAATCTCGGAAGCAGGCATTCGTACAGAGAAAATATTCGAGAACCCCTGTATAAGTCTTTTGATGAAGATCGAAAGCGCTCGACGGAAGGCCGACCGTAAACTTTTATCTGGGGAACTCATGTTTCTGATTCTCCGGTACACACAATAGTGTGAAAAGTAACATCATCTATAGATCAGAGAAACATGATGATATATACTGAAGCACATTAAAAACGCACCACTATTATATATACAGATGCTGAGAAGCTGGAAAAAAGTGTGGGAATGGATTTTCCCCGTGTTTGTCATGAGGTAGAGAGCGAATGGCTGCTAGAATGGAAAGTGTATCATTCAACCCACGGGATTGTGTACAGACTACATGAAAACAATGAAAGTTACACGTGCAACACGATTCTCAACAGCTATGAACCTGAAAATGTGTACGCGTTGTGGCAGTATACTCGGTATAAAGAGGCCGTTGAGACAAAAAACCCAGTACATGTGCTTGAAATGCCACGACTATCTGAAAACGACCACCAACGAGCCATTGATATGTTTGAGACCGGAATGAGCTCGCGGGCTATGGCCAGAAGGATGAATTGCCACCACAGCACTATTGCACGTCTCAATGAACGTTACGGAACCACTGGCAGTGCCCGTGATAGACTTCGGAGTGGCCAACCACGAGTTACTACTGTGATAAAGTCACTCCGTATTACCCCTCCCGCTCAATTCGAAATCTAGTATAGTGATTTTCTAACGTTTTAACCCTACTAGTATATTTGAAAATCGTTAAGGACAAAGGTCACACTTTTACTAAGAATTGGACGCAATATTTGAATATTTTCTATTATAGTGGAAAAGGGATATCCTTCCCCTTAAACATTCTATCCATCCGTCCTATTACTTGGTGAAGGTTGTTGTCTAAAAATAACTACAGTGTTTGAAACGGTCTCTATGTAACTCAGTAACGAAGATTTGAATCTATTAACGCAAAGCGATGATACCCACCCCCAAAAACCACAAGCTTTTTTGTTACCCGTCCTAATATTTAAAACGACCATTAGACAGTTTGGCAGCTGGCCAATGCGTTGTTTCGTTTTCTAAGAACGGGCGAGAGAGGAAAGGGGGGATTAACATGGAAAAAATCTAACCTAACTTGTGCATTGTGAAACTGAACCTAGCAAACCAATGTGTGCAGGGCAGAGAAAGGGCCAAGACAAACGTAGATAATTTATTGTATTCTAATAGAAGGATAAATAAAAGGAAAGGACAGAAACGATAAATTTCTGAATAAATAAAGAAAGAAAAGTACCAAGATGAAAACTAGGATAAAGAAGTAAAGGAAAACATACTGGCTAGATAAATGGCAAATGTCCGGTTAATAATCACTTTCAATTTTTAAAATCGCTTTAATAACAACAGAGATATCGTAGAAAAGAAAAATTGAAGACAAACAGACATACACAGTGGTAACCGCTCAACTTTGAAAATCTTCGGATGTTACATTTTGTAAACGCGTTTTCTGAAAGAAAGTCTAATTGGCTTGACTTGATTTTATTGGTTGAGTTTAGTCTACGAAGAGAGGGTATAAAACGAACGCTTTGCTAAGCATAAGTGCCACTTGAAAAAATATTTCCTCCAAAAAGGGTTAAGAGCAGACGCAGTGCAATTAGTGACCAATTGCCTTTGCGGTTTGGAAGTCGGCGATCTGAACTTGTGTCATTGATCGCTAGTTAACCTTATACTTGTGAAATATTTCATTGATTGCGGTAAGATAAACACTTATATATATATATATATATATATATATATATATATATATATATATATATATATATATATATATATGTATATGTATATATATATATATATATATGTACAGTACTTTGCAAAAAAAATGGCAGTCATATTTTCGCAACGCAGCACACTCATAGAAGCAAATAATAATAAAAAAACTGTATGTCCAGAGGAAGATTGGTATCTCCCCTATCTATTAACAGTGGTTTCAGTACAATATAATGTTGCCTTCTCCAGCAAGGCAAGCCTGGATGCGGCGAGGCATACTTCCCACAAATGTTTGTAGGTAATTGAGAGTCAGACTGTCCCAGTATTTTTCAGCTACCTTCTTCAATTGTTCAACGTCTCTGAGTCCACTCTTTTTTAAATGATTCTTGAGTAGTGCCCAAACGTTTTCAATTGGGTTTTGATCGGGACTGTTGCTGGGCCACTTCAGCACTATCACATTCTTCTCTTGCAGCCATGCTTTGGGGGTATGAGCTGTATGATTTGGGTCATTGTCATGTTGAAATGTGCACCCATCGGGGTACATGACCTGCATAAATGGCAGAAGGTGTCCCTCTAGTATGTCGATGTACCTTTCTTTCGTGAGAATTCCTGTGAAAACACACAGTGGGGTGGCACCTCTTGCTGACACCCCTCCCCAAAGATGGAATTTCTAGGTATGTTTCGGTCGCTGGTACACAGGCGTTACAGAGCCTTTCGTCCAAATATTTATTTGAGCAGGATAAGACCAAAGAGAACATTCATCTGAAAAAATCACATTGTCCCATGACAAATTTTGGTGTTCGTGGCACCACTTCAAGCGCATCTGTTTGTGAGTCTCTGTGAGCAATGGTGACGAAATTACCCGCTTTTTGGTGTAATTCATCCTGTGTAGCTCCCGGTTGACAATAGCATTAGATACCTCAGGGCTTCCCAACTCGATCATGCGCTGCCGTATGTTTTCTACACTCTTCATTGGCCCAGCCCGAACGATTTGGGCGAGACACCGATGGTCCTTTGTGACCAAAATTCTTGGCCCCCCACTACCTTCTTTTCGCTCGATTCCATTACCTGCTTTTAATTTACTCACAACTCTGTAGACAGTCCGCTCAGGAATGTTCAAGGTTTTAGAAATGTTGGAACATGTTTGATTTCCTTCATTCCAAAGCTGGGAAATTTACATACACTTTGACTTTGTATCCATTTTCTGCCACTAGCATTAGAAATTGTCGTCTGCTCTATTATCAAGGGACGTTACTCTACGCTAATTTTTTTTTTACTTTTGGTAGTGTTTGCTCACTTAAGTGGAGTGCAAATTTGGGGCAGAACATGCATATTTAATTAGATTTCAGCATATTTAGTTGAGCAATATGACTGCCATTTTTTTGCAAAGTACTGTATATATATATATATATATATATATATATATATATATATATATATATATGATCACCCGTTTATATATAATATATATTATACCAACGCAAGCCAGTCACTTCGATTACGGAAACAACAGCAAATGGATTGATTTGCCGTTGCCCTAAAGACGCCAATAGGTGTGATGGGAAACAATGGCAAAGAAAACCTATCTGCTGTTGCCCTAAGACGCCACTAGGCGTAATGGCCACTGACTGCTTTGACGGTCGGTGGCTAAGGACGGAAGAAGAAGAAGAAGATATATATATATATATATATATATATATATATATATATATATATATATATATATATATATATATATATATATATATATATATATATTATTAATATGTAGAGGCCAACCCAGATATGGCGCCCAAAAATTTTAGTTGTGCGACATTTGCCTTTGTGGAAGCTTGCGACATACTAGGAGCACAGGCATGCATAAGTAGACTTATGAAGCAAATGAAAGTACATTGTGCTGGAAAATGGTTATATAAAATATTACGACTGTAAGACCAAGAAGCCACTGGCAGTCTTCGGCAGACCTCAGGTTCCAATAACTTTAAAAATAAATAGGATTTCATATGAAAGAATTAACATCACTAGAAAGAGAAAAAAAAGAGTGTATCCCAGCTGAAGATAATGAAGTTTTAAAGTGACAGGGGCGTTGAAACCATGTGGGGTGAAGAAGATACCCCCTGAGTATGAAGCAGTCACATTAAAATTAGGGACTGTAGCTATTTTGGTTAGCTCTTTTATCTGATCACAACGCATGTTTAATGATGTTTAATTGTTAGTGGTGGAGATACATAACTAGAGTACTTAGGGAGGATTGTTCCTCTTGTTGCAGGGTTGCATCACCTAAAATCAAGTGAGACAAACCTGGAGCTGCAGAGTTCGAGGCAAATTGCTTGTTTGCCCATATTTTGAAGTCTTGTTACTTTAGCAGTTTCCAGAGGACACCGTTGTGAATGAGTGTGTGGTACTTCGAGCAAGTCATCTATGTTCATAGAAACCACAAGATAAGCCATAAGATTGCGGGCTTATGTCAATTCATCACGTTGTATTCTCCACACGCTACTATAAACTGTTTTGTGAAATGATGAGACACCCAGTCCTTCCAAGTAGTGACACTTCATAAGACAGTATTGTTTCAACAGGGAATAAAATTATATAAACATTGTAGTAGTGACATTTATGGACAAGATGTCCTTCATATTTATTTAATGCTGTACATAAACACACTTCATTTTAAGTTTTAAACATTCCTGTCCCAAAAGATTTGAGGTACAGGAAATTAAAATTGTAAGATAATATTCTAACTTTAACCGAAGTCTTGTTGATTCAATTTTCATTGAGTTAAAGTTGTGTTTGTTTTCTTCAGGCATTTATCACTACATTTGCATTACCCTAGACATGTAGCCATATAACAAACATCACAAAATAGATATAAAAATATTGCATAGCGTGAGATCTGAGGGAGGTAGCGTTAGGTCCCCTGAGAACTCATCAACACCATTTTCAACTATTAGACTCGGGGTCTTACATAGCTTGACCTCACGCTGTTGACACTTATACTTTCTTTTATGTACCATCAATAACCTCCCCGGTGTTAATCCACCACAATTACCCCTGTGCAAGATCGTCATATTGTGCTGAGTCACCTAAGGAACCGTTCTCTCCCGGCAAGTCAAACAGCAAGAGCAATAGTGGGCAGACGTGGGCAAGTCTCTCGAATAACAGTCATACGACGACTCAGAGATACAGACCTTACCGCAAGACGACCATATGTTGGGCCAAACTTGACTCAAAGACCTCGTCAGCAGCGCCTGCAATTGCCAGAGCAACATGTTAGATAGACTAGAAACCAGTGGAATGCTGTCCTATTCACAGACGAGAGCGGATTCAACATATCTTTTGCTGATGGACGTATGCGGATTTGGCGACGGTGTGGACAGCGCTTTGCATATTGCTGTGTTCATCAGCACAACCGATTTGGAGGTGGCAGTATTCATATTTGGGGAGGATTCAGTTTTCACCATCTTTTGCCTCTTCACGTCTTCCGTGGAAATGTTAATGCTGTGACATATCGAGATGAGGTTCTGGATGCATTGGCTGCTCCTGCGTTCACAAATTATCCAGACTTACAGCTTCTCCAGCAGGATAACGCATGTGCGCACACCGCATGAATTACGCAGCAATATCTACAGCAGCAGAATATTGTGACGTATGATTGGCCTTCCCTGTCACCAGACATGTCCTCTATAGAACATCTGTGGGACGAGCTTGGATGCAGAGTCTACAGGCAAGGTTCTCCAGCTAATCTGCAACAGCTCGAAGCTGCTCTTACACGTGAATAGGACTTGAATCCCCGGAATTTCCTTCAGAGACTTGTGCGTTCTATGCGGAGCCGCTGCCAAGCTTGTTTGCAAGCACACGGTGGACATACCAGATACTGAGGATAGTGTGAATGAATTTTTTATTGGTTGCATTTTTGGTTTTCTCCCTTGTCTGTACAGAATGCAATGAATTGCATAACAATCAAATGTACAAATTAATGACCAGCATGGATTCATAGGAAAATGAATAAAGATTCCAAATATGTAAACTTGTAAACACTAATATTTACATTTCACACTCTGGTTCCTGGATTATATAGGTGGTTCGTTTTTAATGTGCTTCAGTATATAAACTGTGTTTTCTTAAACCTGCTATCAGTTGTCACTCAGAATTTGTGGATAGTCTAAGCACGTTCTACAACAATTGTAGAAAATGTGTTAATAGTATTCGTGGGAATCTTTCCTACTGATATTCTGGTAATAGAAATTAGTGTTTACGTGGTTAAAAGGGTTGCCTTTTACCAATTAAAAGTTAGCTTTACCATTATAATTCACTTAGATTTTCTAACTGGTAAAACTAGTGAAATAAAATAACGCGCAGCTATTTTATACCAGATGTTCGGTTATAATGTTAATTTTCATCACCCGTTTTCTCACACAAGAAGAGTCGGTATTAGTTGAATCATTTATATGCTACGCGCGACGGATAGTGACAGAAACGAATTCACGTTATATTTCATTTTGTGTTTTATTATAAGTGCCTATCATTTAATACCATACGATGACAAACAGTCGCCGACAATTTCATAGCAATTAACGACAAGCGATATTAATGTAAGTGCGCGCATTGGTAATTGAATAATAACTAACACTGTACGTTTACTGCCGGTGCGAGAGGGGCGGGAGAGTTGCATACTTCATCTGACCTAATCTCAGCGCTAGCGAAAGTTGACCGCAGAGGCGTAAAGGAAAACACCTATGCCGTTTAACTTTAATCAGGACTGACGGAGCAGATAAGAGATCGTCTTGTCCACGTCTGTGTGCATATATATATAGCTATATAGAATACTAGCATCTGTCCATAAATACTTTTTTATTCCTAGCAGACCTGATCAAGGGCGTCCATCGGTCTTTGTCTTCATTTTCTGATTAGTTAATGTTGTCTATTTTGACTTCTGCTTCACTGTCAGGAACCACTTATCATGGAGAACACTCCACGGGTTATACCACTGCTGTGTGGGTTTGTAATAACAAATAGCTCACCCTTCTAGGGGTATGACAACACAACAATGGCTGACAAAATTAATAAACACCTTCAACAGGTACTTCCCATTAATAATCTACACACACAATAAGGCCTCACACGGCGATCAATCGCATCAAATACAATAATGAGAAAACCACTGTAAACCTGCCTTAGCAGCTTAAACTATCACCTGCATACACGGAGGTACAAACTATACAAAATAGCTGCTATGAATATCGCTCACCTGAGCGGCGAAACTATGACAATGAGACATTCAAAAATCATCGACATCTTATCAAACTACGGCCTGTAGACAACATGATCTCGACGTTTCACTGTTCTAGAATTCACAACGTAATTATCACCAAGGTCCGAAAATATGGCAGGCACTCGGTTTACAGTCTATAATATAAACCACACAGTGATCTCGCTGGCATAAGGGAAAACTGTCCTTCCTAGACGAAGGCTAGTCTCTCACTGACTAATTTTTGCGCCTTTTTTCCGGACTTCTAGTAGTCACGTGCCCAACCCGTAGAGACAGCTTATATGATTATCATCATCATCATTCGTAATATTTTTAGCAACCAGATGTTTCCCAATACTGGAAGTATTTTCCTCCTTTTTTAACTGTGAACGTCAAGAGCACATTTTGCTACAGTAACTATTCGCGGTGACATTTGTTCATCCAGGAAAAACACATACCAGATTCGGCGTTAACCTTGCTAGTTTTGACTTGTTAGGGGATGGACTGGGGCCAATTTGGAAAATAAAAACTGGCATTTTTGTTGTTCAGGATGTCACCAAGAGTAGGTAAGCGTGATTGAGTGGCTACTGTATGACAGCGATTGTGAATATTTTTCTTTGTTATTGAAAATTTACCAACATTGCATTTTGCTTAAACTTGTTAACTTTACTGGGTAGCATATAGTAGGAACGTATTCCTTTACTGTCTGTTCTGTAACTTAGTGATAACCTTTGTGTTGTTATTTTTTTTTTTTTGGTTCTTTTCTCCATAGGGGGATGGTACATTTATTCTATTATTGTCATATGTATGTAAATTTGATTTTATATGATCTTTCTTTAGATATTCGATGTTGTCATGTTTAAATGATAATAAACAACAACAACAAACTTAACTTTGTGTGTTGGTCAGACCCATACTCAATTAACCGTAGTTTTTCACGTTTGTGTGTCTTGTTGTCACATAGCTGTGTGTGTTTGTAGTTAAACTTATATTTATATGTATGATGAAGGTAAGGTTGTCTTGTACTAAATTATAGTCGTATAGACAGGCTGGAATAGAGAAACTTACTCATTCCATAGACATATTTTGTTCCTTAAACTATCACCCGTGAAATCTATTTCTCACACCTTTTTTTCTCACGTACTTACCAACATCCACTCTACTCAGACGGGGCTAAAAATAACTCTCAACCTATCTGTACGACAATTAGTGCCCATTGGTTCTGAAAAATATTCCATGAAAAATATTGTTTCTACTGGCAACCAAACCACTTAGCCAGGGTAGAATAGAAACCACCAAGTAAGAAAATGTGATTACAAGTTTATGGAAGTTCGCTATTTGGCGCCGATGAAACATTTTAGTGTGCGCATCAGCGATCACAATGGGAGATTTGTATACATCAGCATTAAAAGTGGCAGCGCACATATGGGCTCATTACTTTAACATGAGCATCCGGTTCATAATATTTAAAGTTGTTTTTATTAAAAACACAGGATACAAAATAAATGTGGTAACAATTGAAACATTTTACTACTAGATATAAGAAAATATTTTATCCTTTATATAATTTTATAAAACAAATTGATAGAGCTAAAGAAATAAAGAAAATCTATATTTAAATAAATATTTTTTTAATAAGAAAATTGTTCCCCTTTAAAAATAATTGGATACATTCCCCTAACTTCAAATCTCTTTTATTGTCTGCAACAGTAAATTGTCTTTGGTAAGCTCGTATCCTACAGTTATCTATTTAGTGTCTTTTAATTTTTCATACAAAATGTTTTAAGTATACCAAACGTACTTGTTTTAATACTACCAAAGACGCTATATATTACAATTCTCTATCTATTTCACTACAGTTTGGTACATAATATGTACATGTACACATACAATATTAACATAAAATGTACACTAAAAGATAGTACACCTCACTGTTTAGAATTCTTCAAAAAATAATTACGGCGCAGGATGGAAAATAATTATGGAGTCAAAGAGATAAAGTATCATAAGGTTAAATGTTGTATATGTTTTTTTTTTTTTTTTTTCCACTTTTTTCCGATATTCGACATCCCGTCAAAACCTGACAAGAAGTGTGATCTCTCGGTTATAAATTGGGTTCATTGTGTAAATTTTTATAACATTTTTACCACTGGACAGTTATCTCTGTCCGTTTTTTTTTAAATTTAGGGGTGGGGGGGGGGTGGGGGGGGGGGGGGGGGGGGTGGGGGGGGGGGGGGGGGTGCGGGGGGGGGTTGCCACAATTTTTTTGGACATGAACACGTAGATTTCCGTGACATACCAGAGGAGTATAGCTGGTTGCAGGGCGTCACGTCGTACATTTATTCGAGTGTTGCGGCTTATTCAACCCAACCAATATACTTATTTATTAATATTTTCTAAGAGTAATGATTTTACCTCTATATCTATTAGTGCTAGTGTGCCGACGTGTCGTTAAAAGTACTACTAGCTGAAATAAAGATCCATGTGTGTTTTTCGTTTCCTCTTTTGTCTACCGATAGTGTGGTCTTCCTTAACTCCAGCTGATTTATGACTTTGTCAATGATGATTTGAAACGTTGTCTAAAATTGCAATAAGTAATTATTTCTTTGATTGTTTATTGTTTCACTGTGTTGTTTTATTTGATGTGTCAGTGATAAACTGTCTCTCTTGTTCTACCGTTGTTGTTCGTTGTTTGTCGATTGTCTGCTTTATTTTTCAACCCGTAGTTATATACCCGTAATCGCGGTAGTCAGTAGTTGGTGTTGGTGTTTGATGTGTAGTTTCTGCTTACTTGACAGCGTATTTGTTGTCAACCTATTTATTGTCTTAGTTAATGGTTTCAATAATAATTCTCATACCGCTATGACACATATTAATAATCTCAAAAAAACCTAAGTGACAGCGTTGTAAATCTGCTCTAGCCCATCTATAGTTCTGTCAGTATTACAAATATGACCCAGTTAGCTCGCCCGTAGTTCTGTCAACATTACAAAACTTTCCCAGTTAGCTTATCTGTAGTTCTGTAAATATTACAGATCTATCCCAGTCAGATCTTTCCAATCTATTAAGTCAATAATTTTATGAAGATCATTAACCTAATAAGAAAGACCTATGAAGATATGACATGCAGAGTTCTTATTGAAGGGCAACATACAGAACCGTTTAGGATTAGAACGGGAGTGAGACAGGGATGCCTCTTGTTTCCATTTCTTTTCTTACTAGCTATAGGTTGTTTTATTTAAACATCGACATCTCATCATGTGACGTATTCTCTCCAGATCATTGTCTCCATTACGGCTGCTCTGAACGCATCACGATTTTGGGCAAGTCGACCTTCATCTTCCAAAGACATGTTCAGACTCTCTGTGATGTCCTGGATCCACCGTCGTCTAGGTCGTGCCCTGCACCGTTGTCCTGGACTATCCCTTCCATTACTATTTTTTTCCATAGTATTATGTCTTTTTATATGACCGAACAATTTCAGCTTCCTTATCGCGATTGTATTTCGAAGCCAATTTTCCTCTACATTTAGTGAGTGCAGTACGTTTCTGTTGAAATTTTTTACTGTGCAGGGTATTCTCAACATCTTTCTGTAGCATTTCATTTCGAATGATGTAATCTGTTTTGCAACTGTTTTATTGAGTGTCCATGTCTCGCACCGTATGTTGCTACTGGGAATATACAGTACATCCTCTGATCAGTTGTAACTTAGTGTCTTTGCTTGTGCCTTGCCATAGGTTTTTCATCAGTATTAGTTTGTGTGAGGCAATTGCAAGTCTTCTTTTATTTCTACTGCAAAGCCGCCAGAGCTGTTGATGATTGATCCTAAGTATCTTAAGTGCTTGTCTTTAGTCTGTCACCATATTGATATTTACTGCGTGTTTTTAGGCACGGCATCTGCAAACTTATCAGGCAAAGAACTGGGTTGTATCAATTATTTGGCTGACTATGTCCTCAACTCACGGTTTGTAACGTCTCTACCCAGACAGAACGTCGATGGTAACAATAGCCGTATAAGCGTTATAACAAACTCATCTCAACTCACAGTTTGTGTCGTCTCTACCCAGACAGAACGTCGAGGGTAACAATAGCCACATAAGCGATAAGACAAACTCATCTCAACTCACAGTTTGTAACGTCTCTACCCAGACAGAACGTCGAGGGAAACAATACCTAATAAGCGATAAGACAAACTCATCTCAACTCACAGTTTGTAACGTCTCTACCCAGACAGAACGTCGAGGGTAACAATAGCCACATAAGCGATAAGACAAACTCATCTCAACTCATAGTTTGTAACGTCTCTTCCCAGACAGAAGGTCGAGGATAACAATAGCCACATAAGCGATAAGACAAACTCATCTCTGCTGTTACGTATTAATCAGGGCGCTCCAATTCACTGTCGTTATCTTCCAATAAACACCTGGCATCACTATACAAAATTGATCATCATAACTTAAGGCCAATATTGCAACACCTGGTATCACTATACAAAATTGATCATCATAACTTAAGTCCAATATTGCAACACCTGTGATTGACCTCACAAGGTATGGCTAATTAAACTAAGACATCACATGAATTAAAGTAAGAAAATGTAAACAATGAATGGCGTATATGATTTAGTACATAAAATGAGAGGTAGATTAATAATGCCGGAGAGAGAAAAAATCAGATACAAGTGACCGGTTAATTCTGTCACATTCACCCCTCTAGTTTTATTCACCCCATGCGTGAACCATTCACCAGTTTAAGAAGCACTGCTTGAAAGTACAAAACACCAACAAGACGTGTTGTAATTTGAGTTAAAGGTCAACACCGCTGTATACACTTCGTGGTTTAAAAAAACAATACCGACGAGAAAATAGTTAGCTATTGTTTTCATCTTCAGAATCCTTGTAATCCCAACAGTGAATAATTTAACGATACATTTAAATAGAAGAATAAAGGACTTTGAAATGTGATGAAATTATGAGGTCGATCTCTTCTCCTCTCCGGCAGAAGTCAGTTACATGTGTTGTGAGTACTGATTATGTGCCATTTCCATGGTTGGCATTTTTCTTTTACTGCTGTCAAGCAGATATAGGTGTGGTGATATCAGTGATACAATTGATCAAAATTTCATTAATATTTAACTAAAGAGTAAAATGTAGTAAAAACTATTACAAGCCCGTGTTTGTAGCCCGACATCATCACCGATGCCTGGTGGCGAGCTGTATGTTAAAAAGTGTTTGCGCTAAGAAAAAAATGAAAAGCCTATCTCGAAACCCATCCGCGTTTTCGTCACTCCGTCTTGAAAATTTGTAATCGACATTAAACAGTTTGCGTACGGTATACTGGTTTCGCTTGCTAGAGCAATAGAAAAGGGGGGAGGACAGAGTGAGAGAAGAATAAAACCAATGCTTTTTATGAATCTAAAAATAAACTAATGCATTGTATTGTATCCCAGTCGCTTAGTAACCGAGGTTGGAAGGCTATTGCGGAGAAATCTTTACTGTTTATTACCGCCACTTCGTTAGGCTAGACAATGTAACTACGATTCAAATAACCATTGGGAGAAGTGGAAGTGGGGGTAGAACGATACTAAAAGTGAAAACTTATAATGACTTTAGTGATACAGAATAAAGGATAGTTAGAATGATAAAATTAATATTATTACAATATATCAAATCCTACATAGTCCTCACAAGAACTTAGATGAATCTTAGAGATAGAGTGTATTAATATTATGGTTCAGAAAAAGAAAACCCAAAATGCATAGAAAAAGACAAAAATGTTAACGACGCTAAAGACTGACATAAAACTTATATAGACAGATAGAGCTTAGTCTTCTGGTCAATAATATGTTTCTATATCAAAATTCGCTTAATAAATAACTAAGATATCGTAGAAATATTATATATTCTAGTACAGTGTGACAAACGGATGATCGTCCTTGCTTATTTTATTGGTAACATTTGGGGACGCAATTTTGAAAAAGAGGCATAAGAGTGATTCAATTTGAATGGTTAACACTAGGAGGAAGGGAGATGCAGAATTGGTAGCCCAAAACTACAAATATTTTTGCATTTGCGTAGCTAAGGCCGACTGACCAATGGATTACGAGACACATAGTATGTTTGGGGTTTTGTTTTTGAAAACTAAATTCAAAATTTGGTAGTCGCCTGATTTCATTGGCCAGCCCAAATTGATATTAGCAAAAGATTCTAAGGCTCTTGGCCATTTGAATAGAAATTTTCTGTACTAAAGTACGATGAGAACAGAAGTGTTGATTGTAAAATAAAATACTAATCTAGCAGTCTGGACAGAGGCAGAGAAACTTAGGCCATATTTACCAGTCATCGTCACTTGTGTTATATTTCATTGAAATTTGTGGTAAGAATG